>JAMAKO010000053.1:78934-147651 GCA_023628555.1 Chaetomiaceae sp. R4402 | reverse complement strand
CCTTCGACGCTGACCAGCATGGCTAACCTAGCGTCGACGTACCGGAACCAGGGCCGGTGGGAGGAGGCCGAGAAGCTGGAGGTGCAGGTGATGGAGACTCGCAAGACGAAGCTCGGGGCCGACCATCCCGATACACTGACCATTATGGCCAACCTGGCGTCGACGTACCGGGAGCAGGGCCGGTGGGAGGAGGCCGAGAAGCTAGAGGTGCAGGTGATGGAGACTCGCAAGACGAAGCTCGGGGCCGGCTATCCCTCGACGCTGACGAGCATAGCCAACCTGGCGTCGACATACTTGGAGCAGGGCCGGTGGAAGGAGGCCGAGAAGCTGGACGTGCAGGTGATGGAGACTAGCAAGATAAAGCTCGGGGCCGATCATCCTTCGACGCTGACCAGCATGGCTAACCTAGCGTCGACGTACCGGAACCAGGGCCGGTGGGAGGAGGCCGAGAAGCTAGAGGTGCAGGTGATGGAGACTCGCAAGACGAAGCTCGGGGCCGATCATCCCGATACACTGACCATTATGGCCAACCTGGCATCGACATACCGGGAGCAGGGCCGGTGGGAGGAGGCCGAGAAGCTAGAGTTGCAGGTGTTGGAGACGCGCCAGACGAAGCTTGGGGCCGACCATCCCGACACGCTGACGAGCATGAACAATCTCGCGTTTACTTGGAAAGATCAGGGCCGACGTACATGTACAGATGCTCTAGCATTGATGGAGGACTGTGCCCAAGCTCGACAACGAGTCCTTGGCGCAATCCATCCAGACACGAGATCGTCCTTGGCCACTGTAGCCAAGTGGCGTACATAGCTAGATCTGCTTGTCATTGTTTCTAAGAAATTTCTTTTTCTCCTTGATGACTGCCGTACCTGCCATTCTGTTCGCGCCGAAAACAGCTGAGTGGGTTTTACGCCGCGATGTCTCATCTGCAGCCAGTTTCGCAGCTTGCTGGTCACTCTACAAAGTCAGCTGCTGCGCACTGTGTGAGTCACACTCACCCCTGAAATTGGCCCCTGCGGACAGTCTTTCAACATCGAAGATCTGGACACTGATATCGGTCTCTACTGTACGGCTTGTTGGTCACTCTACAAAGTGAGTTGCTGCGCACTGTGTGAGTCACACTCACCCCTGAAATTGGCCCCTGCGGACAATCTTTCAACATCAAAAATCTGGACACTGATTTCGGTCTCTACTGTATTGTGCAAAGAGTGGATTATTACAGTAGCACCAGTTGGGTGTGTGTCTTGTCATACGGCAATGCTCTGTTGAGGCCGCTGTCGACAGCTTTAGAGTTGCCTAATCTAGTTATTCATTTGCCTTAGTGTGCAGCCGAGCGACCACGACAAGACGCAAACCCTGAGCTTGACAGAACTACAAAGCATCAATGTATGCAAACAGCAGCCGATTCTAAAACCCTATATAATTCCTGAATCTTTCGATTCTTGGCAGCTCGTCCCTCGCACATAACCCTTGGGTGAGCTGGCAAACCAGCGTTTAATACCTGTCAGAGTCGATTCCTCTCCTAAAATCAATCCATTTTCTGTGCGGTAATGGCAATACACAAAGTTACAATGCAAAATCCGTGGTTCACCACATAGTAAACGTCTCACCCCATAATCTCCAGTTCAAACTGTAAGTTACAGCTTATACATCACGCCAAGCTAAGTCAATCCTTTGCACAGCGCAGAGTCAATCAACAGCGTGGTGATCAACACAATTGCTTGAACGCAACGACAAATGTTAGTAAAGCAACTTCGTGGTGCACATAGTGGGCGTGCCACCCCCATACCCCCCTGCTAGGAGATAATAACAGGAGGGAAAAGGGGGAGTGGTTCCATTAAGCTTGGGGCTTATTGCTTTTCGTATTCGTTGCTTAACTCCACAGAATAAAGGGATTATCAACCTACACTATCACTCTTTGCTCCCAGGTAGCGATGCCCTAATCGCTTCTACGGTATCTAACATGCGTTTATGAAGCGCATCCCGCCTTTGCCTAGTAGGTCTGCCAAAGCCAGCCTCCAATATACCATTTTCTTCTTCTGCAAGGGTCGTCAAGAACAAAGAGCTCAATCGTAGAGCGTCCTCGGCCCTGTGAAATTCTGTGTACAGGGTGTTCCTCCGCCGCCTCTCTCCTCTACGGTGGTACCGAATCGCAAGTTTCTCCTCTCGCGCCGAATTCGTAATCCAGTCAATTGCCTTGGCGTTTTCAGAGATGAACATAGTTCGTCGGAACCGGGAGCGATCAACTATGACATCATCGAGTAATTGCACTCTGAGCGCAGCCATACCTTGAATGCGAAGTTGATTTCCAGGACGAGCACAAGCAACGAGGGAATGAACGAGAACTGAGCTAAATCTACCAGCCTAGCGAATTCAACCCGTTCTACACTGCTCATTATATACTCTATTTGGGCTAAACTTTAGCTGGGGCTAATGCGCCACGACCGGCACGTCTAGCCTGTTGGAATCGAAGGTTGAAAATGGGGAAGAAGGATGGGTGGGCCATTTTGTAATGTACCATCATGCACAGCATTGCGGGTGGCTTGAGCTCTGCCGCATTAAAGCCAAGAAGGGACTAACTTACGATTCTTGCGATGCTCGGCCGCTCTCACAGGCGGCACCCAACTGTGTTAGTCCTACAGTGTTGAATGATCTGTCCATCGCCATCAGGCAAAAGCCGGAAGCGCTAAGTTCTCTCTAAAAGCAAAAGCAAGAGTACATGTAACCTGAAGAGTGTCTCCACGAGTTCAAAGCCATCTCTGTTTCTCAGAGGTCTGGTTTGCGGGTAGCGGCATCGATAAGCAGACCATGTCGTCTGTGCAATTCAATACATGGGAATAAGGTTAGTGGAATGGTCCTGCCGGTGAACTTGGCGAAAGCGTAGTCGCGGAACAGTGTGACAACACCCGGGCAGTCGTGCCTCTATAAGGGTTCTTATTGTCGAAGATACGCTCGTAGACTGGTTGGTCCCGGTGAAGCCAAAAGGTTCATAATTAATTGTCTTCACAGTCGGTCTGGCGAACTGCTTATATTGGTTACCAAGGAAGCTACAGTGTGCCCGTGGGCCTAAAGGTCGTGGTCTTCAAATACAAGCTACTGTGATGGGAAGCGATCTTGGGTATGCGATTGTATTGATGTGGTTGCGCAAAGGATCGTAACTGTGGGACAGTCAGAGCTGTCGGAAATACAGCCCTGACTGCGAGCACTGACCACACAGGGCAGTGCGACCCTAACCTTAGCTACACGTACGACATAACAGTCACAGGCAAAGCCTGTGACAGCTACTTTCTTTGTGGCCAGCGTCCTTGAGCGTCCATGGTCGACGGTGGTCGCCAGCGTCCCTGGGCGACCACTACACTGTCGACATGCCATTGCCTTGCTGCGGGCCCTGCTTCTTCGTTGGTGCCTTTGTGCCGCACCATGCCCTATATAGTTGGTTCCTGGCAAAAGCTGAACTTATTTAATAAATGTCGCCGCAGAAAAAACTAATTAGAGCAACGGTAACTAGTTAAGTACAATACAATTTGACTAACTATAGCTAGTAATTGGAAATTCAAATTACACCCCCTAGTTATTTGCTAGTTGCAGCTAGAATACGGTTAGCATCTCTAATCAAAAAGTCAATATACTTGATAGCTAGGATGCATGTCTTTCCAGACCTAAAACTTTAGTAGTACATGTACGTCCGTTGCTAGTAGATTTAAAGTTGCTGTCTGTCAGGGGCTTGGGCTTCGCCCGGGCTGGTACTTGCGGGCCAATGCCCGGATGTGGAGGGCTCCTGCCCGCCTCCGGCCGAGCCCCGGCTCAGCTCCGGGAAGGAGCCAGCTTGCAAGCCCTCTTCCAAAATGGTTCGCCCTGGACGGGTCCCTGTAACTCTCTTTTCTCTTCCTTAGATCGTTTCAATTACCACTTGCACGCCTATCTGCAGTCGCCATAGGGCCAGTGCATTACACTGTCGCAAATTCACCTATAAGGGTCCCACTCTCCCGTCTCTCTTATTCATGCGAGGCAGCTTCTGAGCGTTAGAACGAACCCCCCAGTAGGCAAGCCACTTTTCATTGATACTGGCATTGCTTTCCTTGGCTACTCGAACGGCTGCTTGGAAAGATGAGAACGTGTCCAACAGCTCCCAGATAGAGCAAGCTGTCTCATTTAGAGCACTACCGTAGATCTCAAGCTGGTATAATAATTGTGAGTTCTTAGCTTGGAGGTCTTCTAGCTTTTGGAGTTGATTTGTTTCTTCAAAATGTTCTAATCCCCGGAACAGCTCATCGATCGTTTTCATAACCTGATCATCCATATTGATTAGGTTCTATTAGCCAGTCGTACTGTGAGAGACAGGCGACATTTAAGGCGAGGCACGTGGGCGCTACCGAAGGAGACTTAATTCTGCTAATCGAAAGCTGAGGAAAGGAAGAAGAGAATCCGAAATACGCGCAAACGACGCGTAAGATCAGGGAGATAATGCACCAGCAACCCTAACACTGCGCACCCTTCCTTACATGTACCATAAATTATGCGATGGAAATTGTGATGTTCTGTATTCCAAGTTAGATTCTATATGTGTAAAGAATCGAGGTCGTTGTATAGCACCTACAGTTATATAAATGCTCCAAGGGATCTTATTTTTCTATCTACATACTGCTATTGAAATTGAATGGCCTTAGTTAACTAGTTATTTAGATTTATATGAGGACTCAAGTCTAGATTTAACAATCTGTTTATAGGTCGCTGTGTCTATTTATAGGTCGCTGTGAGAGACGGGTGACATGAGGATACAAGGTGACGCACACGACGGCATCGGGGTCAGTCCACATGTGGAATTCCACCCGTAACCCCAACCCTGCACACCTCGCCCTTAAAATAGGTTTATATTGAACTAGTTAGTTAGTACAGTACTGTAATACAGTATAGTGTAACTATGTATGTATAATCAAATAGATATGGTTAGGTCAGTACCACTTAGAAGTATCGTACCTGTGACGAGCGAGCAATACACGGGCGAGGCACGGGGGAACTTTAAGTACTACTTCATTGTCTAAAATTGTAACGGTCTCAACGAGTGTATTTCAACTAGCTGTTGACGACTCTACGAGCAATAACCCTCCTTCAGAGTCAGAATGCGCCCAGCATGACGTCGGGTTGTCAAGATCGGACGGCTGTGTCCACGTCAGAGTGCCCGGCTTGGCCGAGTGTCTCCGAGGCCGTTAGCAGGGCCCAGCCCGTTACAAAAATCACAAGAGAAGCTAGAAGAGCTTTCGCAATGCAGTAGTCAAATGCTAGCAAGTGGGGCACGCGCACTCTGACGGCAGGCGCCGTCACAGTACCGACCGATTGCAGACCAGAGTCTAAATTCGTCATTTACTTTCCCTCCTAGAATGCCTCGATAAGATGACTGGCTAACTATCCCTTGCTCGATTTCATATTGGTTCTCATGTGGCGCTCTGCTCCGACTCTGGCACATATGACCAGGCTGTTAAGCTTAGGTGGCCCGTGATGATAGGGCTCGGCGGTGGCGTCGCCGGAACAGGATAATTGCGTTTCTGAGACATGCGAAGTATTTTTTCCGGCGGTTCTACCAAGTAGGATGCCACAGATGCGCCTTTGTTACTGCTTGTTTGCGATACAATGGCGGGGTTTCTGACGGCATCGAGCTTAGTAGGATTGCCTGCGAACAGAGGCGAAGACGACATGTTGATTATCAAAAACCTCAGGAAAGATAATCAGCCGAACAAAATGAAACAATGGCCATTATTAGGTGGGTGAAGATTATATAAAACCATCTAGTAGCTAGCAGAAACACCGTTTCGGTGACGGCAATGGCGAATGCTGTCAGCATATGCAACATGGGTTAACGTTAGTTAACTGGTTAACTACTGTAGTTAGTTTGTTAGTTAGCGTAACATTGACGATGGCTCTAAATGTAATGGGCTGGACCCAGTTGACGGCCTCGGACACTCGGCCAAGCCGGACACAGACGCAGACACAGCCATCCAATCTTGACAACCCGACGTCATGCTGAGCGCATTCTGACTCTAAAGGAGGGTTATTGCTCTGACTATAGGGAGGGTACTAGGGGAAAGCTGTCTTTCTCTTTTCCTTCTTTTTGTGACGAATCTCAAGCCCCTGGTGTCTGAAAGGGACTCCTGAAAGTATCTCGGGGTCGTAGAGCCTACGGTTCGTTGAAGCCAAAGGGTTCACAACAAGTGCACAAGCAAGTGTCTCAACAGTAGGTCTAGCGAACTGCTTGTATTGCTTACTGAGGAAGCTACAGTGTGCCCGTAGGCCTAGAGAGCGTGGTCTTAAATACAAGCTTCCTCCCCGCTGGTAGCCATGGTCGCCATCTACCCGAGCTATCATGGTAGATCTGGTCGCTGGCTACCCAAGCGATCGTGTTGGTCCGTAGTCGCTATACCTTCGGGCGACCCCGTCCACTTTGTCTTAATGATTGGCTGGCATTTCTCCTCGGTCGCCCCACCGGGCCACCGCAGGTGGTAACAGTTAAAGACTTAATACGAATGTATATCCACTATATAAGTAAGCTCGAGTTCCTCTATAGCTTCCGTAAAGCCTTCTTCGCCTCGATGACGGAGAAGAACGTCTAGGGTAGCTTTGTAGGGGCTGGCCTTATGCTGTACGATCTAGAGAGGGTGACATCCAAGCTAGATGTTAAGCTTCGTATACTATCGCCCTTGACCTCGCAGGCCGGCATACCACAACCTTAGGTATTCCAAACGCTATACAACCCCTAGGAAGCCAACGCACAGTCAACGCTTATCAAAACTCGTATCGCCAACTATTAGAATAGCTCCCCAACCCCAATGTTAGCTGCTATAGATCAACTAGCTAAGAGTACAACGGCTGTGATGTACCAGATGGCTCTTCTTACCGCAGAGGTGTCTTCGCTCTGCAAGGCCAACGAGGCACTAAGCAAGCGCAAGAGAGCCAAAAGAACACATGTGCAGCATAGAGGATCACTTAGTCTACAAGCTGCAATAGATCTACTAGGCCCAGGAGCTGTAGGTGAGGAGGCAGTGCAGGAAATGCAGCCGGATAATGGTAGTGCAGGGGGGGGGGGGCGTACGAGGGTTCGGTGCTGTGGTGTGTGCGGCAAGCCTGGCCATAATGCCCGTACGTGCCAGGAGGCTGCAGAAGGGTCTGATCAGCCGTTTCTGATGTAATTATTGTAGGTTCCTAGTGTTGTTGTGTTGCAATTGAGGATGGCATACGGAGGGTGGTGGAGTGTACGCCACTCGCTTATATGCGCCGCTCGCTTATAAAATACGCTAGTCGACACAGCACAGTTATATTCATTGCCATACGTCTACCGAGGCAGGCCGGTTTGTTTCTGACATTGCCCCAAGACAGCTTTGAACATGGCGCTATTCACTCCACGGCCCGTCTCACGCAATTGCTATCTCAGACGTGTGGGCACGCAGCCTGTTTACTTGCCAACCCGCTTCTGGAAGGCCGCGGGGTTTGAGGTAGCCCCCATTTCTGCCTTCTTTCTTGCTCGGCACTGAGCACGCAACAGGCCTATGGCTGTTGTGCCGCCGATTCCAAGGTTCCATCGCACGGCTCAGGAGACCTCGTCAGAAGCAGACAGATGCACGTCTGATTCGCACATGAAATTGCCATCCATCCCGACGAGCCCGGTCCTGATATGCCTGCCAAGGGTGCAGCCGTATATTAACTGCTGGCTCGATTTGGCAGCCGAAACCTCGAGGCGAGGGGGCCGTCCCGCTTGGCAGGCCCAACTGCCGGGCTTCGGCTTCAGGCTGAATGGGAAGCGACCCAGGGCGGCGGTTCGATGTTAATGAAAACCCGGTTGACTGAAGCGAGCAGAGACAACATCAAAACAACATGATATAAAGCCTTGAAAGACTCCTTGGAAGACATGCGGTCTGTTTTTTTGGTTCTATCGCTCGCCGGCCACCCACATGCGTCGTGGGATCACCGCCATCGACTTACACCAGCGGTTTCCGGAAGAGGAAGGTGGCCAAGCCACTTCCCTCGCAGCAGCAACCAGGTCCCGGACAGCTTGGCATGCCCGGATACATGTCAGCCAACGGCATGCTGGTCACACGTCGACGAGCCCGGCTCTTGCTCATCGCATGCATCTCCCGCACGAGAGCTGGTCCTTGCGGACCCCCGCGTGGCCATGCGCATGCCACTTTCTGTTCCTGTCTGTGCAACCATGCCAACGGTCTCACCCTCTCGCTGCTCGGATTGCATAATCACAGGAACTTCGGTCTTTCGACTGCACCCCTTAGGTATTGATGCACATTCGCTTCTGCAGGGAGCCGTGGACTTATGCGAGCTGCGGCTCGTTCCCGGTGTCTGGCAGTTACTACCATCTTTGCCTTGCCGCCGTAGCATGGCAGGATTCGATAATCCCTGGACACGCACCGGCATAGCCCCGGCCCGGGGACTCTGTGCATACGACCTTCCGAGCATGCGTCCGTCAACCGTTCGGGAGGGACTGACTGCTACTGACACCATGCACGCCGCATCGTTATTCCTCACATGGATGCACACCGAGCATACGAGGACCGCATCACTGGCCAGGCAGAGCACGCAAGCCCCCAACGGGCCGACCGAGGCCCATCTGGGTAGGTAAGAACATCGTTATCAGGCTGCAGTCCGTCGGGTGTGCCTGTCAAGGAGGGTTCGAGCGATCCTATCCAGCGCGTCAGCACACTGACCTTCCCTCTTGCTGGCGAGATACCGCCGACAAGTGCTCAATGTCAGAGTCCCTAAGGGGAAGGTCGAGATAACGCGGTTGAGTCGGTGCTGGGTTTGATGGAGATAAATAGGAGCCCCGTCTACTCCTCGAGAGTGGAATGTCGGACCATAGCTCCCATCATTCTCACAGTTGAGATTAGAATTGCACGACTTCCATTCTCATCAGCTCTCCAGCCTATCCATCATGCAACTCCTTACTTGTATTTCTCTTCTACCTCTCGTCCTCGCGGCGCCGGTGATTCAGCCCCGGGCTGCCCAGCTCATCCCGGGCCATTACATTGTCAAACTCAAGGACGGTGCGTCCGAGAGCAGCCTCCAGAATGCCATCGGCCAGCTTCAGTCGGCACAGGCCAAGCACGTCTACCGTGCTGGGAGCTTCAAGGGCTTTGCCGCGCCGCTCAACCCACAAGTGCTGAGTGCCGTCAGCAAGCTGCCCGAGGTATGCTGCATCCACCTGACCTGTCTATCAGGCGCAGTCTTACTGACCCCGTCCAGGTTGAGTTCATCGAGCAAGACGCCGTGGTGACCATCAACCGCTACGTGACCCAGAGCAACGTGCCCTGGGGTTTGGCGCGCATCTCACACCACAAGGTGAACGCCACGTCGTACGTGTACGACTCGACCGCCGGCACGGGCTCCTGCGCCTACATCATCGACACAGGCATCCAGGCCAACCACTCTGTACGTATTGTGTCTCTCGTCTTGCCGGCTGCCACCGAACCTTCGCTAACCAGACACAGCAATTCGAGGGCCGGGCCAAGTTCCTGACCAACTTCATCGACGACACCAACACAGACCTCAACGGGCACGGCACGCACGTGTCGGGCACCATCGGCGGCGCGACCTACGGCGTGGCCAAGAAGGCGAAGCTGTTTGGCGTCAAGGTGCTCGACGAGTACGGCTCCGGCACGCTGTCGTCGGTCATCGCGGGCATTGACTACGTCGCGTCCGACAGCGCCAACCGCACGGCCGCCGGCCAGTGCGCCAAGGGCAGCGTCGCCAACATGAGTCTCGGCGCCTCTAAGTCGGACACCGTCAACGCTGCTGTTGCCGCGGCGGTGGCCAAGGGGGTGTTCTTTGCAGTTGCCGCCGGGAATAGCGACGATGATGCGCAGTATTACTCCCCAGCGTCCGAGCCGACGGCTGTAAGTCGAACTTGTGATTACTTATGCCACCTTGAGGGGTACATAACTGACATCGTTCAATGGATTTAGTGCACGGTGGGGGCCACCGACAACACGGATGCGCGGGCGTACTTCTCAAACTACGGCGCTCTGGTGGACATCTTTGCGCCCGGGGTCGATGTGCTCAGCAGCTGGATCGGCGTGAGCGGGAAGGACACGGTAAGCCGGCGTTCAGACCCTGCTCCTTGTCCGACTTTAATTTGTAGCCCCCTGACACCCACCAGAACACCATCTCGGGCACCTCGATGGCCACTCCCCACATCACGGGTCTCGGCGCGTATCTGCTGGGCCTGCAGGGCCGCAAGACGCCGGCTGCGCTGTGCCAGCACATCAAGGACATTGCCACGCTCGGCACCATCACCGACGACCCGAGCGGCACTATCAACGCCATTGCCTTCAACGGCAACTCTAATGCGTAAGAAAGAGTCGTAGCTCGGATGTCGTGCAGTTTGGTTGTGGCCGGGTGGGATTTGCCTCGGTCCTTAGGTAATTAGGGTGCTGTGTATGGTGGTGCCCCGTTGTTCGTTCGTCCATTCGATCGTTTGTTGTAGTTGGTTATCTTTCCGGTTCACTAGGTACCTGTGTGGTCATAAATTACCAAGGACCACCTCGAGTCTACATCAGACGTACGCACCCATGGTGTCAAGTACTGACTGTTCAACTTGTATATGTGCTGGGGAGATGAACTAAATGCGTAGTATCCCATGGTATTCAACCGGCTGCGCCCTTCCTCATCCACACTCTTTGCGCTTCTTTTCGCGGGGAGTAAAGATTACTTTGGCCCACTGGCGGCGAAGCCGTGGCCACAAGAGTGAGAATTGTATCAAAAAGCTTGAAGACAGATGGATTGAACTACGCCAAGTGCAGGACAACTTTGGAACAAGACAAAGCTAACGACCATAAGAGAAAAGCCAAAAGAGGAAGAAAAACAAAAAAAAACCAGGAATTTCAGCTGAGGAACAACCACATAATGACAGGAAAATACCTCTAGGGCATCTCGACTCCATGCTCTGCGTCCTTGTACATGATAAAACGACCTCTCCCTTTGCAACGAATTGGGAACGTTCGACGATCGATCGTCACCTCCCACGTGCCCTGATTGTTGTACCGAATTAAGTAAGACATGACGTTCTCGTAAACCCGGGCTTTGGCGTCGTGTTTCCGCCCGGTCAGCCTTGCCATGGAGTCCAACGCAGTACGAGGCCGAGGAACGGATGCCTCCATCTCGCGATGAGCGTCGTTCATGCCCATGCACCCGAGAGCCCGAATAGCCAGGTTAACAGTCAGTCCGGTCGTGGCACCCCAGGGGACGGAACCAAAATCCACACCCGCATAAAGGTACTCTGAATGGCTGGGCTGCCAAGGTAGTCGCCGGATTCGAAGCGCTACCAGTTCGGTCTGGGTAATGATGGATGCATATCGGGTCTGTGCAAAACGGCAGTATATTGCCATCGCAGCGGTCACCATGTTTACGAAGCCGACCTCCGATCTTGAGAGATTGACCTCGCCTCAATTGCTCTGTAGAAATAGGTAGGCAAAAATGACATCAATCCGACATGGAGCTGGCCGCGACGTGCAGTAAAGCTGAGGTTCGAGACCGCAAGTAGAGATGTCCTTTGGTGGCCACATCTGTGTGTGAACGAACGTTTCGGCAGATTTGGTATGGCGACAATGTGTTTGAAGTTGAGAATGAAACCAGTCTTCTTTGTTCGACAGTCAACTGGAGTACCTACGTATCTGGTAGGCGGCGTTATCTTCTAGCTCTTTTTTTCTTTGAAGACCTGATCATAAGCGGCATGTGGGTTTCAGCTGCAACCTGGATGGCTCATAGCATGCTTGGAGCGGCAAGACGTGGTCAAGGCCGTTTGTTGGTGCGTCTTGACTTGGAGGAGTAACGCAACCCCCTCGGTCGCCAGCCTCGTGATGACAACAAAGAAAAGAAGAGTCCGCTCCACGCCGCCGTGTCATTTCACTTGCTTCCGAAATCGCGATCAACATTGCTTGTACCAATCGATGAGCCGCCCACCATGTTTCACAGGCGCCCCGTACAGTTTGAGAGTTTTCTTCGGATTCAGCCACGCTGCCTGCCCACGCATCGCCATGAGGACAATGCCCTGTCTGCCTTGCCGTTCTTTGTCTCGCGAGACACAACGGCTTCACGTATATGAGAGGGACATGGGCGACGAGACTGAGCTCAGTGGAGTGCCAAAGCCCTTTGCACCCTCACATCTTACCTCCATCCCGCCCTCGTCTTCAAAGCAGACCACGGCAACAGCAACGGCATGGACCGTCGCGACAACGACACGATAGCCCAGCCCAACTTCACCGTGGACCATTCTCACAAAGATTACGACGACCCTCTTTTCGAACAGAAGCGTCACAGGGTTTATTGGGTTGAGCTGGGCCAGCCGCAGCCGGCTCGCCGTCGTCACTTCATTTTTGTCGACAGCCAGCGCATCGGGCTTAACCAGGGCACAAAGATCCACATCACAGGCAACATCTCCACGGCGGCAATGATATTCCAAGTCGAGTCCTGCGACCCCCCGCGTCGCTCCGATCCGACATGCCTGTTCAAGCAGATCGGCTGGGTACTGCGCGAAAACTTCGTGGAGAGGATTACGGCAGTATGCACCACATTGCCCCGCCATCACAGCAGCTCAGCGTGATCGACCAGCTCTTCCCCGGCCAGCCGCTTCGCGCATGCAGAGAGTGGACATTGGCCGTCAAGGATCTGCTCTTCAGGGCCGGGGTCTTGGAGAAAATGCGGGCGATTGATAAAGGAGGAGACCCCAATCCCATGTTTACAGTCTGAGCACTAGTGGGTGGCCTCGAAATTAGGCGCATCGTAGGCGGGCTGGTTGGTGGGGGGTGGTAGAGGGGGTGGGAGGTTTGGGGGGAAGATGATGAAAGGGAGGGAGAAAGGACGATGGGGGAAACTTCCAAGGTTGTCTTGTTGCGAAACTGCGTGTCCAGTGCTCCATGTACAAATCCAGAATGCCATCTTCCGCCGCGTTGCCACCCCACCGCCTTGTCAGTCTGCAGCTTTGTTCAAACCCCCGAGGCCCAACCTTGCTTCCCACCCTTTTTCTGGTTCAAAGTCTGTCTTGTCTGTCCCTTGTATTCATCTCCCTTGCCCAGCGACGCTTGCAAAGACCAGGCTTAGCCGAAGTAGCCGAACATGACCGCGTCACGATGGCGCCACATCCAGCCCAGTTCTGCGTGATACTCGTCGTCCAGGATCTCGGGAATCCACTCACCCCAATCGTCGATGTATTTGACCAGCATCATAGTGCAGGAGTACTCCCAGAAGCTGGGATACCACCCGGCTCGCTCCCAGTCAAGCATGACGACAGTTCCGTCTTTCAGCAGCATGAGATTCCTCGGCAGGATATTCCCGTGGGTGAAGACGGATTCGTGTCCCTTGAAGACGGCATGGTAATGCCGCCGGACAAGAGACATTGCGCATTGCTCCATTGGTGTTTTCACCCCGGCATTGAGGAATCGCCACATCCCGTCGACCCACTGCTCCTCAGTCTTGTGGGGCCCCGAGATGACGCTGTCCTGATATAGTTGGTCCCGCAGATTGCGATTGGTGAAGTGGTAGTCTCGGATTGGCTGCTCCCAGATACCGCCGTAGTGACCTGGCGAGGGAATGCTACGCAGCTCGCCCAGGTACCGGTGGAGCTGCGAGGCAATGGCCTTCTTTGCAGTTGTATCGAGCGCTCCCCATGTCAAATCGAGGTCTGTTCCAGGGATATACTCCTGGACAATGAAGTCCATCTCGGTGCCTTTGTCGTGGAACAGCGCGTAGACCTTGGGGACGCGGACGCGCGTCGACTGCTGAACGAAAAGCTGGTTTTCGCCCTCTTGTAGATAGACGCCGCCTCCGAACTTCACGGCGTAGTGCTCGCCCACCCGATACACCGGCTTTTCGTATTCTTTGGAAAGGCGCGTGGTTGAAGCCAGGATATCTGCCACGGTCGGCAGGGGTGCTGGAAGGAGCTCGGCTGGGGCAAAGTAGGGGAGCTGAGGACGCTTAGCCATGGTGATGGTAGGTTCCGCGCGAATGTCGACCGAGACAGTCAAGGTGAGTGAGGATGGTGTTGAGATTGTTCGAGATGGAAGAGGGCGCACAACCGACAGGCTCGCCTCTCTGCCTACGTATTTGTACTTGCAAGCTGCTTTGTTCCCTCAGTCTCGGGGACTTCCTCTCGGGCGCTACTCCAAGACCTCATCGCCGGATTGTTCATCTACCACGGGGAGGCATCTGTGCGTCCAACCATTCATGCCTGACGGAAACAGTCGTGGTGCTCTCGCTAGCTCGGCCTCTCGCCCATTGAAAGCGGGGGTTTTGGCCCAGCAAGCGTCATGGAATGTCGTCGTCTAACCAGATTCGGTGGGTTTTTGTTGTTGTGAAAGGAACAGCGAGACGCCATGTGCCAGGTGCTCTGCCTCCTGCCTACCTACCCAGGTACCTCGCCCGGTGTGCTACGCAAACGTCTGGCAGCCCGCCCGGAATGGGCGACGAGCCTACGGCAGGGAGCCGAAGCTTGAAAGGACTCGGCGTCGGGCAAGCCGCACAGAGGCAGTGGTGTCATGCGCGTTATACGCAGTATTCAATATGCGGGGAGCTTGGCGGACAGGGGTATCATCGTGTATATATCCGAGCGCTGCGAGCAGACCTTCTTTTCTACAACGACAAGCACCTCAATGCATTCAATTGCATCCCGTTCAACCTCGAATCCACTGAATACCCTGCTTCCCTGCGCGTGCGACAAATGGAAAGTAGCAGTGGCCTTAATGATAAGCCCGAGGTCTTCCGTTTCCCAGAAAAGGGTCCAATGTCAGAACAAAGAGAACAAAGACTCGAGGCTATGCCGACAACTGTGCCGAGTACGAAGGGTCGATCCATGAAAGAAGAACACGAGGAGCCAGATGGTTTTTTATTTAAGACCGCCACGTCGTTACCATTTCAGTGAGGGGTCGCCGTGACTAAGGTAAGGTATCCCGTCCTTCAGCCCGGAGAGTGAACCGTGAGCCTGAAGGCACGCACAGACACCGTGCGACAATGGGGGTCGGTGGGTGACCAATGCCAAACGGGGACCCACCTGGTCCCCGGCAGGCGGCATCCAGAGATGAGATCATCCCTTGCCTGGAATCAGCACACCAGCGCTGGGAAATGAGGATATATGGATGGCGATGATCTATCTATAGACTGTCGGTTACCATTCGGGATTCGAATTGTTCGCGCCGCTGCTAATCTGGACAGCATGATAGCACGACAGCACAACTTATTTCCTTATCTTCCCTACGTTCACTTTCAAAAGATTTAACTATATATCCACCTAACGTGCAGTTATCTAACGGAGCTATAGCCTGCTATAGCGCCTACTGCTATGCTTGATAAGCCTAGAGAGGGCTACCTTAGAGAGGATCGAATAGACACGGCTATAGCTAAGTGTGTCGACCAGCTAACTTGCTACGGTGCATGCCCGAGGCGCCCCTCGAATGCCAGGTGTAACGGTACAGGCAGCCTATTGGCTGCAAATGCAGGGGATTGATACAACAGACCGCTGCGCCAAAAGGCACAACACAAGTTGACTGACTGCACGTCAACTTGCCAATCCCCACCTATAAACCTCATTATCATCGATCGCGTTGAAGGTAACCGACCATGGCCGAGAGCTGCCGAGGCCCCGAACGGGCTCAGCCCGTTACACCAGGTCTGTATAGTAGGCGCCGGCCCGGCCGGCCTGATGCTGGCATACAACCTTGCCCGCTACGGCATCAAAGTCGAAGTGGGGGACGACTAGGCGGACTAGACGCTAGTAGGAAGGCAAGCTAAGTTATCTTCTTTCACCACGCTCTCTTCGTCTTCTTCAAGTTCTAGTGCGTGTTAAGCGGTTAGTGCCATGCCTAAATTTCTATACGGCCCTTACCAGTGCGTCGCTCGCTTATATGCGTCGCTCGCATATAAAATACGTTATATAAAGGTAAACTAGTTCCACGCTACTACACTCGCCCTTAGCGAAAGGACGTACGATATTGCCTCCCTTGTGCCCATTATGATCAGCTAGTACGGCCGCCTTACCTCCAACGCTATCCTCAACCCCGACCCTGCCACAGCTAGCATCAGCGGTAGCGGCACGTCTGCCTCTGTGCGGCGGGAGCGCCTGTAGAACCTCCGGTGGAGCGTCCGCGCTATCGAGGGCTGTACTGCGGCGCTGCTTGCTACGCCGGCGTCTGAGTTTCGCGGGGTGTCGTTTGTGCAGTGGGCGCAGCTTGCGGGATGTGCGGCGGCGCTGGGCCGGTTGGGGGATGGGAGTGTGATGGAGCAGCTGGTTTGGGATGGGGGCGGCGTGCCTGATCTGAGGGAGTTGCTGGAGCTGTAGCGGAAAGGTTGAAAATGTTGCCAAGCAAGACGGTGGCGGCGTGATGTGGGCCTGGCTGGCGAGGGGGTTGAGGCGGTTCTGTGCTGCGAGGATTCGGCCTGGTGTGGACGGTGGGCGGGGGTCAAACTGCGGAGGCGTTCAATCAGTTTAGGGCGAGGGCGTTGGGGACGTTCAGAGGGTGAGGCTTTCGTTGGTAGGGAAGAGACTCGTACCTGATTTTTAAGTACATATGTTGCTGATCGTGACGATGGCATCTGGTCGATACCCGTCTGGTGAGTAGCCCAGTCTGTGCCGGAAGGGGCGGAATTCGGAGTGGATGCGTTTTTTCTTACGAGAACCGCTGGTGCCGAATCGGTGAGCTGATGATTGCAGACTACGTCACATGCTGGCTGCGGCGGCGACTGGAGCGATTGTGCACCCCCAGATGGCAGCTATGGGATGACCTGCTACATTTGGTACATGTTTGAACGGGATATAATTCACGAAGTGCTGTCGAGGATATTGTAAGCGGAGAGCAGCGTCACATGCCAGCACAGGTACGCCACGGTGACGACGCGGTGATGCCCTCGGCTAGGTTACTTTACGTACTTAAGGTACCGACGCACCATGGCGGAGAAAGCTCACCGGGTAAGGTCTGGTACTTGTGTAGCCTGCTCGTGGCCGCTCGTCTCTTCCAGAGTCAGGACGGATCCACGACAACCTTTACCACTAGCACTTAGCTCGCCCTATCATCCTGCACTCTAGCACTCCCAGTGCCGCCTCCCTTGCGCGCGGTCGACATATGTTTGCTGCACCATCCATTTTCCACAGCTCGTCGCCCAATCTGTCCGTTAACGATTCAACCAGCTACTGGTGCCGTCGGTATCGATGCCAGTCAACACAATCAGCAGGCCCTACGTTGGCCTCCCGCGACGATGCAGCGTAGCGGAGCGACTGGCGTACTGGCTCTTCCATGGGCCCATCGCGTCGGCCGGGATATCGTCTGCGCTGCCAACCGCTGAGGGGAATGGTCAAAGCCAAAACTCGGACGAAATCACCGTGGTCTGCATCTCCGACACGCACAACGCTTTGCCGGGCCTGCTCCCGGCAGGCGATATTCTGATCCACGCCGGCGACCTCTCGCAGTACGGCACCTTTGCCGAGGTGCAGGCGCAGCTGGCGTGGCTCGACAAGCAGCCGCATCCGCACAAAGTCGTCATCGCGGGGAACCACGACCTTTTGTTGGATACGACCTTCGTGGCAGCGCACCCCGACCGCGAGTTGGGCCGGTATCCCGGGCGGCGCAGGTCGGATCTCGACTGGGGGGGCGTGAAATATCTAGAGCATCAAAGCGCAGAACTCTGGATCCAAGACAAAGCTCGGTCGGTGCGGGTGTTTGGCAGCCCATGGACGCCGGCCTGCGGGAGCGGGGCGTTCCAGTATAGCACTACGGAGGCTGCCAGGGCCAAGTGGGAGAATGCAGTGCCGGCGGGAACAGATCTTGTGGTGACTCATGGACCGCCCAAGGGGCATTTGGACGACGGAGGAAAGGGCTGCGGGGTACTACTTGCCGAGCTATGGAGGGCAAGACCCAAGGCGGTGGTGTGCGGCCACATCCACGCCGGCAGGGGCCAGAAATTGCTGCGGTTTGATCTGGCGCAGGCGTGTTACGAGAATGTCGTTCTCAAGAGGTGGCCGTGGATGTCGGTCGTGGGGCTTGCGATCTGTGTGCTTTGGCGCCTTGTGGTGGAATCTGTACATTGGGTGAGCACCGACACACTGCGTGGCCGAGGCAGGATCCGGAGCGAGTTACAACTTGTCAATGCAGCTATAGCCAGCCGACGGGGGCCCTCAGCGAGCCGGGATGCCATGGTACTAGTACTTCGGTTGGCCTGAAGCAACCGGATGCCCTTCCCATTAAGCGCAGTTAATTACAGGTTGTTGCTTTCCTACACGTGGCTAAACCGGCACGGTCCGTTATTTCCCTTGTGCGAATCTAATGTCAGTCAGAATGTGCCATGGCCTAGACACAGGCCCCATCCACAGTGTCGGATCACGTTCTCATTATATTCATCGCATTAAAGTACACCAAAACTTCATCAAGCATTTTCAGTCTTCATAAGCGCCGCCGCATGCTGTACAGCAGTCTTTGGATTCTTTCTATTGCGTCCCCCTCGCGCTAAACCTACCGGCATGATGTGTTTTCGGTGGTGCTCCGACGATTTGGACGCTCCTTGGGCTTGTTTCTGCTGGCCATGCCCACGTCGCTGGAAGAGCCAAGCTGCCCAGGAGCAAGACGGCGATATCCCTCTTCATAAGATTTGCGGGCCGGTGACTCCGCCGGGGCAGGTACCAGCGCCTGAGCGTGACGAGAGTGGCGCGCGACTTCAATACCCACAGCACGAGCTGAGCCGCCAAACCATCATCGACGCCCTCGGTTGTGCAGCCGAGTACATACATCAACACGGCATGACCGTCACCGTTGTAGCGGTAGGGGGTGCCGTCAACACGGTGCTCCTACGGACGCGAAACACCACCCATGACGTGGACTTCTTTTGCTCGCCATTGTCCGAGGCGACGCTTAGTCTCGTCCGCGCCGCCTGCCGCTACGCCGTGGACCGCAGCCCCGTACCCTTGGCCGGCAACTGGCTCAACAACCAGACGGCGCGCATGCCCGGTGTGGTGGAGCACATCGACGCCCTGGAGCAGGAGGCCTTGGCGCAGAACGACGTGCTGTTCGCGGCACCGGGGCTGACTGTGCTGGCGGCGCCCTAGCATTACGCCTTTGTCAAGAAGATCAGCCGCATCACCCAAGGCACCGGCCGCCCCTACGACGCAGACGATGCCGTGGCCTATTTGTACCAGTACATCACCAGGGTACATTCCAACCAACCCGTGCCTTTAGCCAGCGTACAAGCTTAGGGGGCCATGTACATATACAGGGCACTCTGTCCCGTAGAGGTACTCCAGCAGGTCGACGGCCTCTATCGGGAAGCCCACAGGGTGAGTGGAATTGCGTTTGCAGGGCTGAGCGGGACCGAATGAGCAAGGCCGGCTGGGGAGGGCAAGGCATAACCTTAGGTATGTAGGTACAAAGTCAAGCGCTTATTGTTGAATGGTTAAGAAGAAAAAGCGCGTCACGGCGGTGAGTTTCATCATCAACTGAGTGAGCTTTGAGCGGTTGAATGGGTCGAGAATTCGTTCCCCCTGACTCTTGATCTAGTTCCCGCGACTGGCGGTAGGCTGGTCACAGGCGGTAAAGTCGGCGATCGGCTGCCGAGAGCTCTCAGCTCCTGATTGCAGGAGTCGATGCATCCGCGTGCCGCCGGGGTCGCGGCTTGGTGATCGACCTGGAGCCGGGGCAATGAGAATTTGATATCTTGCAATGTCTTCTGCAAGGTGGCGGTCAGCTGTCGCACCGGCGCGATGTCCTGGTTGCGGCATTTGAGCGCATCACTGTACGTCGTGATGCCGCTGGAAACTTGGATGCCCAGAGACACGACGCCCGCGACCAGACCGGCCACGGAGATGGGGTCCATCGCAGTACGGTGATGGCAGCCAGCGAGACGAGATGCAGTTTTGAACCCTTTGAATGCCCTGTCCGTGTTGCAGCAAGCACAGATTCGGGTCGAGTAGCAGGTGCCTGATGTGCGAGCAGAGTAAGCACAGTGAGGTAGGTAGGTAGATGAAGACGGGGTGGAGCGATCAGCCACAGAGCTGTTGGATTTACCAACAGCCACGATAGCCACGTCTTGCAACAAGATAGGATGAATCAGGCCGTACTTCGCAACTACAGTACGATGAGCTCAGTTGATTGATAGCAGTAGTGTTGTGGATTGATCTGTCGGTTGTGCTATCCATCGCTCCTACCAAGTCCGTGCACCCCGCTCCCGATCAGGCCACCAACCGATCAATTTTTTCCCAGCCCCTGATTCGGCACCCATCTGTTCCAAACCACCACAGTTCTATCAAAATAAGCTCGAATTGAGCCCTGTTACCCTCTTTCACTTCCTCTGCTACGATGGTTTCCAAAGACATCATTCAGCTGAATTTATCAACCTTGCGCCAGTATGCAATGTCAGCTGTAAGCGAGTTGGTAGAGGTAGCTGGAGGCGTTGAGTACGAGACAGGCAAGCAACAGACTGGCCATGCTGCAACAGTAAAACGACAGGAGGCGACAGCCGCCGGGATCCCAACCAATTCGAAGGTCAAGAAACACCAACTGACACAGAAACGAGACAAAGACCGGCAGACGAGGCCCAAAGGGCCATGCCAAAGGCGGGCTGGTAACGTGTTGTGGCGATGGAAGCGCCAAACGACGCATGTTGGTTGTTATACTACAAATAAGCAGATTTTAACAACTAGCTATTGTCAAGATGTTGTAGAGAAAATGAAACAAACTGCGAAAGAGAATAATAAATAGTAGTATAAAGCTATTAACAACTTCTTCTTTCCATTTCGATGTCGTTTTGATTGAGATCTCTTAGTATATTGTGTTTTGGTGTCCGCGTTGATTTGGATACATGGAGGTAGGTATCTGCCTTGAGCTACGACCCACCTCCACCCACCAATGCCGACCATGGTTCCCTTGTCGCGACGCGCGCGCCTCGTGAGCCCGATGAAACCCCTTCCGCAAGTGCCTGGCCCCAAGCTTGCTCCCTACACTTCGACCGCACATGCCGACATTCAATTCATCCAGCAGCTGGGTGACCCAGAGCTCAATAAGGACAGCCATGTCTGGAAGGTCCGGATCAACCGGGCTGGGCCCTACTGCGTGCTCAATATGGTTTGTCCAAACATCGTGCGGATCTTGCCAACGCCTGCTCACATAACCTGTCTGCAGTTCTACTGCATTTCTGCCAAGGGCCTTGAAGACACCCTCGGTCGAGGGCTTACCTGCACCTTCGCATCGCCACAGCTCTACATCGATTCCTTGTATGCTTTCAGTTGCGAGTGCCGCGCCTATGGCCGCCTGAAGGAAGAGAACCGAGAAGACCTGGCTGTCCGAGCGCATGGCTATCTGCTGCTCACACCCAAGAAAGAAGCGGCCATTTACCGGAAGATCTGGGGCGCTGCCTACCAGCTGGATCCTGATGATCCGTGGGGTCGAAGTCCAGAGCAGCGCCATCTCCCAATCCGAGCCATCCTCAAAGACCTCGCTACGGCTCCGAATCACTTCCGCCCCACGGACGTCACGGGCATGTGGAACGATCTCAAAGAAATGCACAAGCTTGGGATTCTCGTCCGCGATCCCACAGTGTACAACTAATGACATTGGTGGGAAACTGATTGATTTCAGCCGGGCCTGGGCTTGGCCGCACCCGGCCCTGTTGTATTCTCCGGCTAGGGACATTGATGCGGAGAGAAGGCACGATCCACACGGTTTACGATGGCCATCTTGGAGTATTCCATGGGAGAGCAATGGGATATCCGGAACTGGGACTACGATGAGATGCCCGAGGAGCTGGTGGGTTGCGAGTTTGATTGGCAGCACAGCGACAAGTACGACGAAGACCCGAGAAATTATGACTGGCTGAAGTGGGAGAAGGACCCGGCCGAGGCGGACGCGTTTTTGGCGGAGCATTGTACGCCGAGAATGTAGGAGATAAGTTTTAACGAACACCCATAGGACGGGACTGTCAACGAGATTCGCATGGCGCTCCTCAAACGTCTCCCGGCTGAGTGACAATATTACGTAGAGTGAGAGGGACTGTTGATGCCGACGCCATCCGCTTGCTTCTGTGCCAATGCGCGGATCTATGTCGGGAAAACGGTTCTGACCACTGAAGGTGCCGATGAACGATATATCGTCAACGCGGATTGCACACGGGATTCTCTTCGCCCAACGGGCTGTCGATTACTAGAACAGGACTTAACAGCAGGAGGACGGGGTTGGTCCCATGGATGGTCAAACTTAATGCCCAGACATTGGAAAACGAAGGACAGCATTAAACACTGTGTATCGCGTTGAACCTGTGTTCTGCTTCCATTCCCGCAACCTGATATGATTGACCACCCATACGTAGCCCACTGGACGAGGCTTGTCGATCCCACGCACAGCAAGCACTTGGATGATACCTCCCGCCAGGTTCCGAACAAGGAGCTGCCCCCGAACCGTTACCCACAATCAACAAGAGTTCTGCGCGAAACAATAGTCAAGTGGGCCATCAACCTTGGACCCAGGTAACCGACTGTAGGGAACATTGGATGGGGACGGCCCATTCCAGAGAGTGTCGAATACAACTCAAATTCAGTCTGACAGTCAAGACACTTACGACCTATTCTAATTATGTACGGTGAATGGTATCAGCTTGGTCACATGGTCTCCCACCAGGTATTACCGTCTAGAATCCCCCGTCTCTCCATCCACCTACATGTCCAACCCTAAGACAGCTCATGCACCTGCCCATCCCCCCGCTGGGTAGGCAACTCCGCCGCACCAAAATGTCCCTGATGTTGCTGCTGCTGCAAGTGTCCCTGCGGGCCGGGGTACGGCACATACCCACCGTTCTGCGGCAGCGGGGGGCTCGGGGTGCCCAACGGCGGGGGCGTGCCGCTCATGTGCGAGAGGTGCTGGGGCGGCGGGGACGAGGTCATGAAGGTCTGGCCCGGCGACGAGGACGGCGCCATGGCATGTTGCTGCTGCTGCTGCTGCATCATGTGCTGCGGGTAGTAGACGCTCGGCGGCGGGCTGGCGGACGACGAGACGGACATGGGGCTCATAGGCGGCGGGCCCGGGGGAACGCCGTGCTGCATCGGCGCCACGGTGGTCGCCATGGGCGGCTTGACCATGCTGTAGCGCGGGTCGAACGCGCCGGGCATGGCGGCCATGTCGGGCGGCGGCGTGTGGCTCTGGTAGGGGCCCTGGCCGGGCGGCGGTTGGTTCAGGTAGGGACCTTGTCCGGGAGGTGGCATGAAGCCTGGGGCGGGCCCTGGCACGGGCGTGGACGGGCCTTGGTTCTTGCGGCGGATGAGGAAGAAGATGCCGAGGCCGAGGAGGGCGAGAGCGGCTGGGAGGATGTCAGCTCCAGCCCTGATGACTAACAGAGACACATCTGCAAAGCGTCTGTTGCTACTACTGACCGATGCCGCCCACGACGCCGCCAACAATCGCACCCACGGGAGTAGACGAAGACTTGGCAGTGGGCTGAGAGGCGGAGGACGTCTCAGCAGCCTGTGTTGCGCCGCCGTCGCTGGTCGTGGGTTGAGAGGACGACGACGGAGAGCTGGTGGTGGACGGGGTGCTCTTGGTCATGTGGGTCGTTGTCGGCGAGTTTGCGCCGAGCGAGGTAAAGTAGAACAGACGGGTCGTCCTCACTGTGTCACACGTTGGAACTACAGCGCAGTTGTTAGCTGTTGTGTATTTGACCAAGGCATCGCGGAGCGGCTGCACGGGTTCAAGTTGGAGACAATGAGCAAACGAGCAGCGGTTAACGCAAATGCAACATACTGGTGTAGCCGGACAGCGAGTTGGTGGGATCCGCGTATTTCAGGACGGCTGGGCAAGGTCAGCAATGAGGCGCTTAGACGATAAGAAGGGTCGGTGATGCTTACCGCAGGACGGGTAGTCCGAATTGGAGCTGATGCGGTCTGGTCAGCTTCAACGATCGTCCAACAGCATGTGCTGTTACGGGGGGTGAGTGAGGCGTACCAATACCGCGTGCGATCCATGTTGAGGGTCGACGACTGCGCCGAGGACCGGTAGTCTAGACATGCCGTGTAAATATTGCATGATGTAGTCAAACAGCAGCCCACAGCAGATGCATCTGTGTTGAAGAGGCACTCGGCCGAAGTATTGGCGCAAATGTAGCCCGACTCTGCACCAGACCACCAAGGTTAGCGAGAGATGCACCTCTGGCCGAGCGGACAGACGGGAGGAGGCAAGTACTAACCCGAGTTTCCGTCGACGTAGCCGCACGTCCTGGTGTCGCGCTTCTGCAGCAGCCCTCTCGGGGCCGGCCGGGCCGTGACCACGCGTGGGATCAGATGGAGGTTCGCGTCCTTCAGGTTGGGGGCCGGCGTCTGGACAGGGCCCTGTGGGCTCGGCTGCTCCCGCTCTAAGCCAGCGGCCACGGCGGGAAGCCAGGCCGCGACAGCAACCAGCGAACGGAGACTCATGGCAATTGTGTTGCGCGGCCCGGACCTGGGCGTCGGGTTCCGTCCGGTTGCTGGGGCTGTCGACGGCGAGCCTGGAGACGGCGATGGCAGTGGGTAGGAGCAGAAAACGAAAGCTTCCGGAAAAGCACGACCGGGGCACCGACTGAACTTTTTGTGAGCTCCCACGCCCCAGATCGTCGCCCGCGTCCTTCTGACTGGCCTCCTCTTCCTTCGGCTCTTGGACCCCGGCCAGCACCGCACACCATGCCGCTTCGCACCGCGCCAAGGGCGCCGAGAAGACGTGATCCTTGAAGCCACCACGCCACGCTAGCGCATTTGGGCTTCAGCCGCACCAGCCAGAACATTGTTACGCGGTAAATATCGTGCAGGACTGTGCCGGCGGGAAGGAATCTTCAAGCGGGTGTTCTTGTTGCGAGTCGGATGTGAGCTGACTCGGACGCGGTTACGTGGCGGCACATGGCTTGCGTTGTCTGCTGTAGTACCTGAACATCACATATAGCCAGGCAGTCGTTCGGGAGGCATCGCGTACGGAGTATTCCGAAGTCGAACTGAATCTCCCCCCACAGTAAGCTACCAAATGCCAAGCCTGCAGCCTAACTCCAAAAGGTCAGGGGCGGGATGCAGGCAGATCAGCTCGCATCCTTGCCGTTGAGCCGTCTCGGCCGATCTTCGCTCCGCGGATGATGAGACTTTGTGCTCCGTTTTTCTCGTCGTCTTTTTTGATGTTCTTCTCTAAGTATACCTTCCACAAACCCACAACGTGTGCAGACGACGCATGTCGAGTTATCCACAAGCATGCAAATTCCTCGAAGGCCCCAGACGGCCATCTCGTTGTTCAGGTTTACAGCGACTGCTTCTGATGCGTGTCCTTTTCCAAACGGTCAACCTCCAGGGGCCCACAGCGGCCCTGGCTGAGTGACCCCAGGCTCCGGTAATTTTAAGCTCAGCGCCCTTGTCTCTGCCCCGTCGATCACTTTCCAGAGCCTCGGGCTCGCGCAGACCGAGCAGGAACTTTCTGCGCGAGGGGCCGATCCGACGAGGCCTCAAAAAAGACTGTCCCTCCTTCGAAAAGACGGTGTTTATACCCCATTCGGATGGGTCCACTCGGTGCACTGCCCACCAAAATCTTGCAGCACCCTTCACTACGCAGCCTCAACTACCATGATGCAGAGCCATTTGAAGCATTTTGCCCGTATCGCCAGTGAGGTTGGCGATACTGGATTGCCTACGCCGCCGACTGCGCGGCCGACCGGGCCGATCGCGCCGTCCACCGAGCCGCCTAGCGATCCGCATGCTGACCCAGACCACCTACTACATCCGCCGGGCAGGGCAGGTAGGAAAGGTAGGTACTGTTGATAGAGATAGTTTGCATCACTGTGGTTGACACTGCGTGATGAAGGACGCTGCGCGGTGAAGGGCGCTGCAAGATTTTGGTGGGCAGTGCACCGAGTGGACCCATCCGAATGGGGTATAAACACCGTCTTTTTCGAAGGAGGGACAGTCTTCTTTGGAGCCTCGCGATCCGAAGTCGACTTTACTACAGATCCGTACACAGTACATAGTAGCAACCTCCAAAGATGAGCTTAACTTACTAAGACCGTTTCCGTGGTGGAGTCGACAGTCCAGTGTTTATGCGGAGGAAAGAGTCAGGGTTAGGGCACTTGCACGTCCATTCTGCGTTGCTCCAGTCGCTTGAAATCTTCTGCCACATCGACCACCAACTGAGTGACTCCGCCAGGCAGGCAACGAACGCCGCAGAGAGCAGGCAGCAGGACCAGCCGCTGCGATCGTCACCAATACCCCGCCTTGTAGGTACACGTAATAATCCTTATTTCATCAAGTTTATGAACGTCCCTATCCGTAATCTTATGAGCAGGGAGCACCAGACAGCACACTAAAACTCTGGAATAATTACAACACCCAGACGGACTTGAATAGAGCACACTTTACCTACCTGGTGGTTTGGTGCCAATGCAGTTTTGAGATGACTTCAGTCTCAACGGCCACTTCCTACCCATCAACGCACGCCGTTGTGGCTGCCGCCGCGGCCGTGGCCCAAGCCTTGAAAGACAGCGACGTCAAGTATGCGGTTGTGGGCGGCGCGGCTTGTCTGCTGCTTGGTTCGCACCGCGTGACAGCCGACGTGGATTTTGTGGTGCCTACGGGACGCATGCGTGATTCCCGGCTCTTGCTGAAGGCTCAGACGGCCTTGTTCGCCGTCGACAGCCGGACCAACAACACGAGGTATCTCGGCGAGCCTCCCGTCGACATTCAGATGCTTGCCCCGCCAGGTCTATTCAGAGAACCCTTCGATGTATCTACGCCGACCATCGAGATCAGCGGCATCCAGATTTTGAAGCCAACATCGATCCTCAATTCCAAATGCCGCGCCATTGTCGACCGGACGGGCCAAGGCAAGAAAACGACGGATGCCCACGACATTAAGTTCCTGCTTCATTGGTGCGCCGAGAATGTGGTATATCCCAGTGCACTCCAAGTGCCCAACGCCACCAAGGAGCTAGTCGATGCTTTTGTGGTGACGTATGGTGGCAAGGAGCTCTGGACGCAGATAGGCTATGATATGGTGGCTGGTAAGCATTTATTTCCAACCCCCCACTCACTCATTTCTTTTCGGCGCCGCTTACATGTGGCTCATCGTCTTCAGGCACATGGATCCGAGGGTGAGGCCATCACCTCATGCTATCTATCGCACTAAGCGACATGGAACCTCACATTGCCTGTCCGTCGCCTTTGGTAGCCTCACACCAGAAGGCCTGTGTACAGGTACCCAGTGCGGTGTATAACTCGGGGGCAACTGAAGAGACGACACGGCAAGATATCAGGGTGTCACGAGATACTGCTTTCCCACAACGAACCGCGTCAGGTCGGAGCAACAGTGAAATCCACCCATTTGCGTGGCGAGTCCGTGGTAATGTTAACACCGACTTGCAGCCTTCCATGAGCGGCTTCAGAGTTACCTGTTGTTTCTTAAGCCGAGGGGCTAGCTGTTAATACCGCAATAACCAAGAGGAGAAAGGGCTCAGGTTCTCCCAAGCAAGGCATGTTGGGTTCGGTGGCGGCGGCTGTGCTTGCGAGGTCGCATTCGCACGTCCAACACACCAAGACCAGCCAACGTTACCGCCCCCAACAAAGCTCACACCATGAAAATTGCCAAGAGAAAACTCTCGAATATTGATACCGTTTCCAACGCAAAAAATGCCGCCCCCCTCCTCCAACTCCTCGGCTCAGCCAAGCCTCCGCTCAGACGAGATGTAACGCAGCCGAGGTTGGGGACATGGACAAACCAGTCCAGCTGGCCGGCCCTTCGTCCCAACGAAGCCGATGATGCAGACCACGTCCCATACTACGTGAAACCACAGACAGCCATCTTTGGTGTTCCCCTGCTTTTCTGCAGTTTCCCGGGCCGCTGGGGGCCGATGCAGGTCATCTCAACCCCTCCGCCCCTGAGTTAGGAACATGAAAATCGCGGCCGCTGCACACCGGATCTTGCGCCACCAACCTGCTCTACCCTCCCCCAGTTTTCTGTCGTCAAGAGATCAGGTGCTTTGAGACAGCCGAACCAACTGCCGCCGCCAGTTGGCTTCATTTGATTTCCGCCAAGCGAGGCTGTTCCGGTTCGCCGCGTGTTGGGCGGGCCGGTACCTAGGTTGGGTGTTGGGAAAATAGGCGGGCGGGTTTCAATGTGTCTGGACCCTGCAGAACATGTCGGTTCCCCTTTCTGAAGCGTATCTGCGGCGCCGGTGGCATTCGGTCATGCTGGTCTTGGCAAGGCTGCATGGAGCAAGTTTCTCGTCGTAGGAAGTGCTGCACTTGATAGATACGGACGTTATTAATCGGAAGCTGCCTCACGGCAGCCGTCGATGGACGTACTGGAGCGGTTTTGGGTGGGACCTAGGATGTCAGACACTTCAATAACGATGGATAGAAGCACTTGGTGCGGACAGGTAAGCCTCAATTTCTGCTCGCGTACATAAAGTAGGCCCATAGACACCAGGTCTATCACCTGAGGGGTTTGGGACCGACCCGCAGCCCGCGCTCTCACATCCCAACAGCGCAACGCCAGCGTCACGCAACCATCCTCGACCTCCATATCCGCACGGCGGTATTTGGCCAGACTTCTAGTCGCCATGGGTAGGACGCACTCTCGGCGTGTTGGTAGGACGAAGGTAGATAGGTACCTGCGCTCATGGTTTGACCAGTTTTCGCACCATGTTCCGCACGAAGGTGTCGCAGTTGTATGACTGGTGATTGTATGTCTTGCCTTCGATCTCCTCCCAGCCTAAAGTCGACAATTGTCAGCGATTGTTGCCTTCAACTTATCCTCGACAGTAGCTGGTTACGGGGCTTGAACTGACCCATCTCCTCCAACTTGTCCGCGTCCACGCCTCCATCGGGGGCACCCAAGGCTTGGTCGAGAGGGCCGAGCCAGGTGTAATCTGGCACCTTGTCGTCCTCAAATTCTTCTACCCAAGATTCGACTTTGATCGGGGCGCCATCGCCCTTCGGGTAGATCTCATCCCATCTCCCTTGAATTTGAGTGGCATCAATAAGCATTTCAAGATTCCAGAAGCCTTGACTGGGGTTGCCAGCAATGAGGTCGACGTGTTTGCCGCAAAGATCCTTTGCTATGAGATCGTTCATCCCATCATGCTTTATGGTCACACCGTCTGAGTTCTGACGGTCCGGAAATGCTACTACCCTTTGGTCCAGGCGACGCCACACTTGCAGCCTGGAAGGGTCGGCGTTGGCTAGAACATCTCGCTGTTAGCTACTTCTTACCAGACACATATGACCGAGGCATTCACTCAGCCACATCATAACATAAAACACGAGGCTTCAAGCAGAATAAGCATGATGATTGAACATACCAGGCATTGATGGCGCTATGTTGGCTGGTGTCTCGTTATCCGGCGTCCCCGAATCGTGGTCCGGCGTCTCGTTGTCCGGCGTCCCCGAGTCGTGGTCCGGCGTCTCGTTGTCCGACGTCTCATGGACCGGCGTCTCGTTGTCCGACGTCTCGTGGACCGGCGTCTCGTTGTCCGACGTCTCGTGGACCGGCGCGTCGTTGTCTGGCGTCTCGTTGGCCGGCGCCTCAACCGCAGCCGTTGGGCTCACAAAGTCTGCGCTGGAGGAGATGGTCCCTGCAGCCTTCGTGCCCACATGTGTGGTGTGCTCGGCCTTTGTACTGGTAAGTTTTGTATGAGAAGGCTTCGAGCTGAAGTGGGTCGTGCTAGAAGGCTTCACGTTGGTGTGATGTCCGGTGCCAGAAGGCTTTGTGCTGGAGTGTTTTGTGTTGAAAGTCTTGACGCTGGTGTAGTGTCCAGTGGTAGAAGGCTTCACGCTGGACTGTGTGGTGCTGGAAGGTTTTGTGTCGTGAGCTTTGGTGCTTGAAGGCTTTTTGCTAGAGTGCTCTGTGGAAGGCTTTGACTTTGGTTTGTCGTTGGACGGCTTCGGCTTCGGATCCGGCTTGGACTTGGGCTTGGCGCTGGATGTCTTCGGCTTGGGCTTTGGTTTCGGCTTTGCACTGGAGAGTTTAGGCTTTGACTTTGGCAGGGATATCTTCTTCCGCTTGAGCAGCTGCGCGAGCTCCATGTCACTGAGCTCGACCTCTCGAGGGACGGTGTGAGATACGGTTCGAAGATCACGAGCATGGGAGCGGACGTAGGCTTGATCGCCGAAGACCGAGCTGACCAGGCCCGTAGCAAGAAGAAACAGCAGTGACTGGAACTTCATGTTGGAGGATGTTGACTTGCGCCAGCGCAAGCAGCTTGTGAGGTATGACTGGGAAAGGGATGAGAAGGCGAACGGGGAGATCGGCGCGGTACTGATGAGATACTAGGAAGGAGTGCACGGGAAGGTGGTCCTTTATAATCATGCTGGACGCATGTTGAGACCATGTTGAGTTCAGAATTGTCGTTCTGTTTCTGATTACGTTGAGACAACTTGCATTGCTTTCACGGGTTCAAAATTGCCCAGATGTTGCGGTCAGGCCCTGCCGAGGCCACTCCGGCGTGCCCATGAAACATCGCGTACCTCTCCGGTGTCCCCTCACCGGCCGTGATGCCGAGTTGGGCGTTGGGAATGAAGGTGCGGCGGCCGTCAACATACATGTACCCGGCCCGCTAGTACCTCTAGCCGGCGAGGACCCGACCGGCGGTCGAAAAAGTACACCGACGAGACCGGCCGTAACGCGATGGCCAAACCCTTGAACCCATGCAGCACATCTTTTTGCCCTTTGGGACGGGGGGGACGGGGCCTCGTGGAGGGGTCCTGGGAGGTTGGGGCCTTGGGGGTTGCCTCCCGGTTATGTGGCAAACGGTAAGGGGTGGGGATGCAGATGCGTTCGATACCATGATGATGGCCCCTACAGCGGAGGCAGATGCGCCGTAAATATGCCACTGTGAACAGGTGAGGCTGTTAAGCTACTAACCATACACATACTGAGGAACTTTAGTAAATCCCGTAAACGAATGTAACTAGTGACGGACCAGTTGGCGATGTTCGCCGAATTAACGAAGATACAATCGTCTGCATGCATCATCCCAAGTAGGGAACCGCCAAACTTCAGTGAGGTCAACCGAGACCCGGGCGCCCGGTATGTGATTTGCGGCGCAGAGGGCCCGCAAACGGTTGGGCCATCCGATGTATTTGCCGCTGGTTGGCCCTGGTGGTTACGCCGACCGCGCCGCAGCGCACCGTGGACCTCGACCAGGACTCGAAAACTACTTCCCGATTGGGACAACAGGAAAGGGGATCATGTTGGTGAAGCATGGCCGCACCAGCCCCCTGCCGACAGCATCCCGTTTCACATGGCTGCAGGAAGCCAGTCCCGTCCATTGAGGAGGACCATACAGAACTGAAGGCCGCCGACAGATGCGCCACAGCTTCGTCTCATGTCCGGTCCTTGGACAAAGATGCACCCAACGGTTGTTTTTCCAAAGCCTAGCCCCCAACTGGAGCCATTCGAATACTTGACAGGACAATAACCTGTATATGTGACGTTTGACCCGCCACAGCCTGCCGCAGCGGAAGCAAAAGGCGCTGAGATCGCTCTAATATCTACACACCTGGTCCTCTAGCTACAAGCATACCTGGTACCTTAGGTACCTTGGCTGATTTCGAAACTCCACCACTAGAAGAGTGTTCGCCCTTGCTCTTCCACACCTTAAGCGATCGATCCATTAGCATCCCATTCTAACCATGGTGGCTGATATGAGCAATGTAACCTGTTCTGAGAGCTACGACGACTCTGGACCTGGAGACAGCTGTCGCTTCTCCCACAATCAGGTCCGGCGCTTCGTGAATCAAGGTCTCATGACTCAGGGTATGCTTTTGGGCTCAAAGATCAGCAGCACAAAGAAGGACGACCCAGACTAATCGAGCACAGCGGCGGTCTATGCAAGGTTTACCCGGGGGCTCTCCCGTCGCATTTCAAATGTCAACCCACATGGGTCCGTCGAGTTGTCAAGCATTCGGCGGGGATTTCATCAACTCCTATCTCCAGGGGCTAAAAGCAAGTACCCGCTGGCCATCAGCCATGTTTGATACGCCCAATACTGACGGAGCCCGAGCACAGCCATCTCCGAAGCTCGGTTCGTGTCCGTCTTGAAGGCGAACCTGCCAGAGAATGTTCTTGCGGCTTCGGACGGCGTCGGACTGTCCGCCTTATTCGACATTTTTATCTTCCACTCCGCTTTCCCGTTCCCGCTTGCCCGCACGGCTTTGGGTGTGCCGCTCGTGGACGAAGATGCCTTTGTGCGCGCAATATGTCTTCTGACCCGCAACCCTCCTCCTGGATATGCACCTCACTTCAGACCGGGTCACACACCAAGTCGCGGTACTTGCACGAGAACCCGGGGACCCCATAGGGGCTGGTATATCACTGCCCGCGGACAGGAACCTCTGGACCTGCGGCGACACCATTTCAGAAGTTTGGCAAGGCCAACTGGAGACGATAAGGGAGAGAACAAGGCGGTGGCTGATACACCCTCCACAACAATCCCGGTACAGTACTTTAGGTGCACTTCTCAGAACGGAACTGACATCGCGGAGGGCGAGGTCAATCGCGAGTCGATATACATCATCGAACTCGAAGACGAGCGATCCATCGACCGGATGGACATCCTTTGCAGATACCCACCGGAAAGGTTGCCGATGACGTGCAGCCCGGTCCGCGAGAGCTGGGCGCTCGCCCTGGAAGGCCTCCTGCGCCACGCACATGACCTGGCGGAACTGCACGTCCCGACTACGAAGCTTGTCTCTCTCCTCACTCTGCTCCACGCCGTGCCGGTTGAAAAGCCCCATGGTGCTGCGACAGAAGCTGACGACCTGATGGCTTTGGCTCGGAGGCTGGGAAATGAGTCCGCATTTGTCGGTTGGCAGGCGTTTGACGCCGCGCTCGCGCCACACACGGTACGCCTTGATGCTTGCCTGATTTGTGTGCGCTACGAGACTTTGGGCTAACAGTTGGAACTAACAGGAACAAATCACAAACGCCTTGTCGAGCATCTTTGGTCTGTTCAAGGCTCCCCTGAACCCGGTCCCCAAGGAGTAGAGAAAACGATGGATGGCTCGACCACACTAAACCACAGCATTCGGAAGTTGGCATGGATTGCTCCAGTTGCGATCAGAACACATTGAGCGCTGAAGGGAGAGATTCGATTACGTAGCTGGCTGGGCGCTAAAGGGAGCAAACTTTAATGATTGTCGGCCCGAATCAAGGAAGTCAAGTTTTCAGGGCCGGCTGGCATCAACCAGTCACCGTGCAGATATGCCCCTATTCACAGACTGATGGGGTATAGCGACAAGCTTGCCGAGGCATTTTTGATGTTGTGGCGTCTCGCCATAGCAAATGGACGTTTCATCCTTCTCCGGCTGTCCGTACAATATCCGAAGGCAACCCCTTTGTTTTTCCTGGGCCCTGGCTTATCAAGTTCCGTCAACTGGCTCGTGATATTGACGCCAGCCCCGCAAGAAGGACCTGAGCCACGCCGTGGCCGCTCCGTTCCCGGGTTGAAACCTGAAGTTAACCCCGGATTGCCAAGCTATCGGGGTTGCAGCTTCAACACGCCCCCTTTCTTATAATCATGCTCTGTTTACATACCCTCGCATGACTTTTGTGCAACCTTACCCAGCAAACACAGAGCAGCTCCCCTTTTCCGATGGAGTCGGCACGCTATAGCAACGACCTACCATCCCCACTCTCGCCTTTGTCCAACTCTGTTCCTGAAGTAGCCAAGCTACTGCCAAGCAGAGCCCCAGTCGGACGCTGGCTTGCAGAAGCTTGGCACGGCCAAGCCATCCCGACGCTCTGAACGGTTCAAGAAGGCGTCAAGCACCTTCCTGGCGGTCCTCGCACTTCCGCTGGGCCTACTGGCCGTAGTTGGCTGGATCATGTACTTGCGAGAAATATCCAAGCTTCGTTTGGCCGGAGAAATAGATGGGCTGGTACCGGAGTGCAAGCATCTTCGTCCACCATGAGTTTGTCCGTGGCCGGCTGACTGTGAAGCAGTTCCCGTGCGGCCCGTTAGGTTTCAGCCCGAGCCACACTTTACGGGCGACTACATGACCGAAGCGAGGAATGCCACATATCAATTCTGGCTATCGTTCATGCCCCGTACGCAACCACATCCGCCTTAGCGCCGTCAGCATCAGTTGCTAACTGCTCAGAGTCGGCAATGGCGTTCTCGTTGCGGAACCCAACTTTAAGCACTCGGTGGTGCCACCAATGACCGACGGCAGACAGGAGTGGTATTCGATCACGGCGCATCATCAGATCCATTGCCTGGTGAGTCTTGAAACTGCCCCGTCCCGGGTCACCCTCTGATTAAATACGCTGGAACCGCGCTAACCTGGATGTCCGACTTAGTATCGCATCATGGAGAAACACAACGGCATGGCCTATCTGCTCAGTCGGGTCAAGCGAGGGGAGCTCTCGCAGCAGGACTTCGACGGGCTGGGCATAGACGACTTTCCCCTCCACCGAGACCACATGGCCCATTGCTTTGGATATCTCAGGAATTTGCTGATGTGTTGCGGAGACACGTCCGTGGACGGAAACCTCACCGAAGCGGAGGCGGCGGCGGGGAACGTGTGGGATGCGTCGGGGCACCTGTGCAAGGACTACGGACAGCTCAACGCATGGGCCGAGGAACACCGCCCAAATGACCATCATTTCCTCTAGAGGGAACGAAAGGGCATCGGATGATCCGCTATATTGAGGGATAAGATAGCTAGTCGGAGTCAACGAGCCGTCCAGTCCATGCCGTCGACCATTCATGCAGTTCAAGCTGTCTCTACGCTGGCCTGGACCGTCCCGAGTCCGTCGGCCGAAGCGGAGAGGGTGATCTTGCCCGAACCCCCCTTACTCGCGCGCACGATTGCCAGCGCCAACCCACTGAAAGCCTTCCGCGTCAGAGAAGGAAAGACAGTCAGGTCATTTGGGTCCCCGTTGTCGGTCGCCACGATGGTGGCCGGCCCGTCAACAGAGAACGTGATGGTGTTGTCCGCGCGCGGCACCGTGTCTCCGTTGCCGTCGACAACCGCAGCCGTCACGAACACTAAGTCATATCCATCCCCCTGAATGGTCCCCCGATCAGCCGTCAGCTTGATTGCCTTGGCGGCTCCTACCGTGGTCACCGTCTCCGTCGCCCACTGCTTCCCTCCCCTATACGCCACGACGGTCACATTGCCCGGCTGATAAACAACATCATCCCACCGGAACCGGTACTCGTATTGGCCCCTAGTCTTCCTGCCGGCTGAGACGCCGTTGACAAACAACTCAGCCTCGTCCCCAGACGAGAACACATGGACCGGCGTCGTCTGCCCGACCCGCTCCGGCCAGGTCCAGTGCGGCAGGATATGCGCCATGGCGAGCTCGGGCCGCCACCGGGCCTGGTACAGCCAGAAGCGGTCCTTCTTGAACCCGGCCAGGTCGATGATGCCAAAGTACGAGCTGCGTGCGCCGGCACCGTCGTAGGGGGTTGGCTCGCCGAGGTAGTCCCACCCGGTCCAGACGAACTCGCCGGCAACGTACGGGTGGGCGTCCTGCGCGGCAAACACCTTGTCCGCCGACGCGCCCCAGCTGACCGTGTACAGCTCGTACGCCGAGATCTGCCGCAGCGTGTCGTTGGCCCCTTGGCCCGGCCCGCCGCCCACAATCGCGTTGTTGTCGGGCGACACGGGGAAGAAGTAGGTACCCCGCGTACTGAGGGCCGAGGCGCTTTCCGAAGACCAGATGAGTTTGTTTGGGTAGGCCGCGTGGAAGGCGTCGAAGCTGCCCTGCGTTGAGGTGCCCCGGCCCTCGCCCTGGTAGTTCAGTCCGATCAGGTCGAGCGTGTCGGCGATGCCCGTGCCGGGGCCGGCCTGGTTAAGGGCGGCCGTCACAGGACGGGTGGCGTCTTCGGTTAGGACAATGTCGCGCAGGGCTTTGACGGTGGTGGTGCCGAGGGTGGTGGTCTGTTCGGGGATCTCGTTCCCCACGGACCAGGCGATGACGGACGGATGGTTACGGTCGCGCCGGACAAAGTTGCGCAGGTCCGGCTCGTGCCAGTCGGGGAAGATGAGGTGGAAGTCATTGCTTGTTTTGGCATCGTTCCAGGCGTCAAAGATCTCGTCCAGAACGACAAAACCGAGGCGATCGGCAATGTCAAGCAGCTCGGGCGCTGGTGGGTTGTGTGAGGTGCGCAGTGCGTTGCCGCCCATCTCCTGGAGCGTCTCCAACTGCCGCTCAGCTGCGCGGACGTGAAAGGCGGCGCCGAGAGAGCCCTGGTCGTGATGGTTGCAAGTGCCTTGGACGCGGACGCCCTGGCCGTTGATGAGGAGCCCTCGATTTGCGTCGTATGTGACCGCGCGAATGCCGAAGCGGGTGTCGTACGTGTCGATGACAGCATTGTTGACCGACAAGGTCGTTCTGGCGACGTAGAGATTGGGCTTCTGCGCCGGCGGCGGGCCCCAGAGCCGTGGGTTGGCCACCGTGGCCGAGCTGTCGACGGCTTGTGCTGCACCGGCTGGCACGGCGACTGTTACTTTGTTGAACGCAGCCACGACGTTTGCCCCGGCCTGTCCGGTAGCAGCGTCGAGCTCGAGTATATCAGTTGCTACGTCGACGGCCTGGTGGGAGTCTTCCTTGTTCACCACAGTGACGACCAGGCTGATGGTGGCCGAACTGCCCGATACGTTTGGTGTGGTGATGTGCGTGCCGTACTGGGCCACGTGCGTTGGGTTCGTCTTCACCAGCCACACGTTGCGGTAGATGCCGGCGCCGGGGTACCAGCGCGAGTTGTCCATGGCGTTATCCAGCCGTATGGCCAGCAGATTGTCATCCCCAATCTTCAAGTAGGGGGTGAGATCCAGACGGAACGAGTTGTAGGCGTACGGCCAACCGCCTGCCAGTTGGCCGTTGACCCAGACAGCCGAATATGACATGGCACCATCGACGTCAAGGAAGATGGACTTGCCCTGGTCGTCCGCCGTCACCGCAAGCTTTCGACGGTACCATCCGACGCCATTGGATGGGAGGAGACCCATGCCGGCACTCACGCCGGGCGCGTTGAACGGCCCTTTGATGGCCCAGTCATGCGGTAGGTCGACCGCTTCCCAGCTGCTGTCGTCAAATGAGCCTTGGACGTACGAGACATTGCTCCCCGGCGCAGTGCCTGATGGGGCCTGGTACTTCGCCCCGCTGATAAAGTCGTTGCCCGAGGGCAGGATCCACGGCTTGAGCGTGGTGTAAGACAGCGAGTCGGGATTTGACGTGAAGCGCGAAAACCTCCACCCGTTGTTGAGACTGACGCGTTCCCGGCTGGTTGGCGCGGCGTCGTGGGACGATGGGACGCGTCTGTGAGATGTGGGCCTGCCTGCACCCACGACAGAGAGACCGAAGGAGAGGAGCAGGAGCAGTGCGGCGCCAAACCTGCCCCCAGGTACTCGTCGCGATCGGAGCGGCATTATTGAGAGGTTCAGCGGTTCACAACAACGGTGGAGTGCTTAGTGACAACATCCAGTTCGATAGCCCCCATGTTGCGTCTTATACGGTACTAGGGTATGCTGCCGTCAGGCGCCATCCATGGTCAACTGCTGACCGTCCAGGTCACTTGCCGCGGCCAGTTGATTCCATCGTGGGGCGGTGGCACGAAGCACGGCTCCCGTCAACTGCGACCTTCCAAGTTTGGCACAACCTACTAAGTACCCCTGCCGTTCGTTGCTATGCGCGGCTGGCCCTGCCCCCAACTATACACTAGGTACAGGTAGTAATTCAGGTGCGCATGTGGACATTGCAGGAGGGCATAAAAACTCGTCCGGGTCCTGACCTTCCCACATCGGCCCGTGGGAAAGTGCGGGGAATGAATGAATGAATGCAAAGCATTGTCTCATTTCACGCCTGCAGACCTGCAGAACCGTTGCGTCCGGATGTCGAATGACACCGCACCGTCACGTTGGGGGCTGCCCATTAGCGGGTCTCCCAAGGAATGAGCCGCAGTGGGAATTCAGTTCACTGCAAGATCGGCATCTAGGCAACAACTTCCTGGTCAGCAGGTATCTCCTCCCAGTTGCGACAGTCACATTCCGGGATCCCGCTGCCCCGATCGACAGCCGTGGCCACTACTCAGTAGGTACTGCAACGATGCATCTCAACCTCCTCACAACCAACGCGGTAGACCTCCAGCGCCTACTCGAGGCCGAGGCTGTTACTAGCGTCCAAATTGTGCTTCAATATCTTGCCCAGATCGAGCGCCACGAGCCCAAGCTGCACGCCTTCATCTCCGTCGCACCCAGGGACATCTTGCTCGCGACCGCTGCCGAGCGCGATGAGGAGCGCCGCCGGGGCCGCACACGCGGCCCATTCCACGGCATCCCGATCGTCCTGAAGGACAATTTCATCACTGCCTCCGAGCTGGGTATGGGGACAACCGCGGGCTCGTGGGCGCTCGTGGGAGCCAGAGCACGCGCAAACTCGGCCATCGCGCAGCGGCTGCTGGATCACGGCCTGATCATTCTCGGCAAGACCAATATGACGGTGAGTGACTGGTCTACAGCAGCAAGCTGTTTCGACGTGGTGAGAAGTAGGCTAAGCAGCACGTGCTGTGCCCCTTTCAGGAGTTTGCGGGAATGAAGAAGAGCATGATGACCCCGGGATGGTCGGCCGTCGGCGGCCAGACGCTCTCTCCTTATGTCGGTCCCATCGCAGAGGGCGAAACGTTGCTAGGGCATACGGTAAGCGAGCGTCCGGCTCTAGTGGGACAAAGTCCAACGATCTCTTTACTCACACGCGGCGGAGTGGCAAGAGTCCTGGGGGATCCTCAACCGGATCTGCCGTAGCCGTGGCTGCCGGGTTCAGTCCACTGGCCATGGGCACCGAAACTATAGGGTCCATCGTCACGCCTGCCACGCGCGGGGGCCTCTACGCACTCAAGCCTACAGTCGGCGCTCAGAATACGGATGGGTTATATACTCTATCAGACTTCTTTGACAGCCCTGGACCGATGGCCAAGTGTGCCGAGGACGTGCTGTCCCTGACAGAGATTCTGCTGGATCGGTCATTTCCGCGCCAGAAAATGGGGTCTTGGGATGGGTTGGCTGTCGGCTTTCTTGACGCCGGTGTCTGGAAGATGGCAGACGGGATGTGTCGACAGCACGAGGGAACAGCAGAGCAGATGGTGAGTTGGCATTCAAATGGCTGTTACTGCGTACATTTTCGTTGAGCTGACTACCTATGGTTCGTTTTTACTTTCCGTTGTCAGATGGATGCGTATCACGGGGCCATTTCAAAGCTGCAAGCACTTGACGTCCTCGTCAAGCGTCCAGTGAGACTAGCCGACGTGACGGAGCTGACAGTTAATGGAGAGCAAGCGATCATGCCCATCGCCTGTGAGTGCTTGACCACATTGAGTGCAATGCCGCATGTGGTCGAGACGCTCTGCTGATACCGGCTTATTCGTCTGCCTAGTCTGGGAGTTCAAGAATGTCTGCATTCCCCGCTTCCTCGGCACGTTTGAGAATTGGCCGATACGGACCCTGGCGGATGTGGTCAGGTTCAACGAGGACAACAAAGACAAGTGCCTTCCGCCACGTACGTCAATCTGCTCACATGGATGCACGGTGACACCCGGACCACGAATACTCCGAGACAGGTACTGACGGGCTGTTGGGCGTTCAAAGCATATGACTCTCAGGACGACTTAATCAAAGCACTGAACAGCACGGATCAGGTGCCGTACATCTTGTCTTTGAAGACCGGCCTTCGGGCCGTGGGAGAGCGGATCCTGGACGAGGCCTTTGACGCTCACGGTGTGAATGTGATGGCCGCGCCTGGCGACAGCTCACTCTGTGTGCATGCTGCCGCCGCCGGCTATCCCATTGCCACTGCGCCGTTGGGGCAGCTGCGCTACAATGGCCGCCCGTTTGGTCTCTGCGTTGTGGCTAAGCGGGGTAAGGAAGAACTCCTCCTCCAATTCATGGCCGCTCACGAGTCGTCCATGGCCGTCAATCGCCCGATTCCAGCATTGTAGATACCTGCACATACGCTGGGCGTCAGATTTGGATCTGTCGGATGTGGGCATCTGGCCGACCTGCGGACTGCATATCAATGAAGCGCCGTAAGAGCGGTCTCCACGGAGACCGAAGGTCCTCTTTGTGATAGTATCTTTCGAGGAGATGGTATCGAAATGTCTGTGGCGTGATCGACTCACCCACACAGGTGCTGTACCTGTACCTTCTCATTAGTCCTACGCATTGAACTCGCCGTCTCAGACCTCTCTGTGCAAGGGAACTTCAGGGCTAGATTGTCTACGAGTGCCTCCCTGCCTCTCGGTGCACCTCTGGGCCGCCGAAAAGGCTGGCCAACATGCACTCCCAGTTTTTGGGATCGCGGTAACATAGTGGACTCCCCTCGGTTTGGCTGGTGAGGATAGCAACCCAAGGTAGGTACCCAGACAGATACGACACAGACCACAGTTCTGTCTCGGTTTTCTCGGGGGGGGGGGGGGGGGAAGCTGTCGGGTAAGCTGAATGGGACGCAACGAACAGTCTCCGAGTGATCTCGGTCAATAGTCCACTGAGAGGGTCTGAGACTTGAAGACCTCCTGCAAACCCGTAAGCTGTGTTACGAAATTGGGCCTTTCTTCCTTGTCGACATTGCTTGACTAGGGCGGCTTCTCGTGTCCTCGGCGCCGTTCGGCTTGCTTGGAAGTGTGGAAACAGGTCTTGGTTCCGAACGCGTTGGACGTATCGGAACGAAAAGTAGGCAAGATCGGACTTTGACTTCCTCTACGTGCAATCAATCGTCCTCACTATAAGACGAGTGCATGTCCCGGCGTGTGAACTGCGCTCAGCTCCTTACCCAAGCCTCCGGTGCTCAGGCGCACTTGGATCGATCAGTGTTCTTCTGCTGCCGCTGGACTTCAGTCCAACAGTCACCATGAAACGAGTCAACGTCTTCATCGCCGCCGTTGCGCTCTTCGCCGGGTCCCTTGCTGTCCCAACGGTGTAATCCTTTCATTTCAGTCCCGAGTCCACGGTGATACACTGGTATCCTCTAACCGTTGGTGACAGCCGGCCCCTCCTGCCACTATTGATGTCCAAAGCAGACCCCTTGCTGCCGCCGCTGTCGACTCTGAAAAAAGACAGAACCCCGCCTTGCCGTTCCTCTTTGCCCCGGTCCCGCTCCCGCCCCCGGCTGTGGCTTCGATTCCTCCCCGGCCCCCCCCCCCCCAGTTGCAGCTCTGAACGGCACCTATTCCCAATATCATCAATCCTATACCAACATGATCAGGGAAAAATCTGCACGGGGCACACGAACGACTCGGACAATGCACGCACAGCGGACACTAGAATAGCAGCTCAAAACACCGGGGGTACGGAGTATGGCGGGGTCCATGATGTAAGTTAGAACACGGTTAAGTTGAATGCAGTGCCTCAACGCCACAACTTCCGAGATGAAGAAGAGGTATGGCCAGAGATTCACCCATGACACAAACTCCACGCTGTTTCCGGCTTCCAACTGTGGCACAGATAACGCGCGGCGCAGCAACGTGTACCCTGAGAAAGCCAAGCAGTACGGAGTACTCCGTAACGTTACCAGGTATTCCGTGCACAAGGTAGGAGATAGAATGGAATCCATGCCGCCCCACCCTCGTCCTCCAAACGCCAATTCGGCTTCACAATGCCCACCTCGCTCCTGGAGAAAATCCCAACGGAGCTTTTGGCTCGCGTCTGCGAATATGTCGGACACTCGCATCGCCCCAGCCTGCTGTCCTTCGGACTCGCCAGCAAGCGCTGCCATTCCGTCGCCAAGCGCCTCTTCTTCCACACCATCGAGTTCGCGGCCAAAAGCCCGCGCCAGTTGGAGCGCGACGTCGACGAATGTGTCCGTGTTTTGGAGCGCAATGCCTCACTCTCTGACGTCCGCATTCTGTCAATTACAGGTCGCGACATTGATCGGGACGAGGGCGAGAGTGTTCATGCCTCGGCCGACGGCGGCACTCGGTTCTGGTCCTGTGGGCTGCCACTGAGCGTATCAGAAGTGGTCGACGGCGACAAGGACAAGTTGGAAGGCCTCGTACGCCACTCTACCCTCGTCCCAACCTCCGTCCATGATGTGTCTCCCGATCTCGCCGCCACGACAGACGCAAGGTGGCAGCCGTTGGTCCGCCTGCTACCCATGTTGCAGCGTCTGGACGACATTTTGTACGCGGGGGTCCCTCAACTGCCGGCCTACCTCCTGCAGGCGGTTCTCCAATATCAACCACGCTGCCGACTCCACGTCGTCACTTTTGGCCCACGCAGCCCATATCTTGCGGACACTGATCCTGGAGAGTTGGCTCTCGTGACAGCACCGTGTCTTTATAGCCTATGGATGTGGTACCACAACGAGAGCGTGGACCACGGCACGCCAGACTATCATGCCCAGGCCATGTTCAACATAGTGCGTGGTCTGGCACCCAACCTGAAAGAAGTGCACATGCTCCAGGACCGTTCATATGCCTACGACTACTACGAAAATCCGTTGTTTCCCCCCCGGTGGCCGGGATTCACCGGCGTGGGGCAGAACCTGACGTGCCGCTCGGCCCAGGTTGAAGTTTTAGAATTAGGACTCGAAATCTCGAGCGTGCTGGATGAGGAGGCTGTGGATGGCTGGAGAGCAAATACCGACCTGTCCTTCCTGCGCACCTTGAGGATAAGCCGCATCATTGGCCCAGGAGCACTCCGCAGCCTCACACAAGTCGAGAGTTTCGCGCATTTGGCAGTACTGTTGTTCACCTGCGCAAACGGAGAAGAAGATGCATACTACGACAACGTCAAAGAGTTCATACGTCGTCTACCCCAACTCACAAGCCTGGAAGTCATCGCATGGCCGCCCAACATGTCTCTCGCCGCGGCTTTACCCACCGGACTGCTGGAACTGTGGCTGCGGACGCAGGACGTGCTGGGCCAGAGCTTGAATGAAACAGCCATCCTGGAACTGGCGGCCCGGTGCCCACACGTCGAAACGCTGGCCCTCAAGATCCGCCGCTCTCGGGGCGACGCCTCCGAGGTTGCTCTATACAACGCTGTCGGCCGTTTCGCGGGACTTCGCCGCCTTGTACTCACCCTCGACGCGTCACCTGTTCCGTGGGTCCCAGTCGCGTCCCCCGACGGGCGCGGCGATCGCGACACTACGGTCGACCCGTCCTTTGACGAATTCGACAGCCAGTATCTTCCCGGCAGGTTGTACCCCTACCGCAACGGCCACATCCGAGATGCGTTCATCAACACAGCCGTTGACGAGACGCTCGCGCGGGCTATCTTTCGTACGATTTGCACTGCAAAAGCCCGCAACTACGGCGACATGGCGGCACTCGCGCTTGAGCGGATCATGATCCGGCCCGAAGGGGGAAATGCCTTCCCACGCCGGCACTTCATGGTTCCCGCAGCCTGGAATGTGCGTTCTTATGTGCTTGCTCTGGCTCGCTGCTGGCTTTTGGAACGAGACATGCGCAATGACGCCCGCCAAACGATACGCGCGCGGGAGGTCGACACCGAGGACCGTCTTGGGTGGAGGGATACGTTGGCGAAAGCTGGGGAGATCGAATCCTCCAGTCACTTTATGCCCATTTTCCGGCGTATTTGGCCAGAGAGACCGGGTGTGACAACCATCTGGTACGAGGATTGGTGCAGTTGGCCCCTGGCTGAATGCAACGCCAGGGGATAATAGTTGGAATTGGGACTTGCATGCATGATGCGCAATTGCTGTAGCTGTACAAAAACGCAATTCATTCGACATCTCTGGCACTTGCCCTCTATGCTTTCAAGGTTGTATGCGACCTGTGCTCCCCTCCTGGTCGAGCCGGCCCAGCTCAATCGTCAAGATCCAACTGCTCCGCGCACAGCCCGAGCCAAGACATTCATGTTAGGTGACTGCCCATAGTGTGGTGATGTGGTGAGACACTGAGGCGGCAGTTCCTGGCTCCCTGGCACTTCAGGGTATATAGCAGCCTAACGAGCCTAGGTACTGTAGGTATTTACCTCAGGTAGCGTGAATCCTTCGTCTGCCGGTGCTAACCCAGAGTAGGCACTAAATACCCCTGTAGGGCTTGGAGTTGCAGAGGTGAAGCGCGGCGCAGGCGGAGTTCCACCGCTCCTGGTCTCCGGCCGGTCGGTTTGCGCGACCAGCTCACCTGTGATGATTCAAGCCCGTTTTCCTCAAAAAGCCCTACAACTGGATGGGCTGTTGGACCGCCTCCTCCCGCCTTCATTCAGCAACCTTCACGCCAGACTTCCACCCTAACCGAGCAGCTCTGGCCCCTCTAGACAAACCCAGGCTGCGTAGTATCCGAATAGGCGGCGGCACTAAACCCGAGACCGGGCGAGGGTTCAGAGCCTGACTCTGCTGGTGTTCGTCGTCACGTCAAATCTCGAGACTCCCGCTCAATTGTTCAAGGCCGCTGCATACTTAACGGTCTTCACCACACCCACACTTTTTGACTGAGAGACCATGGCACATACCATTGGTCTAGTCTTTGGTGTTTTCGCCGCGTCATACCTGTTCCTTCGCGTACTGCTCAGCTTAACACAGGATGCAAAGGAACCGCCGGCCGTCCTGACTGGCATCCCCTTCATGCAGCCCTTGGTGGGCATGATCCGAGAAAAAGGAAGCTTCTACATCCGGTTACGGGACACGACGCGGCTGCCCATCTACACGCTACGCCTACCATTCCTGCGCATCTACATCGTCAACGCCACCGAACTCATTCCCGCGCTGCAGAAGCAATGGCGTCTCGTCAGCTTTGCCTCTATCGCGGCCGACGCCGGCAAGGTGGTTGGCATGAGCAAGGAGGCCGTCGACATCATGAAGACGGACCTCACCAGCGAGCACGGCTTCAGCCCGAGCTGGCCCAAGTACGTCATGCCGTCCATGGCGCCCGGCCCAGATCTCGACGCCATCAACAGGCGTGCCATCGAGATTTACGTCTGCGAGATGGCCAGGATGCGCGCCCAAGGGACCACAAAAGTTGGGCTGTGGGAGTGGTCGCGCAGGATGATGGTCGAGTCGACAACTGAAGCTGTCTGGGGGCCGCGCAACCCGTTCCGCGATCCGACCGTGGCCGACGCCTGGAAAACATTTGAGGCCGGATTTTTGACCATGTCCATGTTTCCCATGGCATCATTCTTCTTTCCAAAGCTGCACCGCGCACGCGAGGTCGCTGCCAAAGCCATGATCGACTACATGCGCAACGGCGACTACGAGACCGGCTCGGGCCTTGTGCGCAAGCGTGTTGAGCACCACGGCGATCTCTTCGGGCTCGGCAAAGACGACATCGGCAGGGGCGAGCTGGGCAACGCCTTTGCCGTGCTCGGCAACACGACACCCTGCGCGCTGTGGGTGCTTTATCAGATCTTCTCCGACCCACAGGTGCTGGCTGATGTGCGCCGCGAGCTGTCCGCTTTGGTCAGAGACGACGGCTTCGACAAGGATGGCAACCCTGTCAGCTCCATCGACCTGGCTGGCATCAAGGAGGCCTGCCCAGTTCTGCTGAGTACCTTCCAGGAGACTCTCCGTTTCCGTGCCGTCAACCCCGGTCCGCGCGTGCTTCTTGAGGACGTCCTGCTGGACGGCCGCATCCTCCTCAAGAAGGGTGCCATGCTGATGATACCGGCCCCGGTCCAACACACCGACACGGCAGCCTGGGGCAATGACGCGCGGGAATTTGATCACTTGCGGTTCGCGCGTAAGCCGGGACCGGGTCGGACGCGGCCAAATAGAGTTGCGTTCAGAGCATTCGGCGGCGGTCATGTGCTCTGTCCCGGCCGGCACTTCGCCAGCACCGAGATTCTCTCGCTGGCGTCGCTGCTGGCGCTGCAGTTCGACGTGGTCCCCTTGGCGGGTAAGTGGGCTGAGCCAACGTGGGAGAATTCGCCTGCACAAGCCGGCTTCCCCGTCATAGACGAAGACATCCCGGTTGAGCTGCGTCCGAGAGACCCGCGCCGCAAGTGGCGCGTCATGTACTCGGACACCGACAAGGCGATGGATATTGTGTCGGAGGATATTGCGGCCGGGGGCAGGGGCGCAATCTGAAGTGGACGAGATGACACAAGGGACCATGCATCGGGGTGTCCACGATCTGGTGTGTGTTCTTTCACATGTCCCCGGTCTCTCACCTGAAAACGGCGTGATGCAGACAACATAGTAACTTTCACTGGTAATTACCGGGGCGGGCAATTGAAGTCATCTGCATGATCGCATGTGCCCTTAATTCCTCAGTGACGGAGCGACTAACGTTGGATGGACAAGAGGCCTTTTGTCTACATTCGTCCCCCAATCACATCCATCTCAGGGTGAAGGGGTCTGGTGCTGCGGCGCAGCACCTCAGCTCAAAACAGAGTAACAATACAAAGGCGCCTACCCAAGCATCCCGGAGACTGGAAGCCTGGCGCCATGGTGGACCTTGTCATTCTTGACATCTCGGGCAAAGGTCCAGGTCAGAAACCATAATCTCACAGCTTGAATTGAACCGATCTGACCGTCTAGATGTCCAGCACTGGAAATGAGGAGGCCGAAAATATCTTTGTTGATGTAACACAGCGGACCATTCCAGCAGGTACTGGACCATGCCTAATTTTAGTGAGGCTGAGCCGGGTCATCCAAAGCCCGCTCGGTGAACCCAAGCGCTAATCACCTACCCTGTATCGACAGGCTGGCATGTGAACTTAGGTGTTTGTCGAGCTCAGCTCGCCGCGGCCGGTGTGATGCTCCAGGTCGGTGCGCGTAGGTGTAAGTATATATTTTGGTCCATTCTCTTGGCTAAATTCCAGGCCTGCATTGCATCAACCGAGAGCGTCAACGCCTATCTTCCATTTTCATGATGAAGTTCACGGTACTACTCTTGGCGGGACTCGCTGCCGCGGCCACGCCGCACTCGGCGTCGACGAGCCCAAGGCCTGAAGTTGGGTCCCTCTCCTACAGCTCCGATGCCTCAGACCACCACTGCACGGCAAGCATTGTGGCCAGCCCTAAGGGCAACATCATCATCACGGCGGCCCACTGCGTTGCCGGGAAGAGCGCCGTATTCTTCACGCCTGGCTACAACGACGGCAAGGCACCGCACGGTACCTGGCGGTCGGCGTCCATCCACATCGACGCTGGTTGGAGCGGGAGCAACGACATCGACCATGCCGGATCACCGTACGACTATGCCTTTGTCGTCCTTCAGCCTCAGAACGGCAAGAACGTTGCCGAGGTGACGGGCGCTTCCCTGAATCTGAAGACCGATGCCACCCTTCCGACCAAGATGCAAGTCCTGGGCTACCCGTCCACGAGCTACGTCAAGAGCGGCAAATACAACGACACGCTTTACCAGTGCGGCAGCACCGCTTCTAAGAACGGCGCGTCTTGGGAGTCCCTCGAGTGCGTCGGCATACCCGGCGGCTTCAGTGGTGGACCCTGGATCGTCGAGAACTCCAAAGACCTCTTCGGCGTGATCGGCGGCAAGGGCCAGTCGCTGCCCGACACGGACCCGGACAACTACAGCGTGCGCTTCGACTCCCGCGTGCGGGACCTTTACAACAAGGCCGTCGCGGCCACGGTACCCGCCGGCAACGGCAACCTCGGCTACCAGCTCGGCGACGGCCCGTTGTGGACACACGCCGACCTCATTGTCTCGGGTGCTTTCACCGGCAGCACACAGCTCGACATGGTCGTCCGGTGGAGCGACGGCGAGGTGACGCTGTACCAGGGCAGCAGCGGCACCACCGACCCGCAGCGCCCCTTCGTCGGCGAGACGCAGCTCGCCAAGCCAGGGAGCATCTGGACGCACGCCAAGGGCCTGGCCACCGTCAACCGGGGCGTGGTGGTGACGTGGAGCGACGGCGAGGTCAGCTACTACCCGACGGTCACCAAGCAAGGCGGGTTTGAGGGGGAAGTGCAGCTCGCGGCGCCGAACGACCTGTGGCGTGACCACGCGTATTACATTGCGGGTCTTGGGGGAGATCTCGTGGTTGTCTGGAGCGACGGCGAGACGACGCTGTACCGAGGCATTGCTGCAAACGGGCTAAAGAGCGAGAAGCAACTGATTGCGCCTAATAAGGTGTGGACGAATGTCAGGTCGCTTTCAGGGGGCAACTGGGTTGGCAGCGCTGGGACGGCGGATCTGCTAGTGCGATGGATCGATGGCGAGTTCACCATCTACGGAGATGTGGCGAGCGCCGGGTTGGGTCAGGAGCACCAGGTGGAGGCGCCGAACGAGCTGTGGACGCATGCGATCGTCACTGCTGGGCGCGGGGACGGCATCCTGGTTCGTTGGGTTGACGGGGAAGTCAGCCTCTATCCTAGCGTCGATGGGCACCTTCACCGTGAGATCCAGCTGGTGGCTCCATGATCCTACTCCGAACAACAAGTCGCGCAACCAATGATCAGCCAGGGTGGTGCGACGAGCTTGGGCGAGAAAGTGGCAGTAGAAAGGTACTGATACAGGGCTCTTTAGGGTCATGTAACTGGAATAATACAGTTTGAATCCCTTGAACACCATTGGCGATGATATTTCGTTATGTACTGTACCTTCATGTTGCCTTCAGCGGCCCTTGACTTGATACGCTTACCTCTACAACCATTCCCATGATCCGGCGTGCCATATTCATCTTTCTCATTATTTAACCACACCGCCTCGGCCTCGTTTATCCACACGATTGGCAGTGCTGGCGTGCGAAAGAGGCGTTAACCTTGACGGGCAGCCGACAGTATTCCGTATGAGGGAACGGATCACAATGGACAAAGGAAACGGATCACAATGGACAAAGGAAGACACTCGACGCTCAGCAGCTGAGTTCATGTGGTAAGAAGCTTGGTATGATTGCTAGTTGAGTTTATATGTTCACCGAGCATTTACATTGTTAACCCAGAACCAAGCGAACCTCTGCTGTAGTCTTCCCCTGGCACACCTGCTGCAGGTCCGTTAGATGCGCGTCGTTTAGCTGCAGCCGTTGGCGCGGTCGCTGAGGCACTGGGTGGTGCAGGTACCGACTGTTCCAATAACGTTAGCTGACTCGTTCCCTGATCGGCGGTAGAGGCACTGTCCCGTCTCGGGAGCAGCCGCAAGCCACCAGATCAACATGGGGCTGACATACCGAGGTTGACGTCGCGAGCCAGGCCCGAGGTACCACCGCCGCTGTTGCACTGGCTGATGATGGAGCTGGCGGCGCTGTACAGGTGGCCGTACTGGAGGTTGCCCGTGACCTCAACGGACCAGCTGGTGCAGCATTGGTTGCTACCCTGACCCTGGCAGACGGCGCGGGGGCTGCGGGAGACGGTGGTGGTCGAGTGCGAGCTCAGCGTGTCAAGGAGCGCCTGGCAGACGTTGTTGGGGCCCCTGTGGCTGGAGGAGCAGATGACATGGTTCTGACCGCAGTCCCGCTTGGCCTGGGTGGCGGGAGCCGTGAAGTTGCCGTCCTGGTGCTCGGGAATGCCGTACCAGACCAGCTCGGTGCCGCCGACGATGTCGGTGCCGATCACGACAAGCTCCTGCTCAGCGGCAACGGGGCTCGCGGTCACACCGGAGACATAAGCCAGAACGGCAAGGGCGGTGGCGGCGGTGAAACGCATTTCTTGACATCTCGTCAGTTTGACTTTCAGAGTCGTTGTCGCATAGGGCACAGACTGCATCTGCGGTCACTTACTGAAGAGTTTGAACTTGAATGCTCAAAAGCGAGAGCTGAATGCGGGAGTCGGAGTGTTGAAGCTGGCGAGGTACTGTGAAGGGAAGCTTGTCTGCTGTCTGTTTTCTATCGTCAATGGGGACGGTTGCCAGCCACTTTATACCTTTCCTGCATCCCAGCGAACCTGTTCACATGGCGGTAACACAACACCCCTTTGTCGAGATTGATCTCCGGATTCTTCCACGTCTCGTTCCCAATAGGCCATGCATCGACGACGCGGCATCATCGCCACTTGCAAGATCCGCCTTCCGCCTTCCGCCTTCGGGAGACACCCCGGCTGCATGCACGGAATCCGGTCTTTTGTCGATGCCGTTGCTCCCCTTGACGAGGCAGTATCACCACTTACAGAAACCTCCCCGGGCTTGCACCCGCTACACTGACCTCCGCCAATGCTACCAACCCCCTCACGCTGTGGACACGAGCTGACGTGGTGTCTCAGCGCAACCTGGAGTGGCAGGCGGAAACGGGGCTGCACCATCACGGCCTGAAGCCAGCAATGGCTCAGCTGTGCATATTGGTGTTCCATGTTGCAATCTGCTGAAATTGGTATATGACATGCAGCCAATATGTTTCTTCTTGCTATCATCCCATTCGACCGCTCGCTCATATGGTTGCACGACACCGGCCCGGGGCGGCACGGTGTGAGTAAGCCCCCATACTTGCTACCCGCCTCCTTGAACGACAAGGGACGTTGTCATTGACGGCAAACAACCCATACATTCGGTTACACAACCCCTGAGGGCTCTTTGGAATCAGATGGCCGGTTTCTAAAGCGGCAGCCACCACGTTGCTCGTAACACGGATCGGCGTTAACATTGCCACTTACACCCATGCAAGTGCACACCAAAAACAAGAACATCAGCACTAGGGCATTGCCGGCAGGTGAGAGGAAAGCTGTTGCCTGACAGTGGAGTTCAACTCCGAGTCAACGCAGCAGAAGGCCGAATCCGGATCGGGCTCCAATCCCCGGTCGGGCTCGGGGAATTATGGAGCATGTGGGGGGTTCAAAGCTCCGAGGCCGTAAGCCAGGTGTTGCGCTGATTAGGTTGCGTTGATTAGGATGCGTTGATTACTATACACTCCCGAAGAGGTCGAGAAAGATTGCTGTTGCTCGTCGTGCCGGGGTGCAACACATGTAGAAACGAACACCTTGCATCTTCAATGACTCGGAGCGGGTTGAGCAGGTCTCGTAAGCTGCTCGTCCTATGGTACGAAGGCGGTGAGATGGCTGAGACATTGAAAGGTGGAACTCTAGATTCATGTTACTCTCTTAGGCATGCATTCTTCTGTTCCGTTTCGCGGCCTTACGGCACGTCAAGAGCGCCGTTGAATGTCTGGATTGGAATCTCTTCGAGCGCAGCTTTCAAGCTGACTACACCGTTGGGCCATGAAGAACAGTTTCTAATCTTAGCGAAGTCCCATTTGTCCTGTCCAATGTTTAGAGCTTCTCGTTGCACCTCTGAATGGGCAATATGCAGAGTTTCACATACCGACAACCTCACGGGTCGAATCCAACATGAGCACCAGTCTCAGCTTGTGAATTAACATGTATTGAGCAATCAAAGAACCCTTTGTCAATCCGCTCTGGAGCGACGTTGAATACCCCATCTACCTTCATGACACCAAGCATTCCACTTCTGTGTCACTCGTAGGTTGCCGATGGTGGTGGGTTGACGGGTCGGTGATGAACACAGGGGATACGGATAGTCTCCAGCAGATCCCGCAATTCTAAGTTTCTACCATTGATTATCCCTGTCTCATCCGGCATATGCTAGTGGCGCGCGGTTATGCTTTTTCCAACCGCAAACTTGAATTCGGATCAGCTGTAGTTACGGATAAACTCTCAGATTTGGGTTGAACGCACACCAGCATCCATCAGGGCTCTTTCTCAGTCAGCCGCACAGTCTACCTACTAGTACTTAAACCCGGGACTCGGAGTCGACTACAACTGCGAACATGGCGACAAACGCATGTGGCAACCCGACGTGCGCCCAGCCGCCATCCGTGACTGCGCCCGCGACACTGCTACTTTGCTCGCGCTGTCGCGCCACACGGTATTGCTCCCAAGCCTGCCAGGCGGCCAGCTGGCCCTCGCACAAGGAGACCTGTCGGCGGCAGTATTACATGATCAAGTTCCACCTCCCCCGGGCCGCATCACGGACCCGGCCGTGGTGCGCACGCTGTCGTGCCCCGCCGACGCGCCCTTCTACGCGCTGCGCCTGGCGCTGCAGACGGCGTTCGGGTGGTCGACGACGCACTCGTTCGACTTCGCTGTGACCGACCCGGCCTACCAGCGCCGACAGACTTAGTGGCGTTCATTGAGCGGACCATGACCACGAGTCAGAATGGCGGCAAGGCGATCCCGGACACGAGCCCCCGCGAGTATCTAATCCGCGTGGTAGACCCGGCCGGAGACCACTTCGCCGCGATCGACCAGATGCACGAGGGCCAACGGCGGCATCCACGAACGGTGGAGGAAAAGAGCGGTGACTGGCGCTTGTGGCAACTGCTGGAGCACAAAGACTACCAAGGTGGGCTGCACATCCGAGCCCATAACTTGGCTCCGACGGGAGCTCTAGAGTGAGCGCAAGGTGCTGACTTTCACTCTTCATTTATAGGCAAGCCAGTCACTTACACGTATGACTTTGGCGACAACTGGGAGCACCACCTCACCATCGAGGGTCGCGGAGATGCGACAGATCGCTTCGTCTGCCTCTCCGGCACGGGCCAGCCCGTCGCCGAGGACGTCGGCAGCGTGCAAGGCTGGGAGGAGCTCAAGGCGGCGTATTGCGCACAGCAGCCGACCGAGGCGCAGCGCGAGCGGCGTGCCTGGTACGAAAATAAAGCCAGCAACGGCGACCCGAACGGCCTGGCAGGCGACCGCGTCAGTGGCTGGGACATGGACCAGGTGAACCGGGACCTGGCCGACCTCTTTGGCTGGTTTGAGCGTCTCGCAGACCGGAACATCGAGGCACAGAGGACCAGTCTTAGAGAGCGGGTTATGGCGCAGTCCGAGCAGGATATCAGGAGGATGTGAAGGACTGAATGTCCAGTCATCGACTGACGGGTTACCTAGGTAACATGCCAGGTTCCGTTGGCGCAGTTCTGTTCAACTGTACACCTAGAATCTTAAGAGTCACGGTAGGTCTGAGCTTGACGACAAACTAAAGCTTGGATATGATCAAATTGATGGCCCGGGGGATATCCGTCCAGACTGCATGCCGTCCTCCGGAGCATCAGCAGCCGTGTAGATCTCCACTCGCAGTCGTCTACCTGGTATCAAGACCCACACGTCTTCCCGGTGTTCTGGCGGACGAGGTACGTTGCGTCCGGCCCGTAGCCACGGAGCTGCTCCTCCAGCACCGCGTCCGTCACCTCGGGAAGGAAGCCAAAACGGCCCCAGAACGGCACGGTGCCATACACCGAGATGAGACAAGTCGTAGAATACTGCTCTGCAACCGCTAGTATTCTGCTGATGCACTCTGCGGCAGCCCCCCTCCCACGGAATGCGGGAAGGATGGCGAGGTCGTGCAAATAGTACTGGTCTGCGTCGGCGGGGATCTCGCCCATGGGGGCGTTCAGCGCTGGCGGCTCGCCGTGGCGGATAGGGAACGACATGACGTAGCCGCCAACCTCGTCGTCGTTGTTGTCGCTGTCAACCAGAACGAGGCATCCTTCGGGGAAGAGCCTGAGGCGCTCGTGAAAGACGGGCTCGCCCTCGGGAAGTTCATGGTGTATCATGTCGGCGACGCGCATGACGCCGGGGACGTCATGATCTGTCATGGGGCGCCAGATGGCCATGCTCAGGCTTTTGCAAGGTGGAATGACGAAAGCTGGGAACTCAGGTGGTGAGGCGACGGGACTCGGCAGACGCTCTTGGCGACAAAATCTGCCAAAATCCTCAACTCTGATTGGGCGCATGGTCTAGTGGTATGATTTCTGTTTCGCACTCTTGAGACTCCATCCGGGCTCTTCTCTTGTCGCGACCTACAGAAGGTCCCGCGTTCGATCCGCGGTGCGTCCATAGCTGCAACTGAAGCTTCATTTTGCAGCTATCTGAGTCAGGTGTCGCTTTGACTGCCAATGTCCTTTTGGGTGTCCTCTCCGTCGACAACGCGCGTGTGTCTGGATGTGAGGTGGGCGCAAGTGGAGACTGGAGACCGGGAACAAAGTGCTTCAGTTGGCGTGGGCAGACCAGATGGCAGCCTTCATGTTGAGATCATCCCCTAATATCCCAGGCTATCCAAAGCTATGCGCCTACACTAACTCTCCAAACGGGCCATGCAAAACGCCGTCTTCCATCGCAAAGGCCAATGTTGTGTCATGCCATTCTCAGAGAAAACTTTCAGCAACCGTGACTGCCGACGTGTAGAACATACCGCCCACACCGACAACCATCATGATCGCATCGCCCCAACGCACCCACCTCTTGGTCGCCACCCCTTTCCAATGTAGGTACGCCGGATACACGTACACCAGAGGCACGCACGCGACACTCCCGATCAGCGCGACGAAGCGGTCCAAGTTGCCCGTCCCAACAACCGACACCAAGCCGCAGAACAGCAAGACGCCGACGCGGAAGGCGTTCTTGACCCACTTCGTGCGCAGGCTGCCCTTTCCGGAGCGCATGTGCGCGAAGATGCGGCCCTCGACGATGCGCAGCGCGGGGAACAGCTGGACGGGGGTGCCGACGAGCACGGCAATGGCGTAGAGCAGCTGGACGGCGTTGACGAGCGCGCTGTTCTGCGGGAAGTTGTCGATGATCTCGATGCGCGTACGCTCGCCAAAGGTGGCGTAGCACAGCGCGCCGACCGAGGTGAAGACCACCGTGATGAGCAGCATGACGGCGCCCAGCAACGGCTCGAAGTGCTGAGGCTTCGCCATGGACGCCTGGATAGGCAGGATCAGGCCGATGCCCTCGAACGTAAAGATGGCCGAGCCAATAGTCAGTGTGTACTTGGACGGGTTGAACAACACAACCGACGGGTCGACGCCGGCGGAGGTGAGCGCGGTGCTGGTGTACCAGTAGATGTAGCTGACGCCAACCAGGATGCACGCGTCTGCGAGCAGGGCGACGGGGCCGAGCTTGGAAATGTTGCGGATCCACGCAAGCGGGATGAGCACGACGACCTGCAGCGCGATCAGGCCCGAGGTCGACAGCGGGCTGTGACCGTCCGTGACGGCGTTGAGGAAAGTGAGCAAATTTTCAGCGACGAAGACGATGCCGGCGCAGACGAAGCCGAGCTGCGACAGCGCGATGGAGAAAAGGATGAGTGCGCGCATCCGGGGACCGGCGATGGCTTGGCCTATCTCGCCGTAGCTACCGCCGTGATGCAACTTGCATTGCAGGAGCAGGTGGAAGGCAACCATGGTCACTGCCGACACGGCCAGCATGGTGACGATGGAGAAGACCAAGCCGCCGTTGCCGAAGGCCTTGGGCAGAAACATGATGCCAGTGCCGACGAAGGCCTTGATTAGCGTGAAGAAGGTCTTGGCGGTGCCGGCGGTGGCGGATCGCGAGGTTCTGGTGGAGCTCAGGCGCTGCCGGAGAAGCGGTCTCCGCTCTCCCGCCTCCTCCTCCCCTTCCCCTTCCTCTTCATCGGCGACCGCCTCCTCGTCGGTGTCGACGAGATCCTCGCCAGCAAAGCTTCCGTAGAGATCGAGGAACTCAACAAAGTCGCGTGTAATGGGCATCCGGGCAGCGAGAAAATCCTGGCCGTTTCGTTGACGCAAAAAAGCACGTCGAAAGCCTCCAGGCACGAGCTGGTCGCCAACGGTCAGGACAGGTCGGTCGGTATCCTGCTGGAGGTCGCGCGGCGTGTGGAAGGTCGCAGCTCGGCGATGCATTTGAGCGCGAGCCGCGGCGTCCATCTTGAAGAGATCACGGTGCATGTCGCCGCCCTGAAGCTTCAACGACGACTCCTCGGCGGGCGGGGCCGCTTCCGACCCGTTTGCTGGCGGGGCGAAACCATCTCCGTTCTCGGGGCTGGTGTTGAACTCGGCTGTGTATCCGGATGGCAGGTGTTCGGCAACAACTTGGGCGTCTACCTCAAGCTGGTCCCGTGATAATGGTGCGTTGTTGCTCATGGTGGGTGTGAAGGCGGGTTGCCGATCCCCCGCGAAACTGCTGCTGGTCGGTACCGATGCAGAGGATCGGTGTGGGTTGAACAGAAGCAAAACTTCTGAAACGCGGCAAACACCGGCTTTTTCTTTCGTGGTCGGATGATGTCACCAATCGGCACCAGGCAAAGCCGAGAAGCACGGCTTAACGTGTGTGGCTGCGCTCTGCAAAGTCGGCAGAAGCCAAACCATGTGAGAGCGCATACGCAGTACAGAGGTAGTGTAAGTCGCAAGACAGCGGCCGAAATGGAAACAAGTCCCAAAATCTGTGCTGCTGTGTGTCTATTAAATACCTTTTAGTGTTCGCTATCGATATCCGGCGTGCTCTCGACTCGGTGGGTCAGCCCCACATGTCCTCCGGGTGAAGGTCTCCAACCGTCGCTCCGACTTGTCGCTCCGACTTTGTCGCTCCTACTGCTTGCCCACAAAGGCCTCGAGCGCAGCAATCTGCGCCAGCACCGAGCTGCTGCTCGTGCCTCCGTACGTAGACCTCTGCTCGACGCTCCGCTCAAAGTCAAACACCTGGGCCACGTCATCCTCGAACAACGGCGAGATCTCCTTCAGGTCCTTGAGTGGCAGCGCCGAGATGGACACGCTCGACTCCTCGGCCTTGCGGACAATAGCGCCCGCAATGTGGTGGGTCTGACGGAAAGGGACGCCCTTGCGGACCAGGTAGTCGGCGATGTCGGTGGCGAGCATGTCGTCCGTCAGCGCAGCCTTCATTTTGTCGCCGTGGACCTTAAGCGTGGCCAGCACGCCCTGGGTAATGCGCACGCAGTTGGACACCGTCTTTATGCAGTCGATCATCGGCTCGACCGACTCCTGCAGGTCCTTGTTGTACGAAGTCGGCAGACTCTTCAGCGACGCAAGGAACCCGGAGGCCTGTGGCGGTCAGCGTATAAGACAGCGGACAAGTGCCTAGCGAAGGGTAAACGGACCTGCCCCATGACCCTACCCGCCTTACCCCGGATCAGCTCCAGACTGTCGGGGTTCTTCTTCTGCGGCATCAGGCTACTGCCCGTGCTGTAGGCATCCGCAACCTGCACGAAACCAAACTCGGCCGTGGAGAAGAGGATCAAATCCTCAGCGAGACGGCTGAGGTGGGCCATCAAGAGACTCGCCCACTGCAGGATCTCAACCACAAAATCCCGGTCGGCAACAGCGCAGAGACTGTTGGGGTGGACCGAGTGGAACCCGAGATCCTTGGCCATGAACTCGCGGTCGATGCCGAAGGGGTTGCCGGCAAGAGCGCCGACGCCCAGCGGGCACGCCGAAACTCGCTCCTGGACGCCCTCGAGGCGCTGCAGGTCGCCCTTGAGAAATGTGGCATGCGACAGCAGCCAGTGCGAGAAACGGACTGGTTGGGCGCGTTGCAGATGCGTGTAGCCCGGCATCAGGATGGGGAGAGCCTCCTTTGCCCTCGCTGCGCTGACCGAGAGCAGGTCCTTGAGGGCGGCCGCGATGTCGGTCAGCTGCTCCCCGGCCCACAGGCGCATGTCAACGCCGACCTGCTCATTGCGGGAGCGGCCGGTGTGCAACTTGCCAGCAGCCGACCCGATCAGCTCTCCGAGGCGGCGCTCGTTGGCCGTGTGAATGTCCTCGTCCGACTTGGTGTCGATGACGAACCTGCCCTCCTCCCACTCCTTCTCTACCTGTTGCAACCCCGACACGATTTGCTCAAGTTCCTCTTCCGAGAGGATGTCGAGCTTGCGCAGTGCCTTGGCCCAGGTGATGGAGCCGTGGATGTCGGCCTTGTAGAGCACCTTATCGAACGACAGCGACTCGTTGAACTGGAACATCAAATCGTCGATCGCGCCTGGCCATTGCGAGCTCGCTGTTAGCCGCTCTGCGTCCAAACCGGTTGTCTATGGCATGTGATCGTACCGGAAAAGCGGCCACCCCAGAGGAGCGTGGGTGCGGTGGTGGGAGCCATGTTGTGCGGTGTTTTGTGTTGGTGCTGGGGTGCAGCTTGCGAGATCGCAGCTCTGAGCTTCTCCAACTCGAGTCACACCTAAAAAAAAATTGTGGTCCGCTTGGGAGCTCCCAGATTGGTGTCACACCACGTGCTGGCCACGGCAGGCAGGCAATTGCTAAACGTCGAGTTATCGCCAGCCGCTGGAGCTTATCAGCGCTCGATGACCCAACAGCTATCGCAATCACTCCATGTTCCATTTCGCAGGCCAAAACCAGACCGGCCGGAGCATTTCACGGCTCACACGGTTGCAATTCCGATTTCACGCCGCCAAGATGGAGCACGGATGGAGCTGCAATCAATGGCAATGGGGTACGTAGGTACGTACGGAGTACTGCAGCCAGTACAGGTATCTTACCAGAATATCTTGCCTGACTTTATATTGGCTGAGAGTCTGCGCAACAAGCGAGAGCAGGTCAACAACATTGTTGGTCAGATGTCGCCTAAAACAGCGAATCCACGTTTTACGCCCTCTGCGTCGATACTCAGAATGACTTTGACCCCTGGAATTGACCAGTGGTGACACTCGCTTTAAAGATTTCGAACATCGCTAATGCACATCATGCGGCCTGCATACCAAGGACCAACCCATTCGCTCCGAGAAAGGGGCAACAACAAACAGACAAACCAATAAACAAACGAACAAACAAACAAACAAACGGGGAGACCAAGAGGAGGGCCACCGCCCAGAGTGCGACAGAACCTTGCTATCCCACCACCAACCCGCCAGGTAGTCCGGTCTCTTCGTTCCGGGGTGGAAAGAGCAAGTCCAGCACCTCGGCTGTCCTCGTCTTGATCGACCCATGGACCCAGTCCGTCGGAGCCGTGATGGCCATGCAGTTCGCGATCATGCTGGCCGTGTCCATGGAGAGCTTGGGGTCCAGAAAGAGATCGCTGGGGTAGATCAACGCCCGCATAGGCACCTTGTTTTGCCGCAGCTGCTTTCTGTTGTAGTGCATCGGCCAGCTCGACCTGCCCGCCACAGCCTGCGCTGACGGGATGAAGGGCTCCAGCGTGGGTCCCGCGTCCCGCAGCATGAACCGGTATATCATCTCTCCCGAGAAGTACCAATGCGTCTTGCCGTTCCGGGGCCCGTCGACGGTCAAGTCGAGCTCGTCGTCCAGCCACGCAAAGTGCTCGCCGCCCAGCTGCCTGCCCACCCGCTCCGCCGCCCAAGCCGCCCTCACCTTCGGGCCCTCGCAGTAAATAGCCTCGTGCAGCACCGCGTAGAGCGGCCGCTTGGGAAGCTTGAACCCGGTACCGCCCATGTCGACGAACCGCTGGATCGTCTTCTCGGAGATAATCCCGCCGCCCGCGCAATCCCGCCAAAACATCCCCACCATGGCGTGTACCTTCTCAAACCCAACCGCGCCCGCACCAAACCACCTGCCCAGCGTCATGAACCCGCGCGCCGTAAGCCGCTCCCTAGCGCACTCGAGCGGCAGCTCGATGCCCTTCCCCTGGTCCACCCCGGCCAACACCCGCACCACCTCCGCCACCCGCTCCCTGTCCTCCGGATACCGTCGGTAGTACTCCCAGTTCGCCCGCCGCAGCCGCGCGTACAGCGCCTTGTACACGTCGTCCGGCGTACGTCCGACGGGCGGCAGACCCCCAGCCAAATACACGGCGGCCAGGGCGCGCGGCACGGCGGCGAGGTAAGTCGCCGCGATCCAGCCGCCGAAGGACTGGCCCAGCAGCACCCAGCGGGGCGCGCGCAGCGCCAGGCGCACCGCCTCGAGGTCGGCCACGATGGCGTCGTGCGTGAAGTGCAGCAGGTACTGGGCGGGCCGCGAGGCCATGTGCGCGGGCGTCAGCGGCGTGCTGCGGCCCGTGCCGCGGTAGTCGAGGTACAGCACGGGGCACCCACGCTTGAGAATGTTCTTGTTGAGCGCGGGCAGCGCGAAGGCGGAGTTAGCGTCGCCTGGCCCGCCGCAGAGGTAGACCACGATGGCAGGGGCCGTCGGGGCCGGCGGCAGCAGCGAGCTAAGGATGTCCTCCAGACAGGGCACGTTGCCCGGGGAGAAGACGGGGGGCCCCGGGCCGAAGACGAGGTCGGCGTGCAGTTCGATCAGCTCGCCGCTGGTTCTTGAGTCGCGCGGGGTGCGATGGTCCAGCGGGACGTTGAAGCGGAGGTGCATCGCCTGGAAGCCGTCCCGGCTGCTGAGCTCGATCTGGCTGGCCCACAGCGCCGGCTCGATGGCGTCCCAGTCGATCGGCCTGACGTCCTCAGCGTCCAACGGGCTGTTGATGATGACCATGTTATCGTCTTCGATGTACGGTGAGTTGATGATGACCATGCCGTCGTCCTCGGTGGACTCGAATGTGAAAGTATGCTCCATGGTAACAGGTTTGATGTTTACACAAATGTCCGTCGTCACAACGTGCGCGGGTTGAGGATACCGAAGTGTGCTGCTGGCGCCTGTCGGCTGCTTACATACGAGATGTTGATGTTCGGGAGATGGATGTGCAGAGCGACAGCTCAATGGTCGTGTGCCCGTTTGCCTTGTCCGTTCTCACTTGCCCGATGCCTCGGCTGGCTCCTGGCCCTTGAAAGGAAGGCGTAACACATAACGGCGTTCCGGTCGGTTGCAGTTGACCAGTCAGTTTTGTGTCCCGTGGTTGCCTGCCCCGAGTGACCGACCGACTGAGCATCCAGAGCCAGTAGCAAACAGGATTGCGGTCTGATGATTCGTTTGCTGTTTCCTGCAACTCAATGTCTGATAATGAGGTTAATAAGGTAGGCAATGACCAATGGTACCAACCGCACCGGTCCAAACGTTTGGCACTCGTTGGTCCCGTTGCAGCTGAATGGGCCAATGTGCCAGACGAAGCAGAAGTCAGGAACGAGGAGCGAGGAGACAGGAGCTACTGGCGGTTTGCCGCATCATTCCTGTGGGACTCGGGGAGAGTCCGAGTCATTTCTTCAAGATGTGGGCCCCAGGTATAAGACGGGATGTTGTGTTCTGGTGGTTCAGGGGCGCCTCGAAAATGTTCCCAACTGCTAGCTCCACCCGGCAGGCACCATGTCGGCTGGTCAACGGTTAGCCAAGTAATCCAGACCAAACCAGTTCATGCTTTGTGGTAGGAGTAAGGAAGGACAAGTGCGTGGAATGAAACGTCACGTACGGTGCAGTGGTATTGCAGAAGACCACTGGACAGTGGCCGAGGTAGACATGTGGACAAGCCCGAGCAGCTGTTCACTTTGCTCCTTGTGCTCCCCTCCAGTTCTCAAAGCGAGCAACCTGTCGTCGTGGGTAACGGATGGCGGGCAGAGTGTGCCAGACGTCACATGACCCTCGTCATGGTGGCTGACGGGCCACCACGGGAGCGGTTTAACATGGGAGCATCTACCGAACCGGGCGTAGCCAGCTGGCAGATCCGTGATTCTGCATCCAGCTTGCTCAAGTAGGTAAGCACAGCGGTGGCCGTAAACACGGTGATCAACAGAAATAGAGGGTGTCACAAAGCAAACAACCGACCTAAGGTAGGTAGGTAGATGGATGAGACTTGACAACGACTTGGAATCCTAGAACAAAGGGAATGAAGAAGACCTGAGAATCACGGCTTGGGGGAGGGCTATCTGCGCAGGTATAGACTATTTTTACATCACTAATATCCGCCATCTGTCGCATGACATCATTTCCGCCTGTGTAATGCATACGCCGGTCTCCGCGAGACAAACCGAAACCAGCCGGGCGTCGACAATGTACCATTGTTGACACCGCTGCCTCCTCTCCGTGGACAATGGACGCACCATGATGATAAACCAAACACCGTCAACCGGTCTCTACTCTGCCACGACTGTCTTCTCCAAACGAGCATCAGTCACTGCAACAACCAGTCAGCATGACAACTGAACATTGAGCCAGCTCAATGGCAATGACCCCTGAATAGTTTGGGTAGGTACATGTAGTGAGTGAACTTACTGTTCGCGTACGGCTCGTCATCGTCGTGTTGCCGATTGTCCGCCGGTTCTCTAGGCCATCTGCAAACATCTCCGGGTGAAAGACGCACCGGTCGTCGATGACCAGCTCTTCGGCACTGTTTTGCATGCCGTCATTCACGTCCGCCGCCTTCTCTCTGACATATTTGACGCGCATACTCACGTCTGGGTCGCCGCAATTCTTTGCGGTAGCCTTGACCACAACCAGATACACCCGCAGGTGGTGTTCTTCGCCGTACTCCTCTCGCTCGGCGCATGCCTGAGCCGACAGCACCTTAGCTCGGCCAGCAGCGGACAGGCAGCCCAGATGCATGCCTCGCGGCTCGTAGTCCTCGTCTAGAACGAACAAGACCGGGTGGTTCTCGCGTTCCGTGGCTTCAATCTCAAAAGCCCAACCGGTGACGAGTTCTCGCAACCGCCCTTCGGTCTCCCAGAGCTTGTCCGTGAGCTGGCGGAGAGTTGGCGTAGAGTCTCTGAGGTCGTCGGTCTGAAGGCGCAGATCGTAGGATAGGCCGAGGCTGAAGCCCTCAGTGAGAGGGAGACAGTTGTACTTGATCCTATTGTGACTGCGAGCCGTTAGACGTCTGTGATCTTCTCTGAATCTGAAGTCGAGCCAGCGCCTCACTTACCTGGCAATGTAGAATGAGCGTGTCTTTTCCACAGCTGGCTCAAACAACATCTCCCTCTCCCTATAAGCGACGGAGATCTCTCCGCCGGTGTAGTCATGATTTAAAATGATGAGGAGCGTGCCAACTCGTGAGGAATCGAAGTACTCGCTGAGGTCGTCAGCTGAGCTCACCGTACCGGTTTCTGGTGGTGTTCGACGCGTACTTACTTCTGATATTCTCGCCACAATGAGTCTTTCTCCCACAGAAAGAGGGCATGTAGGCGAGGCTCGAGCATCGCCTCCCCGAACCCCAAGTATTCAGCTTTCTTCGCGATCAGCCTGCGGAGGAAGCCTTCCCATTCTGGGTGCTTAACCTCAACGCCGCTCCCTGGAATGACCCTAAACCACCAATGATTAGCCGCACAGTTGAGAGTCACTCTCTACCTAGCTGCTTCCCTCCCATCTGATCTCGTGTATGATGCAGTACATACCAGGTCGGACACCGACCAACACTGGCCCAGCGAATGCCAAACCGCTTGCGACGCAACTCCTTGGCAAACGCCTTGACGCGGTTCAGCTGCTGTTTGTCGTCGTATGGAAACGAGACGGTGCCAGCACTGAAGATCTCGAGTGTCGGGTACGGCATGTTGGTAAGTCCCCCTCCTACGGCAAGCTCACCCGTTGGAGTGGAGCTCAGACATTCCAGTATGCCACCTAACACGTCGGAATGCGCCGCTGTGGGCGCCGGGGCGTCCGGTTTTGAAGTAGGCGGGGGACGCGCGGTCTTAGATTGCGCGGCACTGGCAGCAGGTCGCAAATCGGTTGTATCATCGTTATCGCTGTCGCTGTCAATGACGCGACGTCCTCGGAGACGCTTCAGCTTGCTTGGTCTTTCATTTTCAGTCGTTGGCCCCAAAGCGTCTTCGACTGTCCTGTACCTAGCTAAGGAGGCGAGTTGCGTTGGGACTGTGACTGCTGGGTTTGCTGACGAGGAGGCATCTAGCGAACGCGCCGGGCGCAAAGGGCCCAGCCGACCGACCGCGCCGGCTTCCCGTTTCTTGACAACAATCTTCGTCATTTCCCCCGCCAGATCCTTTTGGAAGGCGATGAGGGTTCGGTTGCTGTCTCCGCCTTTCAGGGCTGGTTGTAGGTTATGTTGACTGAACACGCTTCAGGGCTGATTGCACTGCTAACGCGGAACCCAACTTGAGCCCGCACAGATGGACTGCGTAGGTGCCTGTTAAATCACAAGGGCCGGGAAAGACACGGCTCAAGAGGGGGAGGCAAGCCAAACAACGAAATCTCAAAGTGTCCTGGTGAAACGAAACACGGTTTGCGTTCAGGGTCGGCACCAACTACATACGTAGCAGCTATTCAGTCTTCCGATACAAAGCTTGAAGGGATCAAGTACCTAGGTGCTTACCCCAGGCAAGTAGCACCTGGTAGTGGGTGGCTTTGACGCCGGTTGAGGGCTCGGGGTATGCTTTTGCGCTCATCGGGTAGACGGTAATAGTAGTGCACCTGCCTCACCAGTGGCAGCAGAACCTACATGATTCAATCTGCTAAAGACATCGGTGTCCACATGTTTCCTATCTACCTACTAGGTTACCGGTAGTGAACCTTAAGCTCTGCTGCTAGCATCAACACGAGGATGCGTTCTCGCTTCATCCCGGTCGCTAGCGATGCTGAGCACGCACAGGAAAACAAGACTTATCGAAGAGTGGTGACTACTGAGGTAATCCACAATAGCCAACCAGCTCAAATTCAAAAGTTCCTGGCATTGGGATCGTAGGAATGTACTCTGATCGCCGCTAGCAGAATAAAGCGAATGTATCCCTTCGCTGCAATGACAAATGGAAGACTGTCCCCAAGTAACGCCAAAAGCATAGCCCCGCCAGAATTCTTAGGAGGGGGGTAGATGATACAAGACGATGTCGGATTCCGCCAAGCGGTTGGACCATGGTAGAGATCGCAATCTCACTCGAATCGTGCAGACTTCCTGAGGTGACCTCCCCAACCAAACACATACCGTCCTCGAACCGACGCGAAGATTTACCAACTCAGCTCCATATTTTCATCATCCAATCAGGCCGTCGCCGTCTCCAGCTTAACCTCCCTTCCAGCCAAGTTCGTCGGCTTGATGTCGGGATTCTTCTTGTAGTAGTTGTTGATGGCGGACTTAATGGCGTCCTCGGCGAGCATGCTGCAGTGTAGCTTGACGGGCGGCAAGCACTGCGGGTCTAGTCAGCACGAGGAACAATTCTTGGGGACAACTCCACGTACCAGCTCCTTCGCAATCTCGGTGTTCTTGACCTTCGCAGCCTGCTCGAGCGTCATACCCCGGACGAGCTCCGTGAGGTAGCTAGACGAAGCACTGAGGTGGGTTAGCAAGCCGCACGGGATAGGGAAGCCGGACGTGCTCAAAAGACCGGGTTCATCAGAGCAGCCAGGGAAAGTGTTGCAAGCGCATTCGGCGGCCGAGACCACCACCCCGGGCGGTTCCTTAACAACCGTCGTCCAATCTCCTCGGAATCCAACCATCCAAGCCCAGTCGGGGCCACTTGAACGACTCCAGGAATGAAGAATGGCTACCTACATTGCCGAGCCGCAACCGAATGTCTTGAACCTGACATCGCTGATGACTTGTGTCGCCGGGTCGACCTTGATGTGAAGACGCATGACATCGCCGCACTGTCGGCAAAAACGGGTCAGCACTGCACCATATTCCTATACCCTGGGGAAGAACCTACCGCCGGCGCTCCCACCAGTCCTTCACCAACCGATTTATCCGCCTTGTCTAGCGTTCCGACGTTCCGGGGGCGTGCATAGTCTGTCGCGTCGCAGGTCAGCCATGATACCACTTCAACAACATGCCGGATGAGCAGCAGGGACATCGAGTAGTCAACGTACGGTCGAGAACCTTCTCGTGATATTGCCGTCGCTGTGGTTGCGCAGCCAACGGGGCGATCTGTCGGGACACCGGGGTGGCGATGGGCCGCACCGGAGCAGCCAGGGCCCTGGCTGAGACTGCGCGGACTGATCTCGAAAACATTTCTTCGACTCTTCGACTCTGTGGCAGGTGAGGGATAATAAATGGTGCGTGCCGCGATGCTGGATTGAATCAGGCGCTGATGTGTCGCCGTGAATGCTGAATGTGTGTTTCTTTGACGGTCGCGAATGTGAAGGCCGGCTCGTCCAAAAAGTTGCTGGCGTACGGCGGGACTTGTCTTCGGTCCATCGAAGGATCGAAGGGGCGCACTGCGCTACGTAAATGCCCCCACACGGTGCCACTCGTCCGACCGCGGAGGGTCGGAGATAAGATAATCTGATAGGCAAGTGGCGCTTGAACTGTAACCATTACTCGCAGCAAGTTACCAATAACGTTACACGTATTGTGGCCGAACAATACCAAGCTTTGCTACTGCCTGAGCTGCTGCGGGGCTCAGTGCTGCCTGCGTTTGCCCCGCGCTCAGCTTGCCTGCCGTGCTTGCCAGGCAGGGGCTTGCAGGTGGCATCCATCCGTCAGCTCAACGCTTCTTCCCAACACACATTTCGTTTCCCGCAATCGAGACTCAGCACTCGAACTTTGTTGCGAGACATCCAGAGAAATCGCAATGATGTGTCCGCACATCGGGGCAGCTAGTATGCATTGCGCTCAACCCTGGCAGTGAGAACCCGTGGGCAGCTGACGTTGCTCAACAGGCCTCTCCAAGCCGACCCCTACCGATTCGGTTTACCGCGAGGATTGCACCCAGTGCTTCGATTCCATCGTGAGTGCGAGATGGCTTAGTGTTTTCATGCAGCTACTGACCAGATCAGGATGACTCAGATGGCCTGGATGTCTGTCTTAAGTGCTTCAACGGAGGCTGCGCCGGCGACCGCAACCATGGCAAGCTACACAGCATCACCCGGAACCACCCCCTCATCCTAAACATTCGCCGCACCCGCAAACACGTCGTCCGAGATGAGCCTCCGCCCAAAATGTCCAAGCTCGCCATTGCCGCTGAAACCGAAGCCGACCGGTACGACACGACGCTGGCAGTCCGGTGCCTCGAGTGTGGGATTGACGACATCGACCAAGCCGACCCAACGATCAGTTCGGCGGTTGAGGCCATCATGAAAGCCAACACGTTCTCGCGCAAAGAGGAGGTCAAAGCGTGGGAGCAGGAGATGACCAGCTGTGAGCACATCTTGACGCTACAACAGGGGCCGCCTCGGCAGATCGAGTCGCAGAACCTGGGGCACTGCTCCAAGTGCGACCTGAAGGAGAACCTCTGGCTTTGCTTGGAGTGCGGTAATCTGGGTTGCGGACGGGCGCAGTTTGGCGGCGTGGGCGGTAACTCGCATGCGTTGGCGCACTACAAGGAGTCCGCCCACGGCGTAGCTGTCAAGCTCGGCTCAATCACTCCCGAGGGTACCGCAGATGTATACTGCTACACCTGCGACGAGGAACGCGTTGACGAAAGCCTCGATGCCCATTTGGCCAACTGGGGCATTATCCTGTCGGAGCGGCAGAAGACGGAGAAGACCTTGACCGAGATGCAAATCGAACAAAACTTGCGCTGGGAGTTCTCTATGACGACCGAGGACGGCAAGGAGCTGACCCCGCTGTTTGGCCCCGGTCTGACAGGACTCAAGAACCTTGGAAACAGCTGCTATCTGGCCAGCATTATACAGTGTCTTTTCGACCTGCCGACCTTCCAGCAGCGCTACGGCGGTGGGGTCGAGACGTCGCCCGACGTGGCAGACCCCGCCCAGGACCTGGAGACGCAGCTTCGCAAGATTGGGGACGGACTACTGTCGGGACGCTACTCCAAACCAGACTCGGATGTGAGCGTATCGGAGCATTCGCCCGAGGTCCCGCACCAGAAGGGCCTTCAGCCGTCGATGCTGAAGCACTTGATGGGGCGGGGGCATCCCGAGTTCTCGACTATGCGCCAACAAGACGCCTTTGAATTGCTGCAGCACCTCATCAAGTTGATTACGCGAGCCAAGCACCCGGCCGAGCTGGGCGATCCCACCCGGACAATGCGTTTCGTGATGGAGCAGCGTCTGCAGTGCCAGGGATGCCGCAAGGTCCGCTACAGCAGCACCGAACAGGACAGCATTTTCATTGACGTGCCGCTTGAGAAACTCCCGGCCGAGGAGGGGCAGAAGCCTGAGTACAAGCCCGTCAGTCTCAAGCAGTGCTTGGACATGCTGACGGCGCCAGAACATGTCGAGTTGACCTGTGCCTCGTGCGCCAGCAAGCAAGTGTTCTCGAAGCGGGCGCTCTTCAAGACTTTCCCCGACGTTCTCGTCGTCAACGCACGGAAGATGACGCTTGAGAACTGGGTTCCCATCAAGGTCGATGTTCCCGTCATGGTCGGAGACGACCCGTTCCCACTGGATTTGTACCTCTCGAAGGGGCAACAGCCAGACGAGGAGCTGCTACCGGAGGAGGAAGCCAGTAGCGGCAGCAACGTTCCCGCTTTTGTGCCGGACCAGGAAGCGCTCGCCATGCTTGAAGCCATGGGCTTCCCCCGCGTGCGCTGCGAGAAGGCGCTGCACGCGACCGGGAATAGCGACGCTAACGCGGCGATGGAGTGGCTCTTTACACACATGGACGAACCGGATATTGACGCGCCACTCGACTTGGGCGGTGCTTCCGCTAAGCCTGGCGCGGCCGACCCGGGGAAGCTTGCACAGCTCGAAGCCATGGGCCTTGGCGGGCCACGCGCGGTCAAGGCGCTCAAGGAGACGGGCGGCAATGTTGACAGAGCGGTCGAATGGCTGTTCAGCCACCCCGATGATCAAGGCGAGTTCGAGGAGGATGCAGGCGGCAGCGACGGCGCAGACAAGGGTGCAGCTGAGGCGGGAAGCAGCGCACTGCCGGCGAACTTCCAGCTGCAGTCTATTGTTTGCCACAAGGGCACTAGCATCCATGCTGGGTAAGAGGTCTGCTGTATTGACCGGTGCATGACTCCGTTACTGATCCTGGGTAGGCACTACGTCGCGTTCATTCGCAAGCAGCTCGACGACGAGCTGACATGGGTGCTGTTCAATGACGAGAAGGTGGTCAAGGCTGGGAACGCGGACGAGATGAAGCAGTTCGCCTACGTCTACTTCTTCAAGCGTGTTTAGTGCAGGAATACCGTCCATGTCACATCACGGACAACAGGCGTGAGGAGATGACGAGCGAGTCACGGGAGGGATACAGAACTTCCATAGAAAAGGAACACGCCATGGTGTTGAGCATTGCCGATTTGTGCAGCAGCCAAGCACCTCTCAGTGGATCTGGAGAAGATTCCCGTCTTGCCCAACACATCGCCTAACATCATCTTCCTCCCTGGTATCATCAGAACCATTCATCGTCCATCCCAGGGTACTCCCAAAACTCCGAACATCCGAAAAGCCAAAGCCCAACAAGATCATACAGGCTTGATACAATTATGTGCCTCAACACACCCCC
>JAMAKO010000053.1:0-78924 GCA_023628555.1 Chaetomiaceae sp. R4402 | reverse complement strand
CCAAAAACCCAAAACCCAAACCCCAACCAAAACAAAACTGTTTTTTAAAATTTTTTGCTTAAACAAACCCCCCCCCCCCCCCCCCCCCCCCCTCCCCCAACCATCTTGCACCTCCTAATCCGCCAGCCGGTAGCTCACGAGGGTGTCGACGCGGTGGCTCTGGGTGCTGAAACCCCGCAGCTGGACGCGCTCGCCGTTGGCGATCTCCTTGGCGTCGCTGTCGCCCCACTCAACGGGCACCTCGCTCGAGGCGTCGGCGTAGACGAGCACGTTAAAGGTGCAGCTGCCCTGCAGCTGCGGCAGGAAGGTCACGGACGCGGTGATCTGCCGGAAGATGGCGGCGATTTCGGCCTGGATCTCGGCTTCCGTCTTGTCTGTTGTCAGGGATGATGGCGAGGAGGAGTTTTCGTTTTGGTCGGTCGGGGGGTTGGAGGGGCCTTTCGACTTGGAGGATTTAGGTTTGGCGAGGATTTGGACCTACGGAGCGCGAACCATGGGTTAGTCAAGAGCGACGGCGGGAGAAGACAAAAGAGGGTTGGAACGTACATCGAACTGCCACCGCTCAACGTGATCGCCCGTGTCCTTATCCGTGATGACAATGACCAATTTGGAAATCTTGCCGCCCACCATCCACTTGTCGAGCTGCGACATGATCTTCTTGATGTAGGCGCGCACCTGATCGTCGGACGAGACCAGCATATTGAGGCCATACTTTTTGACTGCCGTAAAGTCCTCAGCCGGGTAGACACCCCGCTGGAACAGGATGGTGTGGATCGAATATTGGAACTGTGGCAGTGTGCAGTCGCCGCGGTCAGCAGGGAAAGGTTGCTAGCGGAGGTGTGTGCAGAAGCACTCACAAACTCGGCGACCAACTTGGCGCTGCCCTTAAGCGATAACTTGTGCACCTTGGACTTGTCTTTCTCTGGCGGCGCGGAGGTCATCTTGTTTTGACAAGCGGGTAGCACGGCTTTTCGGTATAGCAGCTCGATGGTGTTGAAGCTGATGGTGCGCAGTGGCTTCCAGTTTGCTCTGTTTACTTTTTCTGAGGTGCTAGGCGGCGTTGTCCGGGTGGCCGTTGGCGGGGGCGGGGCGCTTGCCTCAGGCACGGACCGACACCCTGGCTGAGCTGGGCACTTGACGTTATTGGAAGAAAACCGTCACATCTCGCCCGCTTCAACCTTGCAAGATGCTGTTGGGGTTGGTCCCCAAAACCTCTAATTGTTCCTTCCATTCCGAATTCCCCGTCCCTTTCTTGCCCTCTCACACTCATCTACCGCGTGCAGAACGAATGTCTCATTTGCAAACATCAACGCCCGTGATCTCGCGACACACAATGAGTCAAGCAGCGATGTAGCCCCGGAAACGGAATCCAAGCGGCCACAGACCCCTCCCTCGGTTCTGGTGGTGCAAGCGCTCATCCGCCCTGGCCAGCAATTGCAATTGCAAGAAACTGGAATTGAACCTACACTACTTGGCCACATGCACGCACTTGAACGAGCTTGCCGCTCTCAATGAGCCATCAGCCGCTGGGCGGAGCACATCGAGAGGGACCAGGGGTTGGATGAGGAATTGGCATCCCCCTCATCACAAGCCCAGACACAGTAAGGTAGGTAACACAAAGATCAGTAATGACTCCAACCACACATGCCGGAAAGTACAACCCTCCTGCATCCGGCACATTATTCAGCGCCGCGGTGCTTGCACAAGGACCTACGGGCCGTGTCTGGGGCAGCCGAGGTGATCAGTAATCTGCCGTCTCCGGAAGCCACATATGCGAATTCTCAACGCCAACAACGGGATACTGCAAGGAGTTCCTTGCAGTGGCATCAGCACGACGTTTGTCATCTCCCCCGAGAGATCTCTGGCACATTGCAGGCGTGCGTCAGGGCGTGGTGTACCTGGATGCCAGTGTGACGAGTTGTGATTAGGAGGGAACACCGAATGCATTGGAAGGAGATGGTCGCAGAATCGTAGAAGGCAGGAAATAGATAAAACAATGGATGCCCTCCGCCCCTCTCTGATTATTTACCAGACCCATCCATCCGCAAGCAATCATTCACTGCCTACTGACATCAAACATCCATCACCATTTCAGTCGCACAGAACTCCACACAGCTCATCCGACAGAGTTTGCGGTTTACAGAGTGAGATACGCAAGATGGCTACCAAGGGGACGGTTCTTGTTACCGGTGCCAATGGCTACATCGCCGCCAGGACGGTCGAGGCATTCCTTCAGGCTGGATATTCCGTCAGGGGCACCGTCAGGTCGCTCAAGTCGGCTACCGAGGTGAAGGAGGCTCTGCCCCAATATGCGGATCAGCTTAGTTTTGTGGAGGTGCCCGATATCACCGTCGCCGGCGCGTTTGACGATGCCGTCAAGGGTGCGTCAATCTCCACTACCTCCATTGGCGTCGATGGAGTTGTTCCCTCAGTGTGACCTAAGAGAACGAGAGCTAATTACGAAACCAGGCGTCGATGCAATTGCCCATCTGGCCTCCCCCGTCTCATTTGAATTCACTGATCCCGAGCCCGTGCTCCACAGCGCCATCAACGGGACCGCACGCGTTCTTGAGTCGGCGCTGAAGGAGCCCAAGATCAAGAACTTCGTCCTGATGTCATCTATCACCGCCATGCTGCAACCGCCGCAGGACGCAGACCTCACTCTCACGGAGGCCCACTGGAACACGTTCGCCGAGAATACCGTGGCCGAGCAGGGCAAAGGCACCCCAGGCCGCATCATCTATGCGGCCAGCAAGGTGGCGGCCGAAAAGGCGCTGTGGAACTTCCGCGACGAGCATAAGCCGAGCTTCACCGTCACCGCCATCAACCCCTGGTAAGTTTCAAGCCTCGGGCTAGCCCCGGTGACCCCGTGGCATGCATGCGTTGGGTCCTGCTGGGCATATCTGACGCCGTTGATACAGCTTTGTGGTCGGCCCTCCCCTCGTGACCCCCGCGTCGGTAGACAAGATCAGCATGTCCAACACGCTGATCCCGGACGTCTACGTCGGCAAGCCCCTCGCCGAGTCCGGCATCCCCGGCGGCTCGGCGGGCTACGTCGACATCCGCGACGTTGCGCGGTTGGTCGTCTTTGGCGTCGAGCACGGCGACAAGGCCAACAACGAGCGCTTCCTGCTCGCCGCGGTCTGGGGACCCGCCCAGTCCGTCGCCGACATCCTCCTGGAAGAGTTCCCCGAGCGCGCCGGTACCATCGAGAAGGGCAACCCCGGCCAAGGGTACAACCCGGACTACTCGTACCCGAAGAAGCTCGTGTTTGACGGCTCCAAGGCGGTGCGCTTTACGGGCCAGGACTACATCCCGTGGCGCCAGACCGTGCTGGATACCGTCGAGAAGCTGAAGTCTGTACTTGTCTGATTGCAGACTTTTGAAAAGCGGACACGAGATTTGACATGGCAACCTGGAAGTCACCTGGAGAATCATTTGAATGAGCATGCCTTGCAGATAGATGACTCATATCGGAGTACTCTTTAATGAACGTCCGTTTCCTTATTTCCCGCTGCTTTCCAATCTTCTATTCTTTGAATGGATGTAAAGGCCAACTTGGTCTTGCTGGTTGCTACATAGTACATGGGTAACCAACCGTGGTGGGTGACTGTCACGGCTTCTGAGATCTGACTCATCCAAGTTCTATGAGCTTGCTTCGACGGAGATATCCAACATCATACCAACTTGCTTGCCGCCGGACGAAGGTCGCGCTACCTACCTAATGGTACATATCGGATACGTGAAAGATCCTGGGTTTTTTTTTTTGTTCTAGAGTATAGCTGAATTTGATCCATTAGATGTTATCATCGCCGACTCGAGTCTCAGAAGCCAGCAGATGCTGAACTGGTATGCTCAGCAACAAGCAGACCATGCCCCATTTTCCTTAGCCACCTAAGGCGTTATGCGAATAATCAGACATATCTTCATACATGTATGCAATTGCCACGTTAAGAACACCGCAACAGTCCCCGTGCCAGACTTGGTGAGCAATCGAGCGTTGCCAGTGTGTAGGAGAAGTGCATGGACAAAAGTCGGTCTAAAGGAGGTACGTCTCCATCCTAGAAAGCTCCCGCACACCACTCCCCGACACTGAGAATTCACCCCTCAGTAGCCACCGGACCTCTGGTTCCGCGGCGGCTGGTTGATCCTGACCACGGTCTGACCCGACTGGTCAAAGTTGAGGTATTGCGGCCCATCCGGATGGCGGATGACGGGCGGCGTGGTGGGCGGTATCGGCCACTTCATCTGCCCCGGAGCCAGCGCGGCGCTGATGTTGCTGCCGCTGCTGATGCTTCCCTTGCTGACGTGAGCGTTGGCGGCGGCCATGACCCGCGGATCGGGCGGTGCCTGCACGGGTTGGGAGGTCCGCACGGCGCCCGGCGACGGCATGCCGGCTGGCGAATGGGGGGAGACGGGAGACGGGGTGAAGGCGCCGGTGCTGGCCGAGTTGGTGGTGAAGACCGAAATTCGGTTGCTGTCGCGCCTGCCTGCGCCGGAGGGTATGGCGAGCGGCTGCAGGTGGCTGGTCTGGCTCATCGGGAGTTGAGAGAGCGGGCTGCGGGTCGCTGCAGCCACGGCTCCAGCTCCTGTTGCTGCTGCAGCGGCGGCCGCTGTCGCCGGAATTCCAGGACTTGGACTCAATAGATTCCGACCCATACTATCAAGAACTGGCGTCTCCATACGATGAAAGGAGTCTCCGCCACCACCAAGTTTGCTAAAGGGTGCCAGCAGTCGCTGTACCGCCGGGGTACGCCTTAGTCGGTACAGAAGGAAGGCGAAGAGGGCGAGAAGGACGAGCAAGCCCACTGCATCCCATTAGTACCGGGAAAGAGGGCAGCAGGGGCAATCTAGGTTCGCAGCTTACCGACAATGCCAGCAATCGCACCCGGTGGTAAACCAGAGTGAGAAGCCCCGTCACTCGCAGCCCCGGACAAGCCGGGCGTGCCCCCGGCCCCCCCATCACCGCCAACTCCAGGGCTTGCAGACGCTGTTGGCGCCAACGCCCCGGGCACGCCGGACTGTCCTTGCTGATTAGAGCCGATGAACTCGGAGCCGGCCGTGGGGTTTGCGCCGGGACCTACCGTGCCGCTTGCCCCCTGATCCCCATCCTCGGGAACTCTAGGCGCTGTCGGGCTCGCACCGTTTCCGGTATCATTCGTCGCGCTCTCGCTCGGCTGCCCAGGGCTCGTTGATGACGACTGGGCGTTTGGTTGCTGGGTGCTGTTGGCGTGTTGTTCCCCTGGCTGCGAAGACGGTGTCTGCGGTGAGGGGACAGGAGCGGGCTGGGGAGAGGTCTCGGGCGATGGCGCTTGCGTCACAGCCGGCGGCGCGGGAGGAGGTTGTTGCGTTGCCGCCGGCTGGGTTGCGGCGGGCTGGGTGGCCGCAGGTGGCGTGGTAGCACGCACAGCAGTCGTCTTTGGCGTGGTCGTCACCGGCTTTGGGCTCGCCGACGTCTGCCGTTGTGTGGTCGTTGGTGAGCTACCCCCGCCAGCACGAGTGCTGGTAGACGTTGGGCAGCCCCAATGAACGAAGCACTCCACCCAGCTAATAGGGTTGAAGAGCCTGGGCTGCAACGCCATGTTTCCGTCCATCGTTCGTCCGCAGACACGATTCTGTGCTCACCACACCATCGTCCGGACGTGTGCTGAGTGTTTCGCAGCACGCTCCACCCTTCGTTCCCCAGCTGCGGCTTAAGTTAGCCCCTCTTACACAGTAACGTCAACGAAGGCAGGATGAGGAAGATGGGGTGCGAGGACGCGTGTGAGGTTCGGATCCGATGTTGTAAGGGGCCATCGGCGCAAATAAGGCAGCAGAGTGATGGGGGCCAGCCTGGTGACCCTGGTGACTCGAGGTCTGGCCCTCGCAAGGTGTGAGCCAGCTTCTGAGTTGGGGCTGAAGATGGACCGGGTGTGCCTGGCCTGCATGGCTAGCCGAGTCCCGTTGGGGCGCGTTCCTGCATGGTGCCTGGCACTTATCCCGACTCGGCGATGCACAGACGGTCATGGGAGATTTGGCTCCCAAAAGGGCGAGGCGATGCGGGCGCGAGGGGCTCTGCGGTTTCTTGAGGAGTCGCCGGCGTTGCGATCGGTTCGGGGCTCAACCAAATGCATCGTGCAAACGGTATCTGCAAGCGTGCGATGCTGGATCCATTGCAGTACTTCAACCATGATCAGCATGTGCACCCGTGAGGGGATGGAGCACCCGAGAGCAGATCATCGACCCCGATCGGAGACAGGCTCGGCAGGGCCCTGGGCCTACCGAGCTACCGTGGAAACGTGGCTCGAGCGTGGTATCGAGCAGGGTCGGTTCAGGTGCGGAGGAGCGGCACTTGTTCCTTGGGTCGAGCGTTGACGAGGGTAAGCCGGCGCCGCAGGCTTGGCCGTCTGAAGTGTGTCAATGGCCCGTTCTGCACGAACTGGAAGGCACTTCCCAGCATTGCAGCTCAATTCGGCCGTCAAAAAAAAAAAGTGTCGAAAGAGCCAATGTGGGAAGGAGCTGCGGCTGAACTTGTGGACAGAACTCGAGCGGGAGGCGCACAGGTGGCAGGCGCGCCTCGGCACGTGGAAACCGCGCCAGCTTCAGGTTCATTGAAGCTAGCAGCCTCGGCAGCATCAGCACAACACAAGGAGTACTCCGTAGTATGCAGCGACGTTCCTTGTACCCAGTCGCAATCGACGCACAACGCGGTCCCGTCTGAGGTCAGGGCCACTGTCACCCAACATTGTGCTCGCCTGCTAGCTACTAGTAGTGATTGCGAACCCTACATCCTTGTAGAAGATCCTTGAATGGTCTTTTGAAGGCCCCAAAGCGGCTGAATCTCCGACCATCTCCTGCAACCCCGCAAACGCCGCATCGGTGCTCTTGCTTCCCTCAGTGAGCTCTCAGGCCGCGACTCAACACAGGTGCTGGCAAGGGCTTCCAGGTTCTCCGGCCAGAAGGAGGTTTGCTCACTGCGTGAACACAGTATACGCATTCCAGAATTCTGCAACGCACGCATGACACTCAATCATTTTGCAACTGAACCGTGTTGCTTGTGGTAAGCGCCCGATGTCCCACGACCATGCTACCAACTCCGTCCAACTACCTACATGTCTACTAGTAACAGAAGGAGTGACTGTGAATCCCAACCCAGATGATGCACCCATGCCCGAACGTGAAGGATACCTATCTACAAGAAGCACGCGTTGCTCACCCTCCCACTTTCGCGATGCGACTGACGACGACGCTGTGCACCAAGTTAAACAGAATAGCTGGCAAACATTTTGCCAAATAAAACGACGGCTAACAATGCAAAGACAGAAAACATACTCATGACGGCAGGCTCACGCTACTAGTCATAACCCGCTCCTCGCTGCCATCCGCTGTGTCGCCAATCCGTTAGCGCGGTTCGAACAGATCCCAACAAATTAGCCGAGTGCACTCACCTCGGCCCGGCTGCTGGTGGCCTGGACGCCGCATGTGTCCCTCCTCCGCCCTGCTGCTGCGACTGGTACGCCGATAGGTTTGACGAAGACGATGCCGCGAACGGGCTCGGCGCCCTCATGCTCCCGCTCAGCCGACTTCGCAGCGGCTGTGCCTCGGGCGGGTATGTGCCCGACGCCGGGTCGATGGGCGCGCGGAACGAGCTGCGAATCGAGTCCCGGGCCGAGTCGCGAAGGGATCCGCGCGCCGAGTCCCTGTTGGAGTGTGGACCCGAGTTGGGCGTCCCCGGCCGGACGTTGGCCGGGTTCGACATGGCCGAGTCGTCGTCTTCGAGGTCGGCGCCCGTTGGCTTGAACAGCTTGCCGTCTCCCCGTGCCGTGGCACCCAGAGCGTCGAGCTCGCTCGTCGTGCCAATGTGCGTCTGCGACTTCATAAAGGAGGTGCGGTCGTCGTTCATGAACTGGTAGCGTGTGTCGGGGTTGTTGTGGAAGAGCACGATGCCCGTCGTGATGATCAGCATCAGCAGCAGGATGAGCGAGAATGCGGCATTCGCGATCCAGAGGACAACGCCCACGACGCCAATAACCAGCCTGGGGAGCCCCAACACATCCGTGAAAATGAACAGGAAGATGGCGTTGATGAAATTCATGGCGCAGATGGCAATGTTGAACGAATTTGTGCTCTTGTCCATCCAGGGCCGCATCACGGACGACGCAATAAGCGCCGCCGCTTCGATGATGATGAGCGCCACTGCCTGGACATTGCCGGCAGGTTGGGCGAAGGCGATAAACATGCCTTTGACGAGCGTGTAGGCGAGGACCGGCAGGATGAAGTAGTAAGCCGAGGCACGGAATTGTACGTAGAGAAAGCCCCATTTGTTCAGCACTTGCGGGTCGGAAAAGAGGATGTATGCCGGGTTGCGGTGCAGAGCAACCGACCGACGCGCGATCCGGATCACCTTGTACGCCCCATAGCTCAGCGTGATCAGGATTCCGAAGAAGAAGAACACAGCGAGCACCATAGCTGCAGGTGAATCGTTCTGGGTAAACTCCCACAGGCAGAGGATCGTCATTGCCGGGAAGCCGATGAGAAGCATTCTGTAGAGGATGCCTGTCGACTGTCAGCGTGAAACAACGGCTTCAGAGCGAAAGACTAGAGGGGATCACCAACCCTTCAGCACGGTCAGCCACCCAGCACGAAACTCGAAGAATGTGTCGTTATTGATGAGCTTCACTTTGGCCGCCAACTCGCAGAAGCCCTTGAACAGCGCAACAGCAAGCACGGCGAAGACGACAAAAATGTAGAAAAAGGTGAGCCCGGTCAGGAACAGATTGGTCGACTCGATGCCAGCCCGGAAGGCTACTCTCTGGATCCCGTAGACGACGTAGCTGCCGTAGGAGGTGGTCTCGACTGTCCCGCGCTTCGCAAGGTGGCCAGCGTGGCGGCTGAGCGCGGACTCATCCATCGGTAGCGACCGCTTGACCTTCTCCACCTGAACCGACACGATTTTCAGAGTGTCCAGCAAGGTGGACGCTTCTCCGCCGGTAGCTCGCTGATACCACGTCAAGATGGTCTGGATAAAGCCGACGTTGATGATGCCCATGCTCCACTGGAAGTCCTGAGTCCAAGACTTCACGACCGGAGGAAGCGGCACAGCGCAGAGACCGAGCATGGCCTGCGCCTGGAAGTAGCCGAAGAGGGAGAGAGCGTTGGAGGCAACGTGAGAAGCCGCATTGGTGAAACCCAGGCCAGCCACAATAGCGGACGAGAAGAGCGCGACGATGGCCACGGCGGCGGAGGCCCACTTGACGCCAACAAGGTCAACTAAAACCTCGTCAACTCTGATCTAATCATGATCTCATGGAAGCGCATGTAACGTACCCGTCTTTCCGTTGGAGATGTCTGCTTCGACGCAGGCAATGCTCTGGCCGGCGTCTTCTCCAGACGTCTTGTTGATGTATACCCGCACGGTGGCATCGAGATCCGGGAACGTGTACGCGATGCCCGGGATTTGGCGGACCGCGTCCTCCGTGACGGGGATATTGAAAGGGTTGTTCAGCTTGCCAGACGTCATCGGGCACAAACCAGGGAGGTTGGAATCGCAAGGATTGACTTGGGTCCGGATGATCTGGTATCCGTATGCCAGAATGCTGATGTCGAAAGTAACATTGCCTTCGATAGACGATGTCGCGACCATGTTCACGGAAGCCGTGTAGTTATTCGGGGTGAAGACGACATCGAACAGGCTGGCGGTAAACCCGGAATTTTCCTGGCATGCTGCCAATGAACTTGAACGAAGCACATATTCTGCGCTTGTTGGAAGGATGCCGGTCGCGAGGGAGGAGAGGAATAGTATCCGGTTTGTCCTTGGGAGACGCATCTTGGCTGGTATGCCCGCCAGGCGCCCACGGCGAACTGGTGGACGATGCTCGGTCGAGTGAAGACGGGGACGCTCAGTCGAACGGTCGGAGTGAGGTTTCGATTCAAATCATCCAACACAGCATCCTCGGACAGATTCCGTGCGTCGCCCTCCAGTCAGAATTCCCCGTTTAAGCCTCGGAACCGATCGCAATGGTGGTCAAAGGGGTCTGTCAAATCGGACTGTGTCGAGAGGCTGGGGGTCGGCCGACCTGGCTGCCGTGGGCTTGGTTCGCGGAGAACGGTGGGGAAGCGAAAAACGAGCGACAGCGACCGACAATCGCGAACAGTAACACAACGGCAGACAGAGGCACGGAGTGTCGCAGATTGGCACTGACGGATGAATCAATTCGTTGGAGATGCGCAGTCGTCGAATCGTGGTGAGCGATGGGAAGCCTCCTTGGAGACAAGTTGGAGTTGGTCGAGAACGAGTGGGGTGGGGATCAAAGGGTGAGTGAGAACAGGGAGGCTCGTGTTTGGGAAACGAGCGCTCCAAGGGGACCCGTTTGGAATCGCCAACACGAGCTTGCAGTGGGCTGTGCTGGCAGAATGGGGCAGGCACGGAAACATTGGCTGCCAAGACCGTAAACACTGGGGCCCGCTTGGCACTTTGGATGTGACGTTCGTTGTGCTGGAGGCCACTGACGCCGCTCACGCCGCTAGCCCGTTACAGTTGCATCCGTCCGTTCTGGGACGATGAGGTCATCGCGCTTTAGGTTGCGGACGAACAGTCAAGCTTCACCAAGACACCACCGAATACCTGCCCATGAACAATATTATGCAGGTGCTTACGCGGTAGCGTGCTACACTAACTGCGAAGCCACTTAGATATGGAAATCGCCCAGTCGGATGGTGGCTGATAACACTGAGACTCCCCTCCGCCGGAAACAGCGGTTACGAAGCTTTGGGGTCCAAATAAGTACCTTGAAATTACTGAGCTGAGGGTTGGCCGATCTGGCCCTCATCTTGCCATACCGACGAGTTATGTAGTGAAAGCGGGAGTCGGATGAAAGGGCGGCCCTTTTGGTTGGCTGATTGTACTGATGCGATGCCGTAAGTTGCATTCATAAGGACCGGCCATATGGAGGTGATATGAGCCATTGCCGTTCATCGTCCCTTTTTTTTTCCGCCGTCGCACATCGAGGTGGGTCAACTGAGGGAGTGGCCAGGGTTAGGGCTCGCTCTGTTTGGTCTCCCTCGCTCGACTGCTCCAGCCCTATGTAGCGTTTGTCGCCTTGGCTATCTTATCGCAACCCGGCTCAGAGAAGGGAAAGGGCATGAACCATCACCAAAACACGCAGTTCCGTCTTCTTTGTTGTAGGCTTCTGCCTTTCAGCTTCCATTGGCGGACCCCGCTACAGCTTTGACACACCTCCAGATTTGGGCAACGGCGCCTAATAAAGGCGGCGTTGCAGCTGCAGCGCGTTTGGCCCGCGGGTCGTTCCTTCCAGGCTCTCTTCGCCAAAGATGCGGACGGCTTGAACTTGCGCGAAGTACCCAGGCAGCAGCTCCCCCACCCCGCGCCAGTCCATCTCTCTCACCTGGGAAAGCCACCCGACCGCGCCAGCCTGCACTGGCTGGTCCATCCAACACGACGCCGACGAGCGCGTTCATCGCCGCCTGCATCCCCCGCGCCCTGATCCCCCATCTCCCCGCACGGCTTGCCATCGTTTCCCTCGGCATGCCCGCGACAGGCAGAAAAGCGGCTCCGGCCTCGGCTGCCGAACCGCCCCCCAAAAAGCGCAAGATGGACGCCGGCGAGCAGAAGTACTACGCCGTCCGCGCCGGCTTCACGCCCGGCGTCTACACTAGCTGGTCACTTTGCCAGCAGCAAATCACCGGCTTTAAGGGAGCGCAATGTACGCTTCCTTCCCGCCCAGGTTGCGATCCTCAACGACTGTGCTAATATTTTGACCAGTCAAGTCATTCCTTAGTTACGAAGACGCCGCGGCATTTGCAGCTGGCCGTAACCCCGCCACCTCGGCAGACGACTCCAAGCCCCCTCGATTCTACGGTGTCGCCGTCGGCAGCAAGCCCGGCGTGTACACGGAGTGGTCGCAGGCACAGGCGGCATTCGTGGGCACAAAGGGCCCAAAGTTCAAGAAGTTCGACACGCGGCTGGAGGCGGAGGCGTTTGTCCGTTCATACAATGCCGCGTTCAAAGGAACAAAATCGGCGTCCGAGGCAGATGATGGCGGCGAAGTCGATGGCCTCGAAGAACCACCCGCCAAGAAGACAAAGACGACGGCGGCCAAGTTGTCCAATACACGCAATGGCGTGTTGGTCGTCTATACTGATGGCAGTAGTCTCGGCAATGGCAGGACCGGCGCCTCTGCTGGTGTTGGAGTTTACTTTGGACCATCTGATTCGAGGTACGTTTCACACCTCAACGGCCGCCCCCCATCTTTTGCTGACAGTTTCATGACAGGAACATATCGGAGCGGTTGCAGGGCGTGCCTCAGACGAACCAACGTGCCGAGCTCACGGCCATCCTCCGCGCCCTTGAAACGGTTGACTTGGCCCAAGACGTCGAGATCCGTACCGACAGCAAATACTCCATCCAGTGCGTTACGGAGTGGTACATCAACTGGGAGAAGAACGGTTGGAAGACGCGCAACGGGCCGGTCAAGAACCAGGACCTGGTCCAGCTGGTCCGCGAGAAGCTGGACGAGCGGGAGAGCAAGGGCGGGCGGACTCAGTTCATCTGGGTCAAGGGACACGACACGGACCAGGGCAACATTGCTGCGGATCGGTTGGCGGTTGACGGCGCGATGAAGTGAGGCGTGATACCCATTCTCAGCGGCGTTCAGTTTTGGTCGGATTTGCATTCGGAGAGCCGCGTCCCTTTTTCATTGCTGCCTGCGTGTTTGCTGTTTTGGGGCCTTTGCTTAATCGGGATTTTGTGCACATATATCCCGTATTTGATGTCAATTCGGCAATATGTCATGGAAATAACCCGTCAACCCTTATGTGACTCGTTGTCTGCTGTGCTCACCGGCGCGAGTGGCGGTTCGAGGAGCGGGCTTCTCCAGACGAGCCGAACCGCGTCCCTGAAGGGATCGACGTCATACCATTACAGCCTCCATGCGTGTGACCAATGAGCCACCGTGGACTATATAGTTAGTGTACGATGCGTTTACGGCGAGCACCAACCGTCAATTCGACTGGCTTGGACCCTCAACCAGCGAGAAGTTGGCAGAAGAAGGAGGGCAGGGTCTGGGCGCTGCAAGCGGCCAGTGAGCGAGCCAGTGTCGCACGCTTGTTCGCGGCCTCCAATCACACGATGCGGCAGGAGCAGACCCTGCTGGTTGGCGGAGCGGCTTGCGTTTCAAGGGCGTGCCATCCTTTCGCGGTATTTAAAGAGGCGGTCAACAAGCTTTCTCTAGGCCGCTTGGCTTCCCTCTTGGCTTCTTGGCTCTTCAACCGCCTCCAGCACTCAGCGTTATTGAAGCTTCCGAGCACAACACACCAGCCTGCGATCGCAACAGCTCTTGGCCTTTGAACCAGTTCCGAGCAATCACAAAACATCATGCCTGCCACCCAGCAAGTCCCCGAGCAGCAGCTCCCCATGGAGGCCGTCGGCACCAACGGCGTCGTTGTCCAGCAGCCGGTTCGTTGGTTTCCCATCCCAGCACCCTCCACCCCCACTCCCAGGCTTTTGCGCTTCCGGAGCTCCCATTCCCCGCTCTTCCTTAAGCCACCCCGCGCGTACTGCAGTGCCCGACACACAACTCGACTGCGTGCAGCACTCATTCTTCGGGCGGACTGCTGACTTGAACGCGACACAGACCGCTGAGCCGCAACCCGACATGACGCTCCGTGGCGGCGAAGAGGCCGGATGCGACTGCTGCTGCTGCGGCTGCCAGGAGCAGTGCTGCTAGAAACTCGGAGCGCACGGCGCGCAGCGTCCGCCCCTCGTCTCCAGACAGGGTCCAACGAGTCCCCCACAGCCACCCCCACCCGCGGTGTGCACTTCAATATCAGATATGGATTCCTACCCCAACTGAGAGAAGGAGGAGCTGTGGATATTTGAGTTCGAGGTTTGGGCACTTAGCTTTGAGAAATACACCAAACATAATCCACCATGTCCACCTCTAATTCCAGGTTTGATTGGTCTCTTTTCAAGCTGCCCAACCTTGGTGTGTCACTCCGATCCTATCCAGGTATGCACTGATCCCCGGTCATTCTATCTTCCTTGGGGTGTGCATGTCATGCTTGCTATCTGGCTTGCATGCGCTTGATGGTCGCCCGTCTGACCAAACTGGAACCATTGGCTCCCATTTTCCGACTTCTTGGAGCCGGTCAACCACGTGTATAATATCGGACGAATGACTGGAAGCCTCACGAAGGGGGCCGTGGCGATTTGCGCTCAGCCAGTGAGCGGAAATGGTTAACCGCCAGGCGTTGGATTGAACCTCCGGGACAGCCCGGCCAGAGCGTGGGCCAAACATCACGATGTATCGAAGTGCCCGTCAGTCTACACTTTTAGCCCGGAGGGTGTGTCGGTTTGATTTCATTTTAGATGGCCCAAGTCAAGCCGAATAACTTGGAGCTCACATACTCGCTGTGACACCGAGACAGTTGTCCTTAATCTCAGCGGGGTTTGATCTGTGAACCCACGTCATATCAGGGGCTTTCTCCCGCTGTCCAGACCCTACCTTTGGTCCCAATTCGATTCATTGGTGCTCTCGGTCATAGTTCGGCACGCCCTGGGAAGGTATCGGCCAGTGATGCCCCTGGACGGCATCAGTTGAGAGGGATTGCCTAAACACTTGAGCATCCTGCTCAAGCGACCGCCGAGACGAAGTTTCAAGTCGAAACAGTAGTTTTAATGTCAACTTACTTAGGTTTCATGGGTGCAATGGCACGCAACTCGAGTTCTCTCCGTCTATGACGTGAAGTAGGATAGGTAGCGGCGCCAGCCCCGGGCCCGGTCTCACATCACAATTCAAGGTTGAAGCATTGATCCAGTTCAACAAGTTGCTTTGTCTTCAGTGTCAAAGTTTGCATCAATCTTTAGGTTGGTGTCGATTGATCCACTTTCTCTTGAGCCGGGAGCAAGAGCCCGTCGGAATCAACGGTGGCGAGCATGGGCCTTGAGGTGGGATGGACCGACACTGGCAGACTCGTACACCACAGCCTAGAACAGCCGCCCAGTAAGTTACGGGTTTTGTCAGGTAAGTCCGTCTGCCAAATATTCAAAATCCAATACCTTGGTTCTGGTCCTAGCGCTCCAGCCGTTGCCGGACTCGAGCTCCGACACCCACCTCCGCTGGTATTGTCAGTGATACGTCATGGAATAAAGAGTTCGCGGGGCCGGGTGCCCAAGCGCTTGGACGAAGCATATATCAGAGCCACCAACGGCTGTTGGGTGTCCAACCACTACAATCGGCTCTGTCCTTCAACAAGCACTCGATACTGCCTGTTTGAAATTTCTCTGAATCTCGCCACTCCCAGCAATCGTCAACATGCTCCTTTCACAACGAACCGGCACGTGCCTCCGGGCCAAACCTCTCTGCTTTGTCCGAAGCAGTCGGTGCCTGTCCACAACAGCCGTCCGGCCCTGGGCGACACCGACAAACCGGTATCCGTCTAACGACTCCCGCGGTAGCAACCCGCCGGTGGAAGACATCGATCTCGTCTTTGACTACCCCACCGACGGCCAGACCAGCCACCAGAAGACGCCGCTCGAGCAGTCAGGCCTCGACCTGCATTCGGCCATGCCGCACCACCCCAAGACGGCGGCGGCGGCCAACATGGCGGGTCGGGCTGTGCCTGGTGCCCAACGCATGGCCAAAGAAATGGGGCAGACGGATAGTAACGTCATGTATGTGTCTCTTTGATCGGAGCTATGAGGCATCGAATTAACGCGACAATTACACCGGCAGGTACAGATATGTCGGCCTTGGTGCTCTCGGTCTTGGGGGACTGTATATGATGATGCGCCGGCGGAACCCCCCTTCGATGACGGTCGAGCCGGGCATCGACACCCGCACGGGGCCCACGCAGTCAGCCACCCGGTGATTCGATTCGGCCTCGCAGAGTTGAGCCCAGACTAGAATGAATGCATTTGTAATAGTGTCAAGCTGGGAGACAGGTCCAGTAATCTATGCTCAGTATTGGTGACACTGTTGTCCAAAAGTTGCCTTCTAATCCTGTGATGGGAAAGAGAAGACATGGAGGGTTCGCTTTTCACAGATTGACCATCAGTGGGTGTTTAAATAGTACATACAAACCACCGAATCTTACGATCGTTGCTTTAGAGAAGACGCTGGTAAATATGTGTGTCGTCCGAGGCAGGTATCTAGGTACCTAAGTAATGACTCGAGATGTCACATTACGTTTTCACTGCCGGGACACCAGGCGGTTGGGCGTCAGTGTCAGGTTCTCGGACACTTCACCGTAAGTGACTCCGGTACGGCACCGTGATTTAGCTGACAGAACAGGGAGAGATCAATAGATTCGCATCAATTCTTGATGTCTGGGCGCTAATGGACTTGATGTTCTGCAAACGGGCTCAATGTTCTGCTAAAAACTCTCCTCCCAAACCTGGTTAACTGTGATCCAATCCCTTATTTTGACTTCAAAGGGTTATGTGAGTTGAGTGCTGCATGTCGGTGTCGCGACACGGAGATCCGCTGGGGAAGAACGCGATGACGTTACCGTGCAGAGGAGCAACTGACGGAACTCGTTCATACGAGACGCCCAAAAGTGGTCGTAGGCTGGGCGCGATCATGGGCTAATACCGGGCCTGCCGCTACTGCCCAGTGAAGTGAGACATGCCTGGTCTGGACTGGTCACAGACATGCAGATCTGGGAATTTCACACCCTTCGTCGCGCAATCCCGTACACATCCACTAAATTCCAGGGACCAACGCATGGGAGTCCCACCGTGCTGTACTGGGTTTTCGACGCTTCGTCAAGTCGGTGCTTCCTGCTCATTGCGCTCGAAGTAGAGTAGAAGGTACGCCCGTCAACAACCGGAACTCTGCAGTATCTGCCTGAGTCTGAGCCACCGTACCTTTAACCGGGCAGTACTCCGCATGAGGAACCGCTCGGTTCGTTACACAGCATCTCATCAAGCCTTCCCTTCCCCTCTCCACCCCTCGCTGCATCGATTCCCCTTGGTGAGCACCCGACGTCCCTGCAGTCGGCATCCAGTTCTAACGCTGATCTCAGTGATCTTACCGCAATCAGCGACGATACTCCAAGATGGTCTCGGCAAACATCTCCCAGCTCCTAGCCACATACATCGATGCCCTGCATATTCTTTCTCATCACGAGGTGCTTGACGGCTACGGTCACCTGTCGGTACGGAACCCGGAGAACCCCGCGACTTTCTTCTTGATGTATCAGATGGCACCGGCCTTGGTGTCGAAACTTGACGATATCGGCGAGTACAGCGTGTCCGACTCAGAGAGGGCTGTTCCCGGCAACACAGACTCCAAGGACCTGGTCGAGCGGTTCATACACGGCGAGACCCTGAGGCGCTATCCGGATGTAAACGCCGTGCTGCACGGACACGCCGCGCAGCTGGTTTCATACAGCATCAGCAACGTCCCATTGCGTGCGGCCACGCACATGTCCCCCTTCCTGGGTTTGTAGCAACCCCCCCTTCGAATGGGCGGAAGACATCACTGACACTCTGGCTTCAGGCGAGGAGGTGCCCAACTTCGACATCACCCAGCACTACCTGCTCAGCGACACGCAGGACTTTCTCGTGCGCAACCAGCGTCTGGGCGCCGCACTCGCCGCACAGTTTGACAGCAGCGACACCGTCAGCTCCGTTGTACCACAAGACGAGCCCCGGGGCAATGGCAGCTTCCCGCGTCACAACCTCGTCCTGATGCGGTCGCACGGTTTCTCCGCTGTCGCGACGGACATCAAAATGGCCACCTACGAAGGCGTCTACGCGCTGATAAACGCCAAGGTGGAAGCCGAGGCTCTTAAGTTGCAGCACGCTTACACTGGCCAGGCGGCCCAGGGCGGCAGCGGAATCGCATACCTCTCGTCGGGGCAGGTCCAGGACAGCTGGCAGACGGAGCAAGGCATCGTCGGCAAGCCATGGGCGCTGTGGGTCAGGGAGGTCAGGGTCAACCCGTTGTATATGAACGCGCTCAATTCGGAGCGGTCACCAGCGACGTGATGGGCCGCCTAAGTTGCTGAGGAGGCGAGAGGAGATGGAGGAGGGTTCAGATGAGAGCGTGCAGGTGGGTGTGAGGAGCAGCAACAAATTTAAGCGTTTAGCGAGCCCGGCCCGAGATCACGATGTTACCATAAGAACCAACCACAGCAGACCAACCCGGAAAAGATGAGTATGCAGGCAACGAGCATCACCATGGAGACCAGTCTCGACACCGAAGAGCAGCACTTCAGCAACTTCAGCGCAATGTTGGTCAAAGAGACACCCCTTTGACGCGCTCTGCGTGGAATCATTGGAATTTCTTCTTCGACTTCCGTGTCCAACGACGACATACGCTCAGCCGTTGATGTCAACCTCACAAAACTCCGCTCTGGATGCGCGAACTTTGCGAGTTCAATGACACAGATGACCCTGATGCCCAATTCATTACCGGGGAGATTGCCTACAACCAGTCGCGAAAGCTCTGGGTCATTGACGGTGAGAAGCTTTAGCGAATAGCAGTGTGTGCAAAACATGTTCCCCCAACGGACGCCGAAGAAGCCGAAGAGCGTCAGGCGCACTATGCTGCAGTTCTCAGCGTTCCATACGAGCGCGAGAGGCTGGAAACCTTTGTTGGCCGGCAGCCGCAAGACTGCCGCCCTCTGCGAAAGTTGTCTCATCTTCGACGGTCCCAAGGCCGCGCATGAACCGCAAGCTACCTGCTTGAGCAGCACCCCTGAAGCTTCCACTCTACGGGCTGTAGCGGTGGATGAGCTTGGCATTGGGGGCTTCTTGCCGAATACCTGCATCGAGGAAGATTGCACGCTTGATAGCATTTTGAAGGAGCTGCGGGAGTGTGTCCAAGTTTCCGCGACGGACTTCGGATACTGCGACGACATTTCGCTAGTGCCTTGTATCGGCTCGGACGGGGGAGCGGCCAACGACGGCAATACGATGGAACACCAACTCCGCTGCGTGATATCACTCTACAATCGCCTGAGTAGAGCTACGCAAGCACTAGCAAGCTGGGCTTTCTAACCAATCACTTGCCCTACCTACGACGCTGCCAGCCTGCCCCTACAAGATCGGCCAAGTCACGTCTTCCATCGTTGAGGAGGACAACTATAACTATACTTCCGAAAATATAACGATGTGTTATCTCAGGGTCCGTTGGGTGGGTGATCCGCCGGCTGACCCGCAGGTGACGGCTGCGCCCTGAAATAACACTTTTACCGCCAGGCATCGCGCGTTGTGTCATGCGCGTTATACGCAGTATTCAATATGCGGGGAGCTTGGCAGACGGGGTATCATCGTGTATATAGCCGAGCGCTGCGAGCAGCGCTTCAGACCCTCTTTTCTACAACGACAAGCACTTCAATGCATTCAATTGCATCCCGTTCAAACCTCCATTCCACTGAATACCCTGCTTCCTGCGCGTGCGACACGGTTGTCATCGCAAAGCAGGTGGGCCAATGGGAACGTCAGCTTGACCCGTGAAATCCAGACCGCGGACCAGTTTGGACAAATTCTGGATTCCAATAACTACTCTCCCCAACTGAACTAGGTTCCCGCTTCAGACTTGGGCCTTGCATTACCTAACACTCGACATAGTGAACCCATAAAATGCTCAATGCATGGCGTAGTCCACTGTAAAGCAGCCACCGGGCGTCTGCCTCATGTTGTCGATGTACAGCTCAAAGTTGACGGTGTAGCCCGAGCTAACAACAGCCAGCTCAACCAGATTGGTGCCCTGCAATGCGTTGTAGAGAATTGGCGCGCCATCACCATCCCAGGACATATCGCATGCAGTGGTCATGCTCCTGGGGTCGGTGCTCGCCCCCTGGTCCTGGAAAATGTTGAGGCTAATGACACTCGCATTACTCCGCACACTGAAGTCGGGCAGGTGCAGTCGCACGCGCATCGGCGGTTCGACGGGCAAGCTGTTTCCCTGCGACGGTTGTGTTGGGTTAGCAACCCCGAGTGCCGGCAACGGGGAAGTGGCGGTATCCTCCGCAGTCCTCACCTTGACGACGATCTGCCGGAGATTCCGCCGGGCGGAGCCTACGCCGTAGCTGACTCGGGCAACCCGGGATGCGACTCGGATCGAGGGCACTGCCGTGCCGTTCTGGCAGTTGTCCCCAAAAGCTCGCATGGCACAGCCGAGCGCCACGGCCTGGATGCTGCAAACTGTGTCAGTTCCCCATGCGTCGAGCCTGGTACTCCGGGCTCGGGCCCCGGGACTGGAAGCCCCACCTGGGAACGGGCTCCGCAACCTCGAAACGTATGAGTCCCGACAATTGATCATTGGCATATTCTAGGTTCAGGTCATCGATTTGCTCCAACAGCCTCTTTCGCAAATACGGGCTCGCACTGAAGCCACCGCAGACGATGACGGACTGACAGCAGTTAAGATTGAGGTGCGTTAGCTCGCCCTAATGAATGCCCAAAGGCCTCGATGAATGCCTGAAGTAGTGTGTGTACCTTGGGCGACTTGTTGCAGTTCCGAAGTACCTCCACCATCTGAACCCCAAGCAAATCTTTGATCATCTGAACCGTCGGGTCAAAGAGTTCTCGCAGTTCGTCCCTACTAGCTCGTCAGCACAAGTGTGGCACGGAGAGTATGTACGAGGGTATGGCCAGTTGGTGGCCTGTAAACGCCACCGATATAGAACTCGAGCGGAGGTTGACCCGCTGCCCTGCCCTGGACACGAGAATGTCTTCCGTATACTTCTTCGCCGAGTCGTCAAAGTGCGGTTTAATTTGTTTCTCCCACACCAAGAGGTAGAGGGATCGCATGCGCTTTTGGGGCACTGCGTTTGGCGCGGCCGCAACCTGGACTTTTTGCTCGAGACGCTTCTGGAAAGCGCCGTCCAGCAAGACGGGCCCGTAGAACCGCGCCCTCCCGGGTGTGCATTCGTCGAGCTGGAAGGGCTGCGTTGGCACGATGAGGTACGAGACGGCATCCTGGCCGGGATGGATTTGGTTGTAAGTTGGGGCCATCCCACATAGCAAGAGGCGATGACCAAGGGGGACGGGACAACTCACCGCGGTACCTCCGCCACAGTCACAGACGGTGATGATGTCTCCGCTCTATGCCAACCACACGTCAGAAACCGTACGAGATGACGACGCGACGGCGCCGAAATGAGAGAGAAGTGGGAGCGGGGTCCTGTCGTACTGTCAAGTTGGCCGACACGTGGCCACGCTCCACGAGGGCCGTAGCCGCAGCTTCTGGCTCAGTACAGATTCCCAGGGACGATGCGCCATTGGTATAGCGTAGTACCCCAGCTGCTTGGACACAGTCCTGAAGCCGACCCACGGCCGCGCGGTTCCAGTTGGCGGGGACACCGATGACCACATGCAGCTTCCACTCGGGAATCTGGTCCTTGGGCACCCGGTATCTCGATTCGATGACCTCGAGGATGTACGCCCAAAGATGCTTCAGGTACGCCTCGGCCAATGTGGTCGCCCCCGTGTGGTATTGGTGCCGCAGCGCCTCCGCTTCCACCAGCTGGGCGGGGAGGGACATGTCACGGTCGTCGAGCAGGTCGTTGAGGAGGTCGTCTGGGTGCATCAGGCCCAGCTTGAACCACTGGAAGGATTCTTCTTCGTGTGACACCTGGAATCCCCATCTTCCGACCCCCTCGGCGGGCCGGTGTAGTGAGAGTCGCGTCGGTGCCTTGAGTCCGGCCTTCAAACCGACAACTTGCCCCGTGCTGCCAGACCAGAGGTTGATCGGCGAGCCGGCCGTCCCGTTATCGGGCATGATGAACACCCCGGAGAAGCTGATTGAGCACCCGGTCAGCGTTACAGCCATGAGGGAGGCAAGAAGGGATTCAAGCAGGGGATGGGGTGGGTAGCCTACGTTGTGCCGAAATCCATGCCGATGCAAAAGCGGCGGCATGTCTCCATGATTATCCTTTCCTAGCAGTGTGGTGGCTGGGAATGGGGGTTTGCAAGTCGAAGGGCAGCGAGTAGGGCGGGTCGAAAGGAGGAAGAGGCGGATGGTGGGATCAAAGTAGGTTAAGTACATGTAGGTATGCAGCTCATTAAGGCACCTGCCGCGCACCGGCGACTTAACGAGCTGGGTTAAGGTGGAAGATCATGAATAACATGAGTCACACAGCCTGAGGTGTTTTGGCGGACATAGAAAGTTGAAGACAATGCAGCATCTCTTTGGCCCCCAGCAGAACACGAGCATCTGATGCAGGTGTGGAACCAGACAGTTCGGAAACTCTCAAGACAGCGCGAGAAACCGCATCGCAGAACTCGGCTTTCTTCCGGACTGTTCTCAAAACCCAGAGCAGACCAAGAAGAAAGGCAAGACAAGACCATGTTTGTTTGTCGCCCTCTGGACATCCCGCTTACCTAGGCAGATAGATGTTAACAGCCTGACCGCCTCCGTTCTTTGTTTGTAGCTGCGATGATGAGGCATCCGCCCCATGGCGCTTGCGTTTGACCTACATGGCCAATTCCGGCGCCGCTGTCCCTGTACGCCAACGGATCGAGCCACATGAACCTGGATAGTTGGCCGCCTTTGTTTTTGAATGCCTATATTGGGCCGCAGGTAATTCCGACACGCTGCAGTTTGCCAAGCCTGGAGTCTTCCCCTCCAACGCACGCTGCCGTCTGTGTGCGATTTCTCCTCACCGTTATGTCGCTCAAGTCCATGAAGAAGTCAGCTGTTGCGCCGTGGCCGTTTTTGCCACGCAAGTGCAAATCGGCCACCTCAAAGCCATACCCGCCGTCCCAGCCATTCAGACGTCCCCGACCATTCCCAAAACTTCGCGGTCGACGTACCATGGCAACGCGCCCCCCGCTGCCTTTCGCGGACGGCGAGATGAAGGATCCTGCTGCCCCAGGTTCGGATGATGCATGGCCACCCTGGCCCGCTGGACGCGGCCTCACCAAAGCTGAATACAGAGACCAGGTTGAGGCGCGGCTTGGCAAATATCATTTGGGCGTGTTTGATTTCCACTCAGACGACCACTTGACATACATTGTGGCAGCCTGGGAGGATTTCGAACTCGCCATTGACGGGTTTTGCGCCCTCTGCTTCGTCAAGACGGTCGATTGGGGCACGCTGGATGCTCCAACGCAGGAGGCGCTGACGTGCTGGCGCCCAAAGCCAGGGAGTATCTAGGGCACCACTGGGGCAGCAAAGGCAAGTGAATGGTCCCAAATCCTCGAGGCTTGGAAGCGCGTGCTAACATGAGGATATCAACTTTCATCAGTCATCTTCAAAGGATGGCTCTGGCGCATCCTGGCGGACAACGTCTTCAACGGCCCCGGCGACCACGAGCATTGGGAAGCATACTCCAAGGTTCTCCGACTGATAGAACGCAAGCCGTCGCCTTCCGCTCCCCCCTCTCTGTGTACGAAAGAGCAGGTGCTAACCAGCAAGCCCACAAGTAGCCTTGGCCAGCTATTTGCCCCACCCCTCGTTCGAACACCGAAATGAGCAGGCGGCGCGATTGGCCGTCCAGTGCCTCCTTTGGCGCTCCCTGACGGCAGAGCTGGTGGCGTAGGTTGGCCATCATAAGACCCGCTATTCGGTTGATTCCGTCGTGGGCATCATCCATCCGCCAGACTTTGGGACGCTGGCTCCTCCGCGACCCACAATGCGGCGGCACCACCGACGGCAACCTCGAACAGCTCGCAAAGTTCGTCGCCGAGTTGGACTGGCACATGCACCGCAGCGAGAAGCGCTGGGAGTTCTACTTCACCGACCCAGCCACAGACCAGCAGCATGGTTTCCCCTACAGGGCGTCCGAAGAAGTGGCCTTGCACCTTATCAACGGCCTGGACGTGGCGGGGTCGGAAGGCCGCCTTGTGGACGCGATCACGGCGCCACTGGTCCTAGCCAAGGGGGACTACATGCGTCCGGCAGGGGACTGGGGCCTCTGGTACTTTTGCCAGGCCTCCATGGAGGTGTCGGTGGACATGTTTCCCGACGACGACAATGGCGACCTTGATCTTGACGAGGACGTGAAAGGGCTCGAGGCAAAAGGGGAGCAGGAGGAAGATGATGCGGGAGGCGACGCAATCGCAGAGTAGGTGGGGGGCTGCTCCCGTAAAACTGAAGTGGACCCTCAGGGATTACAGCGAGTTATCTAGTCTGACAAGACATCTTTGTGCTCGACAATCGCCGAGGCGTCTACCAGAGTTAGGGACTCCTTGAGAGCGGTTCGTCAAGCTAGGTAGCAATTCGGGAGAGATGGAGAGGATTTATTGAGTTCCAATCTAAGCGCCCATACCTACAACAACACTGAGGACGCTTGAAATCACAGCCTTGGAGGCCGGTGTAAATGAGAACTCAAAAGCGCCTCGTCTGTAAAGTGGACGAAGCACAGGCCGAAAAATGTTTTGCCATACCGTGTCAGATGTCTGTACAGGACAGCTTGCGGTCCCGAGGTTAAGATCAGGTGTCATGGTACATCCAATGTGCGACGATTTAGTCCGTGAGAATCCTAGAGCGGAGATCTGGTGATCCGTGATCGAAGGAAACCTCGCCGTCCGTGTTCACCAGGCTTTTTTTTTATGGAGTGTGCTCGCGACTCCACCAGCCGCTGTTCGACCTCAAGATGCCGGAAGCCATCTTTTACAACCCCCTTGCGGCCCACTGCACGATTGCATCCTGCCTCTAGGAAGTCGCGGGCCATCCGAATAATGATCCGTCTGCCCAGATTTCGGCATGCCGGTCTGCCTTTGGCCTCCCTGTCGTGCAGACCGTGACTGTCTTTGCGGATGACGTCTTCTCAACTCGCACTTCTACATCCACAGACGTAGTCGTTGTCCTAACCCACCTCCACCACCTTTGCCACGGCTGAGCAGACCTCTACAGCCTGGCACACTGTGAATTCGACCGTCACGAAATACACCAAAACAATCATCAACACAGTGTTGACCACGGTTTTGGATGCCGCCCTAACTGTTACCGCAGCAAAGAAGAGAAGTGGCCCCAGCAAGGAAGCCCTAGCTAAAGGATACACTATAGATAGTTATATTTAAGCTCTAGAGGAAAGGTTTAAACTCTGCTACTGCCTAGAAGCCTTTTCCCTTTAAGACAACGCTCGGATTTACACTATATATAAGGTTAACGAATGGCTTAAGAGCCGGGAGATCTGGATTTATCTATACCTAATAGGTAAAAGCCCGGATCTCAACTCGATTGAGCACGTGTAGGAAAAATGAATGAAATACTACGCAGGGACTTCCCAGACCTGTACGCACTAAAGAATAACGACGCAAATATCGCCAAGGTGGAAGAGGCACTACTTGCTGCGTGGGAGAGGGTGCCTTAGGAGCTGATTGACAAGCTGATCAAATGTATACCGAATAGGCTGGTTGCAGTGCGTTGCGCCCGGGCAGGTATAAGGTACTGAAGCCCGATTAAAAGCTTCCTTTTCATTGCAAAACTGATCGATTTGGCCCTGATTGACTGCGTTGTGGTTGTTCAAAGATGTGGTGGCAAATGTGGGTCGCAACACGTATTGAACCTTTGGCTTTAGCGTATGTTATATACGAGCGAGCCATATAAGCGAGTGAGCCATATAAGCGAGTGAGCCATATAAGCGAGTGAGCCATATAAGCGAGTGAGCCATATAAGCGAGTGAGCCACTTTACCAAATTATGGTGGTGGGTGCACGCGCTAATAGCGTTAAGAAGTTGTTGAAGTACACTAACAATTTTTCAGTACCCTCCCCACGTGTCTCAAGCGAGAAACATCTTACCTGGCTCACTCGCTTATATGGCTCGCTCGCATATAGCATACGTTAGTAGAATAGGCGACGCATTCCGGCATCCGTCGCCAGCGCCGTTTGGGAGTCGTTGCGGAGCCGGGCCCACTCCGGGAATGCGAACGGGTTTTAGGTCGGCAAAACTTCGGCCCACTGCTAGCCCGTGCTTGATGAGTCATCAATTGCAGCCGTGCAAATGGCATGCGTTTGTAATTTCCCGCGACATGTCATCAGACAGTCACGACGAACTCCTCCTTCCGAGTTCCATTTACGGACAAGACCAGGCCCGTCAGATGAATATCTGAGGTTCAAAAGCCCTCTTCTCCCTAGCACGGCGACAACCGCAGTATCAGGTCAACGATGGGGCAGAAAGCCGTTGTCTCCGCCATGATGGCGCTCGTCCTTGCGGCGAGTCTCTCATCAGCAGCATTAGGAGCAACAGCACAGTCAACGGGTCTCGTCAACTTCTTCCTGCTGGACTCGGAGCCACGCTCGCTCGAAGCCTCGGCCATCGCAGTGAACACGGTTGGCACGCCACCCAACTCATACGTAGTCACTACACTCAAGGTCGCTTGCCCGACGGCGGCCTCGCCGGACAATGACGCGTGCCGGGCGGCGGGCATCTACCCGGTGCAGGTGTACCACACGCGGGGGTCCGTGTACGGCGGCACAACAACGAACTCGGTCGACGACAGCACGACGACGTGGGTGTGCTCGCTCGGCAAGTATGCCGACAGCAGCTCAATTAGCCCCACGATCGACGGCACGTGCACCAGGACGATCGTGAGCGGCGGCGGCGGCGGCGGTGCCTCTACACGCTTCGAAACGACTGAGGTGCCCGACTGCTACGTCACGGCGCACCAGCGGCCCGTCGTCGTGACGGCTGGGCTGGACGTCCCCGACATCAGTGCCGGCTACTACACCATAGACGCCAGTCGCTATCTCGAGCTGCAAAGCAGCGAGCTGTCGGAGAGCCAATGCCCGGCCAGCCAAACCACCCTCTGGGCAGGTACTGCTGGCGCCTCCACCACGAGCGGTTCCTCAGCTGCTCGTTCGCCCAGCACGACGCCGCTGGCCTCGGCATTGACCCCGACAGCATCTGGTCCAGCGGCTCCGACGTCTACGAAGCCCAACGCCGCGGCTACCGGTATGAGGATGAGAAGTGCAAATGGAGTCCTTCTCTGGGGAGCAGGGGCAACGGCGATGACACTAGCCGTGCTGGGATTGTTCTTGTGAAATGACGTGTCAGTTGCAAGTAGGGCTTTCCAGACATACTAAGGTATGTATGCTCAGTGAGTGGTACAGAGGGGGGGAATCTGCCGGTTTGGCCCAGTGCTCTTGGTGCTAGGCATGTTGAATGTCATGAAGTTTAGAGACCGTGATATTGCCTTCCTTTGCTATTCCCCACTGGTGCGGTGATTCGAGAGGTGGAGTGGTATTTGGCGATTATGATCAGACTCAGATAACAGCGGTGGTTATGGGATGCTGGTGTTGCGCCTTTTGAAAACAGTTGCATCTTCAACGGAGCCCGGAAGTGGAGAAAGGTGAACTTTCTCCTTGCCTGCAGGCCGCTGCAGGCGTTAGTGGATGCAAGGGCATAATTCCCCGCCACGTGGCGATACCCACAGTGGGTCAACAGTGCCTCGCAGTGCTGGAAGTTTGAGTGGCTTCAACGTACATGTTCAACGACTCACACTCAACCTCACCCTCACCACAACCCAAATCCTGCACGTCCCATGTCTGCCGCCGACAGCACAGGCAGCAGCACCCGCGCCTTGCGGGGCGCATCCTTGCTGATACTGCTGCAGGTAGTATCGCGTGCCGTGACCTTCGTGGCCAACCAGCTGCTGCTGCGCTTCCTGACAGCGCAGCTGCTGGGCGTGTCGACCCAGCTCGAAGTCTACTACCTGTCCGTCATCTTCTTCGCGCGCGAGAGCCTTCGGGTGGCCATTCAGAGGCAGGACACTTCCCGGCTGGAACTTGCTAAACATGGGAAAGATGCCGCGTCAGGTCAGGCCAACACGCCTGCCCAAGCCGTCGTCAACCTCGGCTACATCGCCATCGCCCTCGGCATCCCGCTCGCATCACTTCTGGGTTGGCTCTATCTCAGCTCCGTGAGCGCCAGCACGCTGTCGTCGACCCCAAACCTCGTCTCCTCGCTCTATCTCTATGGCTTGGCCGCGGTGGTTGAGCTCTTGTCCGAACCAGCCTTCGTCGTCATGCAGACGCGCCTGCAGTTCGGGACCCGCGCTGCCGCCGAATCGGTAGCCACCGTTCTGCGCTGTGTCGTCACGCTAGGCTCGGCTGTCTGGGGCGCCAGCCACGATCTGGGTGTTCTGCCGTTCGCCCTCGGCCAGTTGAGCTACGGCATTGGTCTCCTCGCCGTGTATGCCTGGAACGGCGCAGGCCTGGCACGAGGCGAGGGGTTCTCCCTCCTCCCGAAACGTCTCTCTGCAATCACAGCCGGACAGAACACGCCTCGCGGAGCCCAGCCGTCGACATTCGCCTTCTCCTACTTCTACCGCCCGACCTTGCAGCTCGCCTCCAGCATGATGGCCCAGAGCGTGGTTAAGCACGTCCTGACGCAGGGCGACACCTTCCTTGTCAGTGTGCTGTCCACGCCGACCGCGCAGGGCGTCTACGCGCTGGCCAACAATTACGGCGGCCTACTTGCCCGTCTCGTCTTCCAGCCCATCGAGGAGAGCAGCCGCAGCTACTTCAGCCGCCTGCTCGCCCCGTCGGCTGCCGCTAAAGGGACCGCCTCCCCCGCGTGGGCCGCCAACCTCGTCCAAGCCCAAGACGCCCTCCGATCCCTCCTTAAGTGCTACCTCCTTCTCTCCCTAGTCATTACTGCCCTCGGCCCGGCCGCCGCCCCGCCGCTGCTGGCGCTCGTCGCGGGGCCCCGCTGGGCCGGCTCCGGCGCGGCGTCCTGCCTGGCCGCCTACGCGTGGTACGTCCCGCTGCTTGCCGTCAACGGCGTGGCCGAGGCGTTCGTGGCGTCGGTGGCATCCGAGGCCGAGGTGCACGCGCAGAGCGCCTGGATGGCCGTCTTCTCGCTCGTGTTCGCCGCCGCCGGGTTCGTGGCGCTGCGGTCGTGGGCGTGGGGAGCAATGGGACTGGTGCTGGCGAACAGTGTTAACATGGGGTGTCGGATTGCATGGTGCACCGTGTTCATCCGGCGGTATTTTGCGCGGGAAGCAGACACAGGGTTCGATCTGTTGGGGGTGCTGCCCTCGTCAGCGGCGGTCTTGGCGGGCGCTGTGGCGTCACAAGTCGTGAAGGCGGTGGGGTCCGGAGAAGCGCCGGCTGGGGCCAAGGAGGCCATCGCAGAGCTCATCAAGGTGGCAGCTGTCGCGCTGCCGTTTGTCATTGTCGTGTGAGTCATTGGTCGGCATTTCTACTGCTCTCTATGATATCGCGTGACTAACATCGACGCAGTGCCGTTTCCGAACGGCGGTTCTTACACAACACCTTCCAGGCTTTCAGAGGCCAACGGCAGGCCCGTACCTAGGCCTTACAAGGAACAAACAACAGAAAAAGAAACCAGGTATATCCACCACGGGCCCCTGACTTTCACCCTAGTCGAACGTGATCTTGGTCCCCTTCTTGCTCATGTCCACGTCCTTGAAGAAGGCGCCGTACGTGTCGTGCGCCTTTTTCTTGACGGTCGTGCCAAACTTGAGCAAGTCGTCTGGAACAGGCTGATTGGCCCCTCTCAGGATGTTGATGAGCCTGGAAACGCGTGAGCATGACACGAACACTGGAGTGGTGGTACCATCAGTGTACTTACGATCCAGAGTGCGCCTTGTCGTGCTCGGTGAATAGGGTGATGGCCTTGCCCTGCTTCCCGGCGCGGCCGGTTCGCCCAATGCGGTGGACATAGTCCTCGATGGTGAGAGGGAACTGTGACTTGTCAGAAACGGATTCCAGTGTCAACGGTCAACGACGGCGAAAAGGTCCCCACGCACCGTTACGTTGATGACGAGCTTGACCTCGGGAATGTCCAGGCCACGCGCAGCTACATCGGTCGCCACCAGAACCGTCGTTGTGCCGGCCTTGAATGCCTCAAGGCTGCGCGTCCGCTGGTCCTGGCGCAGGTCGCCGTGGATGCTGGCGACGCGGACTCCTCTGTTCTGCAAGAACTGCTCCACGCGGACGGCCTCCTTCTTGTACAAGCAGAACACGAGTATCCTGTCGTTCCGCGCACTGCCCTTTTGCGCGTCGCGTAGCAGCTCGAGCAGCCGCTGCTCCTTGCCGCGCGGGTCCACCACCTCAACCTTCTGCTCAATCCGGCTGTTGGCCTGCAGCTCGACCGTCCCGTTGCCCTCGCCATCCTCGTCGCCGCCCGCACGCGTCCGGCTGCCGATGGTGATTTTGACCGGGTCAACCATGAAGCCCTCGGCCAGGCCGCGCACGCTCGTGGGCCAGGTGGCTGTGAACATGAGCGTCTGGCGCTTCTCGCGAGGCGGGCAGCTCCCAAGAATCAGCTTGATGTCGTCCTCAAACCCCTTGTCCAACATGCGGTCGGCCTCGTCGAGCACGGCGAACATGACGTCGGACAGCGAGACGCAGCCCTCGGCCAGGAAGTCCTTCAGCCGGCCCGGCGTGGCCACGATGATGTCGGCGCCGTTGTTCTGGCGCAGCAAGGCGCGCTGATCGTCCTTGGGGGCGCCGCCGTACAGACAGACGGCAGACAGGCCGACGAGCGAGGCGAGCGACGACATGGCAGCGTGGGTCTGCATGGCGAGCTCACGGGTGGGCGACACCACGACGGCGCGTGCGTGGGCCGTCCTCTCCTTCTTGAAGTGCCTTGGCTTCGAACTGGAGGCGAGCGACTCGATGCAGGGCAGCGCAAAGGCCATCGTCTTGCCCGAGCCGGTCTCGGCGATTCCTATGACGTCGCAACCAGACAGCGAGAAGGGCCACGAGGCGGATTGGATGGGGGTCGGGGTGGTGTAGCTGGCGAACGGCTTCTTGGAAAGCAGGGTCGAAGCCGGCAAGTGCGTGAACTGTGTGACCGGGCGGAGCTTTGCACCGGACGGGTCGGCGATGGCGATTTCCTTCTCGTTCAGGAACTCCTGGATCTGTGCCTCCGGTACGGCGTCGAGGCCGGCTGTTTGCTGGTATCGATACGAAGCGCCATTGCGCTGGACCTCGCCGTTGGCGGCCGGGTTGGGTTTGGCACTGCTGCCATTGGACACGCCGTTCGGCTCTATCAAGCTCGGCGTCGCTTCGTCCACAGCGGAAGACTTGGCCTTGGACTTCTTTTTCTTCTCCTTCCTCTCCGGCTTTGGCTGAGGTTCACCGTCGAGGTCTTCGCTGCCTTGTGGGTCATGATCGGGCTCGTCGACAGCAGCGTCTGGCCTTGACTTCTTTGTCTTCTTGTCTTTGCCGTCCTTCTTGTCCTTCTTGTCCTTCTTCTTCTTCCTCTTTTCTTCCTTCAATGAGGGGTCGCTGTTCTCGGTCGGCGCATCTGCTGGCTTGACTGTCTTGGCTTTCTTTGAAAGACGGCCGCTCTGGTCCTCGCCTTCACTCCGAGCGTGTTTCTTCCCGACGGACATTTTTTTGAAGTGGTAATAAGTGAGTGACTGGTTCCGCTGGGCTTCCGCTGGCATTGAACGAGCTCGCCGTGTTTGCCCTCTGGATGCAACGGGGGAGTTTCTGGGGAAAAATTCCAAATCGTTATCGATAAAAGCATTGCCGCAGCCCGAGAATCCTTGTCCAGTCAGGTGTTGCCCCCCTGGCCCCCCCACGGTGGCTCTCTATGGCCAAAAAAACGCGTACAGCAAATGGATTACACCGCAAACAAGCGGATTTCAACAACCAGCTATTGTCAAGATATTGTAGAGAAAATGAAACAAACTGCGGAAGAAAATGATAAATGGTAGTATAAAGCTACTAACAACTTTTTCTTTCCATTTTGATGTCGTTTTGACTAAGATCTCTTGGTATGTTGTATTTTGGTGTCCGCGTTAACTTGGATACATGGAGGTGGCAAATGGTAGGATGGCTCGACGGGGCCCGAGAGCGGAAACTTCTAAGGTTGGGACATGGCCGTGGAGCCGGGATGTCTCGAAAGGCCCATAGTTACGCATTATTACCACAGTACGAGCTTGCCTCTAAAAGCTCCGCATCCGGTTGGCACTTCAATCTTGGCTTTCCCCCAATCATGAATTCCCATTACACTGCAGACAGCCGCGCTTCAGTGTAGCGTCTGACGTCGCGTACCTGTGTACGGGTACATATAGGCACAGCCTTTAACGCTGGCCTCAAGCGGCCGATCCTCCGTTCTCAGTGTCCTCACCACTCCCCTCCACCTCGCCACTCTTGAACCAGACAGACACCGGCTAGCGGTGTCACCGTCGTCTGAGCCATGGCCTCGACGGCCTGAATACGTGTGTGCCACTGCATGAAACTACACCGGCGGTGGAGTATGAACGTGGAGGTGAACCCGGGCAGTTGGCGAGCGACTCTCCTTGCTCTTTGCTCGGAGGCCTCACAGGCTCACCGTTGGCGGGGTTTCCCTCTGGTGTGCTCTCAATCCGGCTCGGCTCGGGGCTCGATAAGGATGCAGGTTCACGATTTCCATTAGCAATACCCATTTCTTCGGTCAGCATCGCCGAGACTTGGATCGCATGGGCTTTTCGTGTTGCGCAATCTGCGCGATTTCTGTGCTACTCCAATGGGATGCCGGGGATAACTACCCGCGCGCAACGCAGAAGCCAATGTCGCGATGGGCTGCTTTCCTGGCTATGCCCGTACCGTGCATTCGTCACAGAACTGACCAAGCTGCCGACAATGCATCTGAAGTGGCGCGCATGATAACGGGCCTCAGGAATGCATCAAGGGCCCGGCAACCAGTCTAGGTATCTTAGCTGAGGTGGTCAGGAGCCTTGGACCCCTGACTGCTTGAGGCCTGGCATCCATCCTGTAGTGGATGGCATCGGGGTACAAGAAGCCGCGAGGCCATGCTCACCCAAGTATCACGGCATCCCAGTCCTGCCTGGTGGCCTCATCACCCCAAAACTCTCTCGCGCTATAACTAGACTTTTGCAGAGGTATTCTGCATAAGCTCTTCAGCAGACACCTTAAGCATGGCGGCAGAAAGTGACTCGGATTCTCCTGCTTCCCGTATCCAGCTCTCGGATGGTATTCTGCCAGTACGGCCGCAGAACGCAGCGGTCGTCTCCCGCTCTTACGAAAAAGACCTCAAGGAGCCCCGTGACTACGACCTCGACCAGGAAGAAAAGGCGAGGAAGATTGCCCACGATGACTTGGGTGCCCAGAAAAAGCAGGTACAGGACATCCAGAACACCGCCGGGGCGCTCGCCGTATGACTATAATTTATGCTTACCCATCCGCAGAAATACGGCGGTTTAATGCTGGCCTGGTTGAGCTTCCAGAGCATTGGGACCATCTACGGCGACATCGGAACCTCCCCGCTCTACGTCTACTCGTCCACGTTCTCCACGCAGCCCAGCTGGGACGACCTGGTCGGGGCGCTCTCCATCATCATCTGGGCCATCACTCTCATCGTGACCGTCAAGTACATCTTCATCGTGCTCCACGCAGACGACGACGGCCAGGGTGGCACGTTTGCCCTCTACTCGTTGCTTGCACGCTTCGCCCACATCACCACCGGAGATCCCAATGCGTCCTTCAGGCCCACGCTGGAGCGGCATGCCACCAATGATCTGGAGCCGCTCGGCCGCGGATTCCGCGCCTTTCTCGAGAGGTCCCGGGCGGCCAAGTTCCTCTTAAAGCTGACCGGCGTCCTTGGCGTGTCCATGGTGCTCGCCGACGGCGTGCTCACCCCGGCCCAGTCCGTGCTCGGCGCCATCCAGGGCATCACCGTGGCGGATCCGACATTGACAACCTCGGCCATCGTTGGCATTTCGTGCGCCATCCTGGTGTTTTTGTTTGCCATCCAACCCTTCGGCACCTCCAAGCTCGGTACTACCTTTGCGCCCATCGTTGTCGTCTGGCTGCTCTTCAATCTGTGCTCCGGAATCTACAACCTGGCCCGCTTCGACTACACTGTCCTCAAGGCATTCAGCCCCTACTTTGCCGGGGCGTACCTGATGCGCAACGGCTATCAGGGCTGGAGGTCCTTGGGCGGCCTGCTGCTCGCATTCACAGGCGTGGAAGCGCTGTTTGCCGACCTCGGCGCTTTTAGCAAGCGTGCCATCCAGATCTCCTGGCTCGGCCTTGCGTACCCTTGCCTGATCTTTGCCTACGCCGGCCAGGCCGCCTACATCTCGTTTGACACCACCGGCGCGGCCTACACCAACCCGTTCTTCTACACGGTCCCGCCAGGCAGTTTCTACTTCAGCATGGTCATTGCCGTTCTCGCCGCCATTGTCGCCTCGCAAGCCATGATCACGAGCAGCTTCCAGCTGCTGACGCAAGTCATGCGACTGTCGTACTTTCCGCACATCAAAACGGTGCACACGAGCGCTAAGTTTCACGAACAAGTCTACTTGCCTCTGGCCAACTGGTTGCTCATGATTGGGACTGTCATTGTGACTGCTGTGTACAACAACGTAAGTGGGTCCTGATGCCTCTCTCCCCTTCTGGACGACGCCTCAGTCTGACTGGGTTATCTGCCGCAGACCACAAGCCTGGGAAATGCTTACGGCGTTTGCGTTATCTTTGTGACTTTCATCACCACCTGTATGGTTGCCATTGTAGCCATCATCAGCTGGCGAACCCCTTCGTACATCGTCATCAGTCTCTTCCTCGTCTTTGCCGCTCTCGACGGGACGTTTCTCTCCGCTGCGCTGGTCAAGGTTCCTGACGGCGCTTGGTTCACCGTTCTTCTTGCCGCCATTCTCTCGACCATCTTCATCATCTGGCGCTTTGGCAAGGAGAACCAATGGTCCGCCGAGGGCGCCGACCGCCTCGAGACGGCCAACCTGCTAACCACCAATTCCACCGGCGATCTCGTTTTGACGCCGGCCTTCGGCGGACAAAGGATCTCATCCGCCTCCGGGCTGGGCATTTTCTTCGACAAGGTCGGCGGGCCGCATCAGGTCCCCACCGTTTTCATGCAATTTGTGCGCAAATTCAAAGCACGGCCGGCTATCATCCTGTTCTTTCATATGCGTCCGCTTTCGTTGCCGTCCGTCCCGCCAGAGGAGCGCTATGTCATCACGCGAACGTCCATCCCTTCGTGCTATCGCGTGACACTACGCCACGGTTACATGGACGACATCTTGACGCCAGACTTGGGACGCCAGCTGGTCGAACACCTGGTGCTGTACATCACGCGTGATCGGCAGCACCAGCAGCAGCAGCAGCCGGGGACCGACGGTTCAGGCAGTGCTCGGAGTGTGGAGCACACGCCTGAAATACAGGCGGAGTTGGATGCGCTGAATCGGGCTTATAAAGAGCAGACGGTCTATGTGATTGGGAAGGAGGTTATGAAGGTGAAGTGCAAGCGTGGCATCCAGGGGCTCTTGAGGTCGATAGTGCTGGAAACATTTTTGTGGATCCGGGACAACTCGAGGACGAAGCTGGCGGATCTGGACATAGATGCTGATCAACTGGTCGAGGTTGGGTTTGTGAAGAAGATCTAGCCGTGGGCTGTAACTTGGTGGAACGGTGCAAGCTTTATTTTTGTCAACACGCTCTGAAGAATCACAGGGCGTACGGCCTCACCGAGAAGTGATTGTGCTGTGTGGCTTCTCGTCGTATCGAACCTCGAGGTGGGCGAGGTTGCCGACAACCCCCTTGCCGATGGTCAATTTGCACATGCGTTTCTTCATCTTGCTCGCAGAGGATGTTCGATTGGTTTCCGGTGAATAAGGAAAAGCCCCAACATCATGCCTTCCTTGAAACCGTTGGTGGTATGACCGTTACAACTCAAACGACAGCGACCATGGCGTGCTGACGTAACAGCTGACCCCCGATTACTATGCCATTGTTGACTCATCCTATTTGCCATCCTCAAAATCACTCAGAGCGCTGACAGCACGCCACTGCTCCACCGCGTCCAGCGTCCGGCGGGCGGCCTTGGATATCTCCGTCGTCGCGTCACTGCCTAGAGGCAGCAACTCGGGGAGCGGTTTTCCCTGAGCAACGCCCGTAGAAGTTACAACCTCGTAGATAATCTCAGCGCCCTTGACGGGGTTTCCAAGCTGCTTGCCGTTCGCCTTTCTGAGATTCTCATCCGCCACTGCATTGATCTCGTCGTAGTCCTTCAGCCGCGTTCCCGGCGGTGTGCCCGCAAGGTTGGCGTCCGGCTTGAGGAGCCCGGTGCGGAAGTAACCCGGCTCCACGAGACAGTGGTGAATCCCAAAGCCCTTGATTTCTTCAGCCAGACCAATAACGGCCCAACGCAAGGCGGCCTTGGAGGCATTGTACAGGTTGCAGCTGTTCATCGTGTACCATGCCGCCATCGATCCGATGGTCACCAGCGTGCCATGGCCCTTGCTTCGGAGGTGGGGAAGCACGGCGCGGTAAAGATTGAGCGGGCCGAAGAGGTTGGCTTGGAATTGACGAACCGTTTCCTCGGGCGAGGCCTCTTCGATGGTGCCCGCCTGGACATAGGCCGCATTGTTGACGACAACGTCAATGGCGCCGTGGATGGAGACGATCTCGTCAATGGCGCTCCTGATCTGTGCCAGGTCTTGGTTGTGGTCAAGGCGGACGATGTGGATGTTATCCTGGCCTGCCAGCTCCTTCGCCTTGTCCGGATTTCTCGTAGCAGCGAGGACGCGGTCACCGCGAGCGGCAGCAACCCGGGCCAGCTGCAGGCCGAAGCCAGAGGAGCTGCCGGTAATGAGCCAAACACGAGAATGGGACGCCATTGCGGAGAACTGTGTGCTATGATATGCTGCAAGACTCCGAAAATTTCAAGGGATCAAGTGCCGGCTGGGCAGAATGAAACTAAAGTGCATGTAGCGAAAATGGAGGGTAGGTACCTAAGGTAAGGCAGCACAAAGCAGGTCCAGGTCGGGCATCCTGAATTCAACATATGGGCAGCAAGTCTGCGTTCTTTATACTTTCCTGACTGGACCGGGCAAGAACTTTGACCTATTTCAATTAAACGTGCTCAGAATGCAGCACCATACCAGCACTTGCTTGCAAACGCAGCCCGAGATGGATGCCCGGTTTGACGCCGTCCATGCGCGGCAGCTGCCGGTTTCATTCATGCCAATCGACGTCACCCGGGCACCTACAACCTGCGGGTCGGCGGAATTCCGCCGCAGCCACACCTACGGACGGTACTGTAGGTACACCGAAGCTTAACCCCGATCGCCGACGCCGTGCGGAGCGGACTTGATTGAATTGAGGTCCTCATCCGCAAAGCAGGATTTGCTGCTCTCGCTGCCCTGCGGCCACCACTCGACACACTTACCCGTCCCGGTTTCGCCACATGCGCAGGAGCCACCGCGCAGAAAAGGTATATGCAAGTCGCCTGATGCAGCGTTTGTCACGTCCGAGAGGTCTCCTGCCGACCTGTCGGTGAACGGACGTGCGGCGTTCTAATAAGTCCAATGTCTACGTGTAGTGTTATCTCTGGATGCACCAGAGAGAGTACGCGAGTCCATAGTCGTGCCGACGCAGCAAGCCTTCGGCTGTAAGAAGTTGTATTAACAATCAAATTAAGAGTAACAAGATGATTTGCGCTCCTCCAGCCATACATGCTGTCCTCCGCGGGGCCCCTCGCACCTCTTGTGCCTGTCGTACCCTTGAAGGCACAACATGCCCGCCTGGGCTCCTCCCTTACAAAGAAGCGGCGAGGACACCCATAGCCATGCCCAACAGCGCAGCAGCAGCTCCGGTAACGCCGCCAATCCGCGCGGCACCGGCGGTGACTACGGGGTTTGGCGCCCTCGTGGCACTGCCGAACGTCTCGTTGTATGCGGCATTCCAAGTGCTCGTTGGCACTGGAGGCACAGCCGTTTCAGGCGTCGGGGTCGGGCTGGGAAGAAGAGCTGAGGCGGTCCACTGGCTAAGGGCCGCACTGGCCTGGGCCTTGTCGGTGGCGCTGACCGCTATCGTCGTGCACGATGTGAGCTCGGTCGAGACAAGCACAGGGGATGAGGCTTGCTGGCTGTAATAGTGGCTGGTGACGTGATAGGTCAGGGCGAAGGTGTACCACTGCGAACCGTATCCGAGGAAGTCCGCGCCGACGGAGGTCTGGGGAGGAGGCGCTTGCTGGGGCGGGCCGGTGACCTCTGGGGCGGGAGCGCCGATGGGCACAGGGTTGGGACTGCCGAAGCCAGAGCCGGAAGCGGGCCCTGAGCCAGGGCTGACACCGGTGTCCGAGCCATGGCCGGGGGCGTTGCCGACGATGGCCCAGGAGCCAGAGCCAGAGCCAGAGGTGTCCCCAGCCACCAAGGATCCAGGGCTACCGCCGGAGCCAAAACCGGGACTGGCCCCGTTCCCGACGACAGCCCAAGAGCCGGAGCCGGTACCGAATCCAGGACCGGAGCCAGTGCCACCAGCAACCAATGATCCGGGGCTGAAACCGGGGCCAGAAGCAGGTCCCAAGCCGGGACCGTCGCCGGGGGCTGAACCGGGACCGCCGTCAGCATCAGGCTCGGCGTCAGAACCGGAGCCATAACCTGGACCGGAGCTGAAACCCGAGTCAGAAACCGGCGCGGAGCCGGGACCAGCGCCGGGGCCAGCGCCACCGTCTGGACCGGCATTCGCAGGTCCGGTGTTGCCGTCCGGGCACGTGTCCGGAGGCATAGCGTAGGACATGCCGTCGGAGCAACAGACCCCTCCGGGCGGGACACAGGCAAATGCACCTACCCAGTTGTCAAAGTCAGGGAGGGTTGTGCCCTTACAACGGCTGTCTGAGGACTCGATGGGGGCTCACCGGAACAGGCGGGGATCCAGCCCTGATCATGGCAACTACCCAGCTGTCGATCGGCTAGCAGCTGTCTCTTGCCGAGACTGCTGCTGTCCGCCGCTAGAGTGCCGGAGTACAGCGCACTCAGCGTGATGGAAATGAGCGGGATCGCTTTCCTGAGGGCCATGGCGAGATTGCACGTGTCGGTCGTCGGTTCGTCAAGTGAGCGGCAAGGAAAGTTGCACCGTGTTGAGGAAAGACTGACTTGGTGGTGTAAGTGAGTGGACGCAGGGCCTGCGAGATGCAATCCGGGGAAGGCAAAGAAGTCGAGATTGCGAGAGGGAGATGCTCGATTTATGCCCCTGAAATGCCGCCGCTGTCGACTCCACCATTGTTGAATGAGGCCGTGTCCTGATCGGGATATGATGGCTTGTCAAATATCCCCTCCGAGCACCAGACGTCCTCAGTTCCCTTGTCAACATGCAGGCACCCGTGATCTGCATGCCCCTAAGACACTTGCTTGTGATGCAGACCCCGGATCGACGCTCAGTCCTCTACTTGCTGATTTCCGACCGAGACGTAGCGGAGTCGTCCGTTCGGAACCGCCTGCGTTTCCGTCCATGTCTCAGCCGGAATATCTAGAACCTGTCGGCAGTCCGCGGGCACCTAGTTGCGCCGTCCGCCCATGCGAAAATGTCCGGCCAATCCACCACCAGCGCTCAAGCCTCGGTGTTCACAGCCCTTCGATGTTGCATAGGCCTTGTGCCACCAGGCCTTTCTTCATAATCGGGCCGCCCCTGATGATCGTGATAACACCATCCGTCAGTGCGCAAATGAACCGGTGTGGCACATAATGGATGCTACGAATCCAGTCGTGGTTGACACCATCAGGTTGGAGACCGGACACGTGAGCCTTTTACTTCTGTCCCTATGTTGAAGACTTAGTACCCGGCATACACGCGCCTGGCATAGAACCGGATAGACAAACGCACCATGCGAACGAGCTTGTTCATTGCATCAGCTAGGAAGAAGATTGAAGTGACGTGACTCAAAGGTACAGAAGTCTCCGTGACCACGGCCACACCCACGGATCGCCCTCAATGTCAAATGTCCGGTGGCTGTGATTCCTTTGGTTTTCCGTAGGAAATTACCGCGCCTTCCTTGCTAATCGCTTCCTTCGACATCACCCACTGACGACAGCACATGCGACAAGCTAGACGGAAGAATAGGTAAGACCCGCGGCCGACTCTCAGATACAGGCCCTCCGTCACGGGGGCCAGCCCAGCCTTTCTTTTATTTGCGTCTCTACATCCCGCACCCATCAATCTCGTGCTGCAGAGCCCCATCCAAGATTGGATTCTGGCTTCTTCCCCCGTTGCTGTCTTGCGCGAGTGCATGCGCCTCTGAATAGGTAGGTACCTGCCCGGTCAGCGCTGAAGACTTCATCAAGGACACTCTCACAGTTCAACTTAACCTGTGGATTTCTCCAAGATTCGCTGCACCACCACCTCGTACCCGCTCGGGTCGTGGTACTTCCAGATCGCCGGGCCCATGCGCATTCCTCGCAGAGCCCAGTACCCAAGAAACCCACCCATCTCATAGGGAAGCTTCAGCATCCAGGGCAGTTCGGGAGCTTCTTCCTCGGCCTCAATATCCACTCGCTCTACACCGAACTCGACTGAGTTGCTCAGAACCTGAGCGGACGCGTCTGCCTCGTGCAATATGATGGGAATGCCAACGTGGTGGTATCTCCGGTTTGCGTCCGTCCAGCCAGGGTGGCTCGCAGGCAGTTTGCCTGGCACAGCCTGGGTGAAGCGATCGGGGACGGTAGGGATGGGGTCGCCGTTGACTTCCAGCCGATAGCAGCAAATGTTGCTGCTGTTGAACCGCTCGCAAAAGGCGGCGTTGCCGACGCGCGGAGAGCCCAGAGTCACGCAGGTGATTGCGGCCTCGGGCCACTGTGTTCTGCACCACAGCGCGCATAAAGTGGCCAGCGCACCCCCGAGACTGTGTCCGCAGACCTCAATCTTGGCCGGCACCTGGTTCTGCATAAGATGCAGCATGCTCGTGTGAAGTCTATCGTCGGTCAACAGGTTGTTAAACGCGGCCAAGAAGCCCTCATGGACGAGCAGGGGCGAGCTGCCCTCGGGCAGCCAGTGCATCTGGCCCATTCGGAAGGCGACGTCGGTCCAGACGTTCCCCCAGAAGCCCCACCACTGTTTAGGATTGACGAGGTTCTCGACGGTGAAGGGAAAGTCGGTACCCCGAAACGCTAGTACGAGTGTCTCGCCGTTTCGGACACCCAGATGAACGTGAGTGTTGGGCGTGACCGATCTGAACGCCTGCTTGAGGAATGGCGTGACGATCTTGAGCTTGCGGTAGGCGACATCCCCCTCTAGGTCCCACGCTGCGGATCTGAACTCGGCGCCGTCATCGTTCATGTACGCCCAGTTGGAGTACCGCACGAGGTGGTGCACTTGTCTTAGAATTTGGGCCATCCTAATTTTCGTGAGAAGCTCGGCGAGACCTTGACTTGTCTTGTGTACGTCCGGTCTTGTAGCAACCTGCTGTGTGTGATTGCGAAGCGAGCAGACCGTGATCAGGAGAAGGCCATTGACTGCCAGGTGTGTCCCCGGGGCAAATGACGAACTTAACACCTTCTTGTAGCTGGAAACCGCAGAGTGTGGGCCACCTCGTACTTTCCGTGTTCAGCGTCAACGCCGCAGTACGGGTTTGAGTCTCGCGGTGTCTGCACGAGGGGAGGGGCTCAAACAGAAGGACCCCCTCTCGCTCACAATATCGTCACCCAGTGTCCACCCACAACATCATCACCTTGTTCGATCAGGGGCAGGGCTGTTACTATCTCGGTTTCCCCCGCACGTTCAATACAGGGATCACCACGAAAGTGATATGGAGCTTCAAAATCAAGCAATCGTACTCAACAGTCATCGCGCGGGTGGAATGACTGGTGGCCTGCTACGACGAATGCGTTAGGCAGTGTGAGGTCAATCGACGGACATCACCTGCAGTGACCCAAATTCACTCACGAGCCCAGTCGCCAGGCGGCTTCGACCCATCCAGCCTATTTGGTCTCCGTCGCCTGCATGTGCACAGACGCAGCCGTAGATAATCCATGCAGGAGAGTCGGCGACATACATGGTACCACTAAGGATGTAACGTTGTCAAACTCGTTGCGACCTGAAGTGTACAGGTACCTGACATGCACAGATAAGCGGCTTGCGAAATGCAATAACTAGATGGAGTATTGATGGGCGCATGCTTGCTTTGCATTCTACGTAGTCAATCCCATCCTCAGGCCACTTTTCCAATTGGGTCAGGACGCTTCTAAGTTCCCAGATACTGACAAGATACAGAACTGGACTCGAGCATGACCGGGAACGTTGTTTGCAATTGGTCTAAGGAGCCTTACGAGCCCGGCACATTCAGTGGAGACACGTGAACCGCAGCGTGGCCGGCAAGAACCAAACACAGCAGCACCTGCTTGTGCTGCCAATGTGACACTCTTCAATAGAGGAATCCAAAGAGAAAGGTGTCGAGCATGTGAAGGGCCTTCTTGCTTGCCCTACCCTGCCGGCCTGCTCAAGTACTGGCGCTGTCCATTTGAGCCATTTCGCCCCCACAGCATCGTCTCCGCGTCATGACGTCTTCGATCTTCTGCGGCCCCGGCTCGCCCGGATAGGTCCCGAGACCAACAAAGCAACGTTCAATGCCAACACACCACGCATCTGGCCAACAAAATTGGATCCACATCGTCATACCGTTACCATTCTCCTCATAGCCGGACTTGGAACGATATCTGGTGAGAGCGCCGAAAACCATGACGTCGTGAAAGCTCATAAGTAACGCCGACGCGATACTAATAAAAGAACGGTGTGCAACAAGAACTGGACACAGCACTGGATAGGTTGTATACGCTGAACTACTATCCCAAGCAGCAGCATTCCCGTCTCATAACACGACATCTTGAAGGAGACGAGCCAGCATGGCAACATCGCAAGCGGCCTACGCGGCCGAGAAGATCCTCGGCCATGAAGAGGAGTATTTGAAGCAGGACGTCAGCAACTATCGGCAGACCGGCGATCCAAATGAGACAATGAAGGCCCTCGTCTGGCAGGGCAAACAGAAGGTCGAAGTCGGTACGTCGTATTGTGGTTCTACTATGCACACCAAGACTACTGCCGGAGACGTGCAGTCCACACCTCGCTAACAGCCTGATGCTCTCTGAATCAGTTGATGTCCCCAAGCCACGGATTGTGGAGGAAGGAGACGCGATTCTGAAAGTCACTGGTACCACTGTTTGCGGGAGCGATTTGCATCTGCTGCATGGTACGTACGGAAGACAGATAGCATGTCGTATCAGTTCGACGTTCCGCGTTAACGGCTCGGTCAGGCACCGTCATTCAGCTGAGTAAGGGCGATATCCTGGGCCACGAATTTTGCGGTGTCGTGGATCAAGTTGGTCCGGCTGTGAAGAACATCAAGGCCGGCAAACGATATGTTGCTGCGTTTCAGATTACCTGCGGAGAGGCAAGAGCACACCAAACGCCCCAGACCCTTCTCTAGGCCTTTTAACTATGCCCGCTGACCAACCCCACGATAGTGCTTCTTCTGCAAGCAGAAATTGTCGTCACAATGCGAGAAGACCAACTCTAACAAAACGGCCAAGGCAATGTACGGGTCTCAGACAGCCGGCTTATATGGATACTCGCATTTCACTGGCGGCTTCGCCGGAGGCCAAGCTGAATACGTTCGTGTGCCTATGGCAGACGTGAACTTGTTGGAGATTCCGGAGGATGTTCCTGACGAGAAAGGTAAGTGGCCGATTTCCATTGCTGAAGTGCGACCTGTAATTCCAGATTGCTGCTGACACTCACTGCTAGCCCTCTACCTCTCCGACGTCCTCCCAACGGCATACAATGCCGTCAAAGACACAGCGGTCTATCCCAATGATCAGGTGGCGATCTTTGGCGCTGGACCAATTGGGCAAATGGCAGGCGTATTTGCTATCGGCGAGGGTGCGAGCAAGGTCATCTTCGTCGACACCGAACCGCGCCTGTCCGCCATCTCCAAACGTTGGCCTGCCGAGCACAAGGACAAACTCGAAGTGATTGACTATAAGAAACTCAGCTTTGGTGTCACAAACAAGGAGACGGTGGTCAGCAAGCTTAAGGAGATGTGTGACGGCCGTGGCCCGGATGTGGCTATTGAATGTGCCGCGGGGGAGTACGCCAAGGGCTGGATGCATTGGCTTGAGATGTCAGTCGGGGCCGAGACGGACACGAGCGAGATCCTTAACGAGATGGTCGAAGCGGTGAGGAACTACGGGCGCGCCGGCATCACCGGTGTCTACGTCGGATACGTGAGTTTGGTCCCAATGGAGTGGCGCTGTGTACCAGTACTGTCTGAGATCAATCTCGCTAATGCTTCATGGCCAGACGAATCACTTCAACGTTGGCTCGTTGATGCAACGCGGCATTAGGCTCATTGGCAACGGGCAAGCCCCCGTGATGAAGTATTGGGAGGGGTTGCTCAGCAAGATTCAGTCGGGACAGCTGGATCCGACTCAGATGCTGTCTCACCGCTATCGTCTTGAGGACATTGATAAGGTCTACCACAAGTTTGACGGCAAAGAAGACAACATTCAGAAGGTGTTCGTTGAGACAAGATTCTCGTTCCCACGGGCTGAGGGGACGCCGGAGTTGACGAGGCTGTGAGCATGGACCGGAGAGCATTGTCGAGTTGCCACGCACGTCCGGAGACTTCAAGTTGTGCAGACTGGGAGGGCAGGAGGGAGAGGGGCACAAAGCCGTCAATTCCATCCCCGCAAGAATTTTACCTCGGGCTGATGTTGGAACTTTACCCCCAAAGCGTGTGCCGTTGGGCCTGTATGTCAAATTGAACTGAACTTCCTATGTCAGTATCGAGGTTTGCGTATCTAATCCAAGGACCCCCGATTCCCACTGACTTCTCTTTCTGCACAAATCAAATGGCTTGATGCAAAGGGCCCCACCCCGCGGTTCAAACATCCCCTTTGCGCCTTTGCGTAGGGAAGAGTTGTTGCACATGGCGGCGCCGGTTTGGGATTGCTGCAGGGTCCATACTAAGCACCTCCTGCGCCAGACTCGCAAATGGCCGTGGCACGAAGCCTCTCTCCATACTTATAGAACACAATGGGAAACGGGAGGAAAGCGAGCGCCAGTAATCCGAGAAGCGTATTGTCCCAGCCATAATGCAGAGTTTGGTACATCTTGGGCCCCGCGAGTGGCAGGAATGTACCCGAGACGTAACGTAGCAGGAGGCTGGCGCCCAAGGCGGATCCCGCCCCTTCCGAGCCAAATAGATTCACGAGGTAAAGCTGGGCTGGCATGAGAACGAAGAAAGTTCCGAAGCCGATGAAGGCTGTTCCGACGATGGGTAAGATCCAACGGACCCTGTATTCCACCGCCCAGCCGTAAATGAAGAGACCCACAGCCAGCGAGGGACTGAACCATATGATCGGAAGGAGACGCCGCTCGAGACTTGGTGCTCGTTGTCCCTGCGCTGTTGCCTGCGCAACCATCCGCTTGTTCGAATGGCTGACGATGGGCACCGAAGCTGAATAACGTAATGGACGATGCTCTTTCAAAAGGTTAGGTAAGGTCTGCAATGGAGGCGCCGCCGGGGCCATGGGGACGCTGCCGGCGCATCCAGACAAGAACCGAAAGACGATGAACTGCGTAACACTTTTGCTGAGCGCGTCGCCAATGACGAACGCCACAAAGACGACGTTGGCGATGTGGTAAATGAGCACGCGGCCGTAGATCTCACTCATTGGACCTAGGGCCATTGGACCGACGGCAACGCCAAGGACATAAACGGTGACGGCAAGGGTACTAACAACCTCCGAAGGGCTATCGAGGTCGGAGACGATGTCGCTCGCGCCTGGCGCACAAATGGTTGGCGCTAGGTTCCTGCGCCGCCATACGCCGATCAGCATTGGTGCTACTTCCGGCACAACGTGGCTGTAGACAAGAGGGTAAATGCATACGTGACGAGACCGAGAACCGAGATGACGATGATGTGTGTCCACCGCTTGTAAGTAGGCCAGTTGAGCCTGTTGGCAGTACAGGGCCGTTCCAGTCAACGATGAGACAACCTCCTCTAGATTCGGCACCCCCCTTCTGGCTTCTCAAGACAGACCGGGGGTTAGCGTCGCTCTCTAGCACCGCGTCGACGTCGCTTCCATTTGAGGCTTTTCCTGACGTGGTTTCCGATCTAGGCATTGTCGACGATGGGAGGAAGTTGACGGGACCGAAGCAAATGAACTTAGTAACGTGATCATTGCAAGAACACAGCCAATGGAGCCGGGAGCACAATACCGTGGGCAAATGCTGGATGATGTTAAGCAAGAATGAAAGATCCCAATGCATCAGACTTTATAGATGCAACGTGACGGACGAAGCCCAAAGTCCACCTGGTTCGGAGCAGCTCTCGCCTCCGCGGACGTAGAGCGGCAGCCAGATGCGGTGCGATCTCGAGTGGATAGCACATTGGCACATCATGGTCGTCACCGTAGCGGTGAATCGCAGTGCGAAATCCATGATTGGGACTCAGAGCCGCGTCCACAGACGCCCATTGAATCTCGTAATGCACACACTTACAGTGTAGGCGCGGCTACCACGCTTTCACGGATGTCCTGTGCCTGCTATGTCGCGGCGTGTTGTTTACTCTGCACATTAGGTACTCCAAGTTAATGGGATGAGTCAGCAGTCACACTCGCAAGGGGCATCAGGAGCTGGGGGTTACGGTTACGCAGAACTGAGTACGGATCCGTACTTAGTGGGGAGGGGCAAGTTGGCGGAGGATCGGATGGTCATCTCCGTGCAACGCCTAGTCCTCTCCAGCAAGGCTCACAAAGGCCAGCCACATTCTGGGTAACGGGCGGAGGAAGACACCACGAGAATTCTGTCCTCACCAGCAAAAAGCTTTGTACTCTGCTCTTGCGAGTTGCGTCCCGTCGCCGTGTGCTCCAACTTGCCTGCACCGGACTGGAACCTAGCATTCCGCCGATTGTCGAGTGCAGTGCGGCAAATTGGCAATCTCTAGCGCCAACATTACCGGCCACATGTTGTCCCCTGGCGAGGGCTCGGACCGAGAGAGCATATGGGTCGGAGCGGGGGAGCGGACTACTGCGGCTGCGCCTGATCAACTTGAACTCCCTCACACGTGTCCCGCCACAACCGCAACTCCTTTGCCGCACGCCGTGACTAGCGTGACACGCCGTCGGGACAAGCCGCAGTTGTCCTGCCATCTCTGCAGGCGTCGCAAGTAAGCGTTGCTCTACTATATATCGAGTCTGCCCCTGATAACCACCAGTCGCAGAGTGCTGACCGTTCTTTGTAGGCTGCGATGCGACCGCCAGCAACCTTGTTCGACTTGCTCGTCGCGTGGACTGACATGCACCTACGCCGAGAATTGCACCGCTGCTTCGTCATTATCTGGGCCAGCTAGCATGCATGATCGCGTCGTTCAACTTGAGCGACTTGTCATGTCCCTTCTCCCAACGTCCGTTGCAAGTCCCACACCTGAACTCAATGCCATGCCCAACCGAGATCCTGCACCGTCGGCTGGCGCAACGACTGTGACTCGTATGGGTGCAGCCCGAGCCACATTCAGTCCAACTGAAGCAGCAACGTTGACCACCGACTCAGACTCGCTCGTGCCCGGTGACTCCGAGTGTGGCAGCATGCGCGTCGGACCCTCGGAGCTGCACTATGTTGGCGGTGACCACTGGGCTGCCATCCTCGATGGAATTGCCGATCTCAAGGATCACTTGGAACGGGAGGAACAGCTGCACTTGTCTCAGGACGGCTCTGAAGACGCGGAGCGCGCTGAACCTGGGGTACCGAAACCTCAATCCTCTCACTCACTTCTACTCTATGGAAGTCCGTTACCGTCGTCGCGTGCCGAAGTCCTCGCGGCGCTGCCACCAAGGACCGCCGCCGACCGTTACATCTCCCGCTATTTCAACCGTCTAGATCTGGTCCATTGTCAGTGCTTCCCGCCCTGTCGGTATCTGGACCGTTGTTGCAGACTGTATGCAGAGGACATGAGGCTGATTAATTAGTCTAACAGCTATTGTCCATGGACCGACCTTTCTTCGGGAGGTTAGGGTCCCATCAATTTGGACATGTTTTCACATCCTCTCTTGTCATTGCAGTTGCTGACCGACGAACACGTTGAAAACACAGTACGAGACGTTCTGGGCCGACCCATTTAGCGTTCCCTACGCCTGGCTCGGACTCCTCTTCAGCATGATTTGTCTCGCAGTGCTGGCCTCAGACGCCTCTGATTCTGCACATGGCGATCAAGAGTACCTCTCTCTGCAGGTCGACCTCTATCGCGAAAAAACGGTTCAGTGCTTGATTTTGGCCGAGTACACCAAGTCAGGCCCGTACGTGCTCGAGACCTTTGTGCACTACGTCTACATCGAACTAATGCTTCGGGGCGACGCTGACAAGGACATTTGGTTCTTGTTTGCTCTCGAGGTAAATCTCGCCATGCGTATGGGATACCACCGCGATCCCGGCCACTTTCCTCGTATCTCCCCACTGCAAAAAGAGATGAGGCGCCGGCTGTGGGCCACAGTTCTCCAAGGCGACATTCTTGTGTCGGCTCAGATGGGCATGCCGCGCATGATCTCCGACTGCAAGTGGGACACCGAAGAGCCGCGGAATTTCAGCGACGCTGATATTGACGTGGGCACTGCAGAGTTGCCCCGGCCTCGGTCTGATACTGAGCTAACACCGGTTTTGGGAATAATCGCGCGAAGAAGGGTGTTCGTTGCTCTGGGCGCTGTCCTGGATGTTGCCGCAGCAGTCCACCCACCCGGCTACACAGAGGTGATGCGCGTGGACAGGATCCTTCAGGACGCTGCCGCTGCTCTTCCTGCTCACTTCAAGCCGAAGGCATTGGCAATGAGCATGACTGACGCACCGGAACTTATCATGTCCCGGCTCTTCATCTCTCACTTGCTCTACATGGGGCAGATTATGCTCCACCGTCGCCTCCTCTTCGTCAAGTCCACATCGGCAAACGAGGATGCTTTCGTGTACTCCCGAACGACGTGTCTCGATGCAGCTCTTGGCGCTCTCAACATGCAGCATATACTTGACGAGGAAACCCAGCCAGGAGGTCAGCTATACATGATGCGTTGGCGTGTGTCTTCCATCATTAACCATAACTTCCTGACCGCTACAATGGTCCTTTGCTCCCTGGTCCAACGCCGGCAAACGCTTCAACGGGAAGAAGAGATCTTGAGCACGCTGAGACGGAGTAGGGCTATTTGGCTGCGCGCAAGCCCCGGTTCAGCAGAGGCAAAGAAAGCATCAGACACGGTGAACCTCGTGATTGCCCGTGCTGGAGACATGCGAGGGATGGGCAGTCATCAGGACTGGATGCAGGCTGCGGCAGCGGAGTCCTTGCAATCGCCGCTCGTCCCCAGCATGATTGATCCGCTGTTCATTCAGTATGACGCAATTCTGAAGGATGGTATGGGGTTGGAAGGCTTCGGGGTTGACTGTAAGCATCACACAATCTATGCTGTGCCAGGAACATTGAACCCCAAAGCTGATTGCTCAATTAGCTCTACTCGTTGATGTTTTCGGCACACCGGATGCCTTGGGGACTACCTCGACGCAACGCCAGAACGGCAACATCTCAGAGTGCACCAGCAAGATACCTACTTGTTGAGCGATTCATCGCTCAGTAGAGATTGTCTCCGGCTCAAATAACGATGCGTCTGGATGACGAACTTGTACCTGCAACAAGCTCAACCCCCTTGCTGCCCTGTCTTCGATGCTATTTTCTCATTTTAGAGTACAGCAATAGCCGGATAACAAGCATAGGCAAAATACCTAGGAGGTACTCAAGCATAGAGCGCTGGCGAAACACAACCAGGCCCCCTCTTTTATCAAAGACACACCAGCTGGTACCTTAACTGGGCAAGCATCGCATCCGCTCATCACCCGCAACCTGACACGTGCACACAACTACCGTTACCTAATATTAACTGAACAAGCCAAACGCTGAAGGAAGCGCACCACATCACTGCAGATCTCTAGTACAGGCAGATGGTACTGACCGGAGAGCCTTGTGACTCAGGATTAATAAGAAGCATTGTCTGTGCTAGATTGAACAATAAGTTACACTGAAAGTCGCCGATTGAATCGGCAGTCATCCGGACAAACTGATTCCGACTCTGATACGCCCACCTTAACTTAACCCGGTACAGACTGTTCTCCAAGGTGGATGGCCAGTTCAGGATCCCCATGCTACGTTGGTCAGGCCATTTCAGCCAGGGGTTGGTATGTACACCGTGAGTATGTTTATATAAGAGTCGACTAATTTACTAGGTAGAAAGGTCTGGCAATGACCGTGGCCACTCATTCGCCACTCATTCACCATACAATTGTTACGTCTTGTGTCACAACACCAGCATGCCGACAGTTTCACACGGGAAGAAATGAGCCGAGAAACTTGATCCAACGGAGCGAGACGAATGCGCCTTCAAGGGCGATAGAGGAATATGCTTGATTGCAACCCTACCTGTCTCGGATGATGATGGATCCGACTGAATTTGAACAACATGTAGCCGCAGTTGTTGTTGCTACAACACAAAGAGACGTGTGGCCCAGGAGCTTGCGGCAGGTCTTTGAACGAAGACATACCGGTAGGATTACGTGCAACCGCAAGTTTGCCCACTAGCCGTGTTCTCAAGGATTGCGGAGGGCACCATTCCGTGCGACCCCCACAACAAGGTTTCTTGCTCAGCGAGATTACCTGGCCACCAGCGACGTAACCATCTGATCCTGTGGTATCTGGTCTCGACTGCACTCAGGACTTAGTTTAGCCTGTCTTGGGGTTCTGAAACGGTTTTGAGGGCCAGGCATAAGCTCTCGTCAGCTATATAGCGCAGAAGGCCCCTCCAACGTCTATTAATTAGGAATATTGAGTGGGTAGTTACCAATTTCATTCAATGCCACAGGGCCCCGACCTCACGCCTCAAGAGCAAACCCCACCGCTACAATAAAACTTTCTGCTGCTGCCTTTCTTGGGCCTCATGGCTCTGCCCAGAACACTCGGCCATAGTACGTTGACTAGGTAGGCATTTGCTGTTGTTCTTTGGGATACTGCTCACCACGATATCCACAGATGTGTTTGGCATTTTGCTTGTGAATGACACTGAGTCACCTGAGTGGAAATATGTCCGGTAAGACACAATCTGTTCCTAGATTATTTCCTTCCTTCTGCAACGGAGTAGCGCCCAACTCCCTACCGCAAGGACGTGGCATGGGATGACCCCGCGCAGGTTACTGTGTATCCCAAGGGAAGTCAGTTCGGGAAGGCTGTCCCACAGACAGACCTCAACAGTCCAGGACTCACGTGTGGCCGAAGTGCCTTTGATTCTGCTGCTAAGACGGAGACGGCCGATGTACTGGCTGGTTCCGAAGTCGGGTTCCGAGTCTCCTGGAGCGGCGGGCCACGTGGCACTTTCGTGCATCCTGGACCGGTGCAGATTTACCTCTCTCGAGCCCCCGAAGACAACCTCGCGGAATATGCTGGCAACGGAGCTTGGTTCAAAGTTGCGTATGGTGGGCCGGTTTCCAACACTGAGTGGTCTACTGGTGTGGGGTTTTATGTAAGTGTCTGCATCACCGTTACAAATCAAAGAGCAACCACTCGTCTGTTATTCAGAACCCCCTCCGGTTTCTCAGAGACGACGCGAAAAAGAGATGTAAGTGTACGCAACCTGCAACAGGACGAAGGATGGCTTACGGCCGACCATTCAGTACAACTTCTCTATACTCGAGAAGACGCCGCCTGGGAAGTACCTTCTCCGCATTGAACAATTCATGCCCACAACAAACTTCAACTACAGTCAATGGTACGTAAACTGCGCCCATGTGAATATAGTTGGGGTCGGAGGGAGGACTCCTGCCGGCTTCGCAAAGTTCCCAGGGGCTTATCAGGCCGATCATCTTGGTAAGCACTTTATCTTGGCTCGAACACTCTCAGACACGAATATTGACTAGATATTGTTCAGTCCGTGTAACTGATCATTATTTTCATTGCTTACGCTCACAGGAATCTGGATACCCGACAATCAGGATGTCGAAAGCGGCCTGCCCGCCGCCGACTGCAGGTTACTAGAGTACACCGCACCTGGACTGGCAGTCTGGACTGGATAAGGTGAACGCAAAGGACTCGCTGAGGATGGAGGATTTGACCTTATTTTTTTGAGACTTGGCTGGTTGAGTTTCATGGAAAGCACAAGCGGGTAATAAAGGACAGTCTATCGACAAAGTGTGCCCCTGTCTCACCTCCCACAACGCCGCTCCAAGACAAGCGTGTCCAGCAAATGTCAGGTTTCATTGAACGAGTCCGACCTGTTCTGAACGCTTGAAATGTTCTGTACGACATTCGTTTGGGAAGTACAGTTCTCGCAGATTGATTGAAATATTGATCATCACGGTTGCCCACCTATCGCGCCCAGCTTTGTGCACAATTCACGAGCCCACTGTTGACACCACGGTGCTGAAATCTCTGACCCAACTTCCGATTTAAGGCGGAGTTTCCCGTACCGGGACGAGGAGGTGCACGGGGATGAAGGGAACCCAGGAAACTCTGTGCAATATCGAGCCGCTCAAAACAATACTGGTCATCAAACCTCGCTTGAAGACACTCAGTCTGATCACTTTGCCATTGCAGCGCAGGTGCAACTGCAAATAACTCGTGGGCTAAACACAAGGTTTTCGTTCATGCTGCATCACCACCCAGTATAGGCAGTTCTGCCAGTGCCGCAGACGTTGACCTCGCCCAGCTCTCCTGGGCGTAACGTATTTGATAAGCGAGTGGCCCAGACAAGCGAGTGGCCCACTATCCACGCGACGCGACACCTTCGAACCCAACATCAACATACCACCACTATCCAAGATGCCCTCGAATTTAAACGAAGCCTAGATAATCTTGGCCCTCCAAGCGCTTCAAAACAACGAAAAACTAAGCATACGAGCTGCGGCTCAGATATATGGAGTCTCCCGTAAGACCCTTAGGCGTCGACGCGCCGGCAAGCCTACACGACGCGACATCCCAGCCAACTTACGTATTCTAATGGATCTGGAGGAGCAAACGATAGTCCAGTATATACTAGAGCTATCTGAACGCGCATTTCCACCTAGACTTAGTAGTATGGAAGATATAGCCAACTAGCTACTACACGTACGCAACGTGCCCCCTATCGGTATGCGCTAGGCATACAACTTCGTTAAACGCTAGCTAGCCCTCTATATGCGTTAGTTGCGTTAATATAACTACTAGAGGGCTAAGTACAAGGATCTAAAGATCATTAGCAAGTGGTTTGCCCTTATATAGAACGTTAAGGCTAAGTATAGTATTGTGGATAACAATATCTATAACTTCAACGAGATAGGGTTTATAATAGGCATTATCTTCGCGAGTATAGTAGTTACAACCTCTAATAGCTAGGGCAAGGCAAAGCTAGCCTAGCCTAGCAACCGCGAATGGGCAATAGTAATCTAGAGCGTCAATGCACTTGGCTAGGCTATCTGTGACGAATCTCGGGCCCCTAGGGTTCTGAAAGGGACTCCTGGAAGTATACTCTAGGTCGAGCCTAAGGTTCGGTGAAGCTAAAGGGTTCACAACAAAGGTTTTATCTCAACAGTAGGTCTAGCGAACTAATTGTATTGCTTACTAAGGAAGCTACCGAGTGCCCGTAGGCCTAACGAGTGTAGTCTTAAATACAAGCTTCCTCCTTTATAGGCGCTTGTGGTCGCTAGCGTCCCTGAGCGTCTATAGTCGACGATGGACGCCAGCGTCCCTAAGCGTCCATAGTCGACGATGGACGCTAGCGTCCCTAGGCGTCCATCCCATCTGGCGTTTCATTGGGGCGTCCATCTACAGCCCTCATTAGCTCCCGCGTGCTGCGCCAAACCCTACTAGGCCGCGATATATAGTTGGTTCGTGACACGATGCCCCCTCTCCAACGTCTTTCGTCCCCGAAAGGCAGGACTGTCGCCTTAAATAGCGCCAACGCCCCTATCTCGTACGTAAGTGCCTTCTTCCCTATATTGCCGTTGTTATTATGGCTGATATACCTGGCAGACCCCCTCGAAACCGCGCTTTGGAGCGCCGTGTCGCTACTACCGCTATTAAACGCGATGGTTAGCTGGTCGAGATGCCTTGCGAGCGTTATTAGAGCGCAAAGCCCCTAAGGCGATATATTATAGTCCCTAGGTCGAGCAAATGTTCGTCTTGTATATATATAGGCAAGAAGTATAGTAGGTCGAATATTGCAGGTGCTTATAAGTATTACTATTTGTATAATTGGGTAGTACTAACCCTTCTCTAGTATTAACGAACCTAGCTACGTACAATAAAATTGATAGGGATATTGTAGATGCTAAGCGCTAGTTGTCTAAGGTATTAAGCTGTCTCTTGTATCTATGTTAGTAGCGTAAGAAGCTAGGCTCTAATAGGTCTAGCTTATTGGATTGTAGTCTTAAAGGACTAGAAGGGGAGGAGGAGCTAGATTCCCCTCTTCTAATATTAAAAGAGTAGTCTTTAGTTAGCTAGACCTAGTCGTTGGGTGCTATTAGTATTGTAGACTAGGAGGCTATTAGTAGGATTCTATATAGTTTAGCTAGTTCCCTTAACTTTCTTGCCGACTTCCCTACTTCTAGTAGCGCTTCTAGGTCTTTTTTAGAGTTCTTACGGGCTTTAGCGCCTATAGTCGGTTAAGGTTCCTCTAGTAGAACTCCTAGAGTTTCTTAGGGTAGTAGAGGTTTGTAGCTAGTTCTTATAAGTTGTCTTCTAGGCCGAAGTCTAGCCATTTAACTAGATAGTCCAACTATCTATTATCGTTAATATATAAATCAAGGATTTCCTTAATATCCTATTCCTCTTCTTTATCTTCTGCCTCGACTATAGTATCTAGTTATACTTTCTTAGATACTAGTTCTAGAAGCGAGATATAAAAAACGTTGGTTTTAATTTGTATTGTTACTAGGATTGCAAGTCAATAGTTGTTGTTCGAAATCTTCTTGTCGATCTTAAATAGTCCGATTTTACGAAAGTTAAGCTTCCTACTTAGTCGTTTTGTTTAGAGGTTGTGTAAGATAAGGTAGACTATATCCCCCCTCTTTAGGCGAGGACCTTTAAGCCTTTTCTAGTTATAGAACTTCTTTATTTAGGTTTATATAAACTTAAGTTCCTACTTAAGCATCTAGTATAGTGTATATATCTATTTAGCTTTAACTACTACTTATAGGACCTTAATATCTGGTCTCTAGTATAGGTCCGCTTTATATCTAAAGTTCGTAAAGAACGATATAACTTTTATAGTTTCCATTAGTGTTATATTATACGCGAGCTATACCGATAGTAGTAGCGTAATCTAGTTGTCCTATTAGAAGTTAACGTACAACTATAAGTACTGCTCGACAATTTAGTTAAGCCGTTTCGTCTATCTATCTATCTACAAGTGGTATATAGTAGATAGTTTGCTCTTTGTTCCTAGGTATATTATAAGTGCCTGCTAGAACTTAGAGGCGAATTTAGTGTCTTAGTCTATAATCTATTCCTCTAGCTATCTATATACTAAAGCGATATGCCTAAAGACTACATCTGTAAGTTGTTCTGCTATCCAGGCTTCTATATAGAGAATGAAGTATACTTATTTGATTAACCTTTCGATAATCGTAAGGATCCTATTATATTCGATTCCTATTGCAGGGTCCTTGGAGGTTGGTAGCTTAGTAATGAAGTCCATCGTTACCGAGCTCTATAGTGCCTTTATAACTAGTAGGGGCTATAGAAGTCTATATAGCTTGTAGCGTACCAACTTGCTTTGGTTATAGAGGTTATATTCTTTTACTACCTTCTCGACCTTCCCTCTTAGTTCTAGAAAGTTGTAGTGCTAGTGTATCCTAGCGATCGTTTTAGCAATCCCTAGATATCTAGAGAGTTTCGATCTATAGATTTCCTTAATGAGTTTCTCTTATCTATATTCCTAGATATAGGCTTTCCCTTTATACTAAAGGCGTTTATAGATCTTATAAACTCCCTTGTCCTATAGCTCGTTAAGCTACTTTATATTTATCGAGATATAGTTGATATATATATAGTACTTGTCTAACGAACGTTATTCCTTGAAGATTGCACTATATTTGTACTATTGAGGGTGCTTTAGCGTACTATCTTCCTATTCCTAGAATAATAGTGGCGAGACGTTCTCGAACTTCTTGAAGTGGTTAGGCCTCTAGCTAAGTGCGTCTGCTCTAGCGTTCTTGGTGCCTTTAATGTGCTAGATTTTAAACTAGAACGACGCGAGGTACTTATACTAGTGCGTTAGTCGCCTATTTAGTTTCTTTGTTATTGTAAAGTACTAAAGGTTCTTATAGTTAGTCTAGACCTTAACTTTATAGTTTATACCGCTAAGGTAGGGTGCCTATTCCTCAAATACTATAATAATAGCGAGTAGCTCCTTATTGTGGATTGGATATCCGAGCTATTCCTTCGTGAACTTTTTTGAGAAGAATGTAATAGGATGGAGTTTCCCGTTTTCGTCTCTCTATCCGAGCACTCCTCTATATACGTAGTCCGATGCGTCGGTCTCTACCTTGTATTCTTTCTCTAAGTTGGGGAGCCGTAGTACTAGATCGTTGACTATAAGGTCCTTGATCCGTTAGAATGCTTCTTGCTCCTCTTCCTTCTACTAGAATTCTATATCTTTCTTCGTTAAGTTGTATAGCGGTCTTGCAATATCGCTGAATCCTTTAACGAATATCTAGTAGAAGTTAATAAATCCTGTAAATCCGCGGACTTCTATAGTGTTTATTGGTATAGGCTAGTTCCTAACTACCTCGATTTTCGCTGGTTCCATCCTGATTGTTCCTAGCGATATTTTGTAGCCGAGGAAGACCGTTTTCTAGATGTAGAACTTGCTTTTATTCTTGTTAACCAAGAGCTTCTATACGTGTAGCGCGTCGAGTATAGCTTTTATATGCTGCTGGTGCTCTTTTATTGTTTTCGAGAAAATAAGGATATTGTTGAGGTAATAGACTATAAATCTGTCGAGGAACGGTTGGATAGCGTGATTAATCGCGGCCTAGAAGGTTGCTAGTATGTTGGTGAGCCCGAAGGGCATGACTAGGTATTTGTAGTAGCTGTATAGTATACGAAAAGCCATCTTCTATTCGTCTCCCTCCTTAATGTGTATATAGGCGTAAGTGGTTGGAAGATCTAGACGAGTAAAGTATTGTGCGCTATATAGCTGATCCCTAAGTTGCGAAATCAAAGGTAGCGGATAGCGGTTCTTCACTATCTAATCGTTTAACTATTGGTAGTCTATATACAATTGGAGCTTGCTATCTTTCTTAGGTACGAATAGTATTAAGTATCCTGTGGGTAACTACGATAGTCTAATATGTCCGATTTGAAGGTTTTCCTTAAGGTATTTCTTTAGTTTCTTGTTCTGCAAATCGTTAGTGTAGTATACCTTAAAGAACTTCAATTGGGCTCCTTCTTTAAGCTTGATTTCGTAGTCCTATAGACTATGCTAGGGTAGTCTAGTGAGGTGTTTCGCTTCGAACGCTAGATATCTCTAGTAGTTATCTAGGATCTATCCTTTTGCATCGTTAGGTTGTTCTATACTTATATAGTACGCGAATTTGTCGTTAGTTGTAATACTAGCTGCTTCTTTCTAGGTAATCTATCTTAGAATTTTGGGTTTTCCCTGCCTGTCGATCGAGATTGTAGTGACCTTCCTATTATTTGGTGCTCGTTGGTTTTTGTATCGTTGACTACCGCCTTTTCCTAAGTCTATAGCGCGCTATTTATCGCTATTCGTCTCGTGTAGTAGATTCTTGGAGGCCACTTGTTATAGTGGGCTATCTTGCTATAATCCTTCGTCTATGCTTATTTTATTAGTTAGATGCTCCTCTTTATAAGGTTGTAGGTGGCCACCTCTCTTTTAATGGATATCTAGATTGTAGTCTTTGTGCTAAGCATCTCCTAGTATTATATTATACTTATTGTTTATGTCTATGATGTTGAAGACGACCTTCGTTGTTTTTCTAGCGATTGTAATGTCTAGGGGCTTGGTTTCCTTGAGAACTAACCTCTTACTAAATGGTCCCCTAACAATGCTAGGTTTGTCCTTATCTTTCTAGGGCATCTAGTATTGGTTAATAATGTTAGGTATAACAAGTATGCTTTGGAATGCTCTATCTACTAATGCTATTACTTTATTTCCTTTCTATTTAGTAGCGATATAGAGCCTTCTATTGCTCCCTCGCCTTATTATAGTCGTAATGTCCTTCGTGCTAATTAGGAGTTCATTGTAGGCCTTCCGCCTAGCTAAGCTCTTCCTGCGCTTACTAGCCTGTGCTATAGCGAGTCTTAGTAGTGCGTGGGCCTAGTAGAGGGCCTATTGTCGTTTCCCAACTCCTGCTTAGTTGGTTTAGCGGGGGTTATAGTTCTAGGCGTTCGAACCTAGGTTGCTCCTATACCTCCTCTATATGCCTATTAGAGTTTTATATATATATAGGGGATGTAGTCTTCTAAGAGGTAGGTAACTTCCTTCTCTATATATCCTTATAGCTATATGCGTTGGGGTGTGAATTGAAGGTAGTTGTTGCTCAATGTTTTATCCTTCTATAGTAGTGTGTTGGTTGTAGATCCTACGTTCTACGTCTATATCTAGGCTAGGACTTTCCTGTCTACCCCCTTCTGCTATACTAGCTAGAAGTCGGCTTCGATCTTCGTATAGAAGTAATATCTATAGTAGTGTATAAAGTACTAGAACTATAAGATATCGATATAGTCTATCTATACTAGGTGTAATTTTGCATCGTTGCTATCTTTATAGAGGTAAGGTATCTTGAGTCTTTATACTCTAACTTGTTTAGTATTAAGGCTATAGACTATATATAGTTAGCGTACCTAGTATTCCTTCTAGATATAAGCCGTCCGTCCTATAAGACCTTAGATATAGTTTTAGTACTCTATCTTAGAGTCTCGTTCTTTTTTATCTTAGCCTACTCTAATATATATTATATTGGAGTCCTCCAATAGTCTATCCTAAGGGATCTCCTATTTATCTAGGTCCCTAAGCTTGGTCTCGAGTCGGCTAATATTCTACTAAAGTCCTCGGAACTCCTTCTTAAGCGAGTCCTTTTCTTCCTTTAGTCTATCAAAGCGCTGCCCGAACTCCTATTTTTTATACGAGAGTTCGAGGATCGTTGTATAGCGTTCCTCTATAAGTTCTTTAAAGTACTCTATCTCCTTTTAGAGGTACTCTACATTAGGTCTAATAGAATTGTCCTTGCTAGTATATATCCTCCATTTCCTATTGGCATTCTAAGTATATATAAGTCTCTAATCTTTGCCTAGGCTTACAATAGCTTCTTAGACCTATATAAGGGCTCGTAGCTCTATATAAGGGTCTGGTGTCTCGCTAGTTATTGCTTTAGTTTCGAGCTTTGTAATAGCTTCTTAGACCTTCGCTAAGGCTCGGGTTACTAAGGGGCAGTTGGGTAGCCTCTAGCTTGCTACACGCTAGGTCGCTGCTACTATAGCGTCCTATATAGCTCGTGTAGCAATGTCTTTAGTTTCTTCTATTAATAGAACTATATTCTCTAGTCTAAATAGTTGGGTATCGTCCTTGTCTCTAGAGTTATTAGTATCTAGTATACCGCCTTCTAGTGTAGCGTTAGCTTGCTCTATAATATAGTCGAGGTTAAATTTAAGCGTATATTTAAAGTTGTTTTCTATATTAATTAGAGTATAGATTACTATATTAATATCCTTTATAGAGATATTTTTAGTAATAGTAGTAGTCTCGTGCCTAGGGACTAGCTTCTAGTCCTTTTTTAGGTTCTTATAGTCCTATTAGTAGTAGCCTATCTTGCTATAGCCAAAGCAGGTAACCTTACTTAGATCCCTTTTCTTCTAGTCCTACTAGACTATACTAATGTCTATTAGTCTAGAGTATATACTATACTATATGCTATAGTACTAGCATTTATATCCTAAGTTAGTATAGGCCGAACCTAGAACCTATATATAGGTTGTACTACACTTCTCTTACTAGCATATATATAGTTGGTCGTCGATCTAGATAGCTATCGCGATATACACGTCGATATCTTTAGGCTACAGGTGAACCTTAGATAGCTCGTCCTTAACGTTCTCCTTAAGGTTAAGGTAGAACAATGGTATTAGGCCCTTATTGTTAATTTCGGTATACAGCAAGTACTATTGGAACTATATAGTGTAGGCTACAGCTAACTTCGTCTGCTTTAACCTAAAGAGGTACTCCTATACGTGTCGTTTGCTATCTAGGTTACTAAACACCTTACGAATCTCTATTTCGAAGGACATATAGTCCTAGAAGACCCTATTAGTAAATGTATCTCTATCGTCTAGGGCCTTATTTAAATAGTCCTCGAGTGTAGGCTCGAACTACTTGAGTGCCTGCCCCTCGAGGCGCAAAGAGGTGTAAAACACTTTAGACTCCTCGCTCTCGAACTAAGCGGGGTAGTAGCGAATGTAAGCCCTTATCTAGGCGAGAAACCTAGAGAGGCCATCCTTGTCGCCTCTATACTTTGCGGGCGCCTTGATCTTAGCCTTCCCCCTATCGCGCCTAGCGCTCAGCCCATTAATAAGCTGCTAACTAGCGCCGGCATCCTGCTCTAGCTAATGGATGTAGGCCTAGAGCTACTGGATGATTTGTCCAAGCTGGGCTATACTAGGTACGCCTGCCTATCCCTCTACGACGGAAGGTGTAGGGGAGGCTGCTGCCTGGGCCCCAATGTAGGATGTAGTAGGCGTGGAAGGTGCTATAGCGAATACTTCTAGTTCGAGTTTGTGACAGAACTAAAAGGAGTAAGCAACGTGACGTGTGACGAATCTTGGGCCCCTAGGGTTCTAAAAGGGACTCCTAGAAGTATACTCTAGGTTGAGCCTAAGGTTTAGTAAAGCTAAAGGGTTTATAATAAAGGTTTTATCTCAATAGTAGGTCTAGCGAACTAATTATATTGCTTACTAAAGAAGCTACTAAGTACCTGTAGGCCTAACGAGTGTAGTCTTAAATACAAGCTTCCTCCTTTATAGGCGCTTGTGGTCGCCAGCGTCCCTAAGCGTCTATAGTCGACGATGGACGCTAGCGTCCCTGAGCGTCCATAGTCGACGATGGACGCCAGCGTCCCTAGGCGTCCATCCCATCTGGCGTTTCATTAGGGCGTCCATCTGCAGCCCTCATTGGCTCCCGCGTACTGCGCCAAACCCCACTAGGCCGCGATATATAGTTGGTTCGTGACACTATCCCTCCATTTATTATCTTAGCCGCGCAGTACTACCTCGCTAGCTAGTATATCGAGTGTAGCCTACTAGCCAACTAGCGTATTGCAACAACTAATAATAGCTAGACTACTAATACTATTAGCCTAGATTGGATTAAGCACTTTAACTACTATATAGCACTCTAGGCGAAGGGTATATACCGGCTATTGATCCTCGATGGCTATAAGAGCCACTACTCGACTAAATTCGAGCTCCATTACTAGAAAAACAATATCATTACACTCTATATGCCTCTATACTCTTTCTACCTCTTCTAGCCTCTCGATATTAGCTGCTTTAGGCTATTAAAGAAGGTGTATAGTTGCTAGGTCGAGGACTTAATATAGATATATATTAACTACGTTAGTAAGCTTAAGTTTCTCTATAGCTTCTATAAGGCCTTCTTTGCCTTGATGATAGAGAAGAATGTCTAGAGTAGCTTTGCAGGTACTAGCCTTGTGCCGTACAATCTAGAGAGGGTGATATCTAAGCTAGATATTAAGCTTCGTACACTAACACCCCTAAACTTGCGGGCCAGCACACTACAACCTTAGGTCTTCTAGACGCTATACAACCCCTAGGAAGCCAATGTACAGTCAACGCTTATTAAGACTTGGATCGCCAACTATTAGAATAGCTCTCCAACCCCGATGTTAGCTGCTGTAGACCAACTAGCCAAGAGTACAATGGTTGTAATGCACCAGATGGCTCTTCTTACCATAGAGGTGTCTTCGCTCCGCAAGGCTAACGAGGCACTAAGCAAGCGTTGGAGAGCCAAAAAAACACGCGTGTAGCTTAGAGGATCACTTACTCTACAAGCTACAATGGATCTACTAGGCCCGGGAGCCGTGGGTGGAGAGGGAGTGTAGGAAATGTAGCTGGAGGGTGGTGGCGCCAGGGGGGTTCGTACGAGGGTCCGGTGCTGTGGTGTATGCGGCAAGCCTGGCCATAATATGCGTACGTGCCAGGAGGCTGTAGAAGGGTCTGATTCAGCTATTTCCGACGTGATTATAGTAGGTTCATAGTATTGTTGCTTTGCAATTGAGGGTAGTTGTAGTAGAGGTAGTGGGAGGTGGGCCACTCGCTTGTCTGGGCCACTCGCTTATCAAATACGTTATATGTGAATAGGAAGGCATTCAAGGTACTGATAAACCGATAGGCTCGGACGTACTAATAGCTCGAATTCTAGCAGCCGTGGTTTAGTTTTATATGTGAAGTCGTGGATGCGAATCACACCAGCCGAAGGCTCCAAACGGCTCCGACTCTGCATGGAGTCTCCTCGGTCATGTCTGATGAAATGTCCCTCCTCCTCCATACATCCGTATCATCAACAGAAGAAATATATCATTGGTCAACTGCCGAGCCGGTGGTCTGGCGGCGTTAGAGGCCAGTATTGTCGTATCATTGAGCATGTACGCATTGTTTCAATGGCCACTGTAACCCTCCAAAGTGAGCAATAGCTAAGTTTAGACAGTGGGATCAGGGAGAGGAGTACGCCGTACGCTGAAGCTGTATCGGGTTCAGACATCAGCTCGGTGTGACACAGAGACATTCGTTTGCCCGCTGTGGCGACGAGAAGCCAGTCGGGCTGGCCTGTGTTCGCTTCAAACTGTATGGCAGCACAGCTTTCCAGCGGGAACGTGACATATCTTGCATGAATTGCACGGCATCCATTCCATGACTTGTTGGTACTGCGACACCAACGCCCACACTGGCGCCCTGTGTCCGTCGCAAAACTGGATATTCATGGTTCCAAAGTGGGCCGGTGCGCAAACACGTGTATTATATGAGGGAATGATGAATCCATTAAATCAATAGTCATTTGGCCAACGTAGGGTAAATTCGGTAGTGGCCCGCATGGCGATCGCGATAATAACTGAAGGTTGCTTCTAACTGGGTAAGGTAACGCGCCAGGCCTGGTTGACCGCCTCCAGGCCGAACCCCATGTTGAATGAGCTGTCAGCCAAGTGCCTGGGCCAAACGGCAAAGGCAAGTTCCATGGGCGCCTTTCTTCTTCCGTCAAAGCAGCCCGTGAGCACACTTCAAAGCAGCAATGGAATCGCGGTCATACTCGTGCTTACGCTTCATAGCATCCATATACATGAATGTATGAGGGCAGCCAAGGTACCTCTTCAGTGTGACCTTATTCCCGCCAGCAGCGAGCTTCATCGCATAAGCTTCCCCTTCGTCGCGCAAGGGATCAGCCTCGGCAGTTCGAATGAAGGTGTCGCAAAGGCTGGTCCAGTTCGTGGCATGCAGCGGCGCAATCCACCAGGCCGGCAGCGCTTCCCGCAGCCGGGGGAGCTTCTCCATCGGTAGGCACAAGCGGGCGAACCACTTGATGCGCTGCCACGGCAAAACGGGCCCGCGATGAAATTCGTGGAAAGACGAGAACGGGGAGTCGGTGTAGTAATTGTAGGTCAGCGCGTCGCTCGCAGGCGTCACGGACGCCATGCACAGCCTCAGCGAGATGCCGGCGTCGCGCGCCATGTGTTGCAGTACCAGGGAGATGTGCCCGCCCGCTGAGATGCCGCCCACAGAGACGGAGGCAGGGTTGATGTTAAGCCCCGCGGGAGAGTCTCCGACCTTCGATTGACGAGTATACCGCAGTTAGCCTGGTGCGGTCCAGGCGCCGCACCAAACACGGCAGCAAGCCACTTACCGTGACCCAGGTCAAGACATCCCAGGCGTCCTGTATACCCTTCCCCCACGCTGATTCTGCGCAGGTTAGTACGGCTCGGAACTTTCGTGGGCAAGCTCTGAGTGCGGGATGAGAGGACCGGGACTCGTACCTGGACAGAGACGATAATCGACGTCTACCACCACCACACCGGCCTCACGCATGCTCAAACAGAGTGCTGCCTCCGTGGAAAGATCGCCAAGAACAAACCCCCCGCCTGAAGAACCCGGTAAGCTGAGTCTTTTGGCTTCGCCAGGCAGCTCGGGAAGATGCTCGACAGAGGGTGCGAAAACTTGCCATGGAAGTTGAGGTGTACGGGATACGGCCCAGACCCGTGCGCCTCTGGATCCGGGTGGTATACCCGCACGCGGATTTCAGTGTTGTCCTGCGAAGGGCAGACAAAATCGGAGACCCGCGGGTACTTTGAAGAGTCGAGGGCACACGGGGACCGGAAAAGCTCTGGGTGCTTGCGCACGAAACCGATCGAACTTGACGTCGGTTGTTGCAGCAGCGCCCTCTGTTGTCGAACCGGCGCGCTGATAAAGTACCGGAGGAAATCCGGATCCAGCTGCGGAAGGATGTGGTCTTCGATCTGTGTCTTGAGTTCGCCTTCTGGGTCGTTGCACTGCGTGTCTGCAACGGGCGGCGCCGCTGTCAGGTCCACTGGTGAGGGCCGTGCCAACCCAGACCCTCCGGCGGCCCCGAGAACTTTCAAGCGCCCATCTGAGGGCGAAGAACCGGACATACTTGCTGTTCGATAGGTACAGATCGATCGCCAGACAGTAATGTTATGGACAACGAGGGAGCTCAGGCACACCGGACGTGGCCCATTGCGGCGTCGCTGGCACCTGTGGGACGGAGAGTGGCGCATGATTCAGAGCACCTTTCCCCGCACTTGCCTCGAGTGCCCAATTATGCTTGTGGCCATGCAAGTAAGCTGCGACCGTCGTCTCGTTGATGACACCGGATTGCATGGCGAGACTTAGGAAACGGATGGATTTGGGTCAAGCGCCGCGAGTCCAGGATCGTGGGCGCAACAAACGCTTATTCCTATGGGTCCGGCGGCCAGGCACCGATACTCCCATGATTTCAGGTCGCCAACTTGGAGGTATATTGGTGCGTTCAGTGACGCCCCGACGTGACTGGAGCTCCAGAGCGTGACGGTCTAACTCACGCGCGTAACCGTGCTGTTACAGGGATCCGACGCGTGTCTGAATTTGAAGGGATCACGGAGTACAAGGGACAAGGTTGAAAGTCGTGGCTCTCCACAAACCCACATTGTAAGTGGGGATGGGGTTCAATTCCACTCGGCAACCTTCGGCTCCTCGAATCCGCGCCTCCTCCCGTCTTGTCCAAGTCGTCGGAGAGCACTGATTCTGGGCTCTTACATCAAGCACGTGCCAAGTATCCCTTCATTCTGCTTTGAACCTTGTTGTGCGATGCTGGACCAGCATCGCGAAGATGCCGAGCGGGTGCGAGCCCGCCAGCCGATCCCGACCCCGGCCCCGGCATATCTGGCCACCGTGGGATCCCCGCTGACCGTCGACGCGGAGCTCTACTCGTCTATCCAGCGGGCCTCTCGCACTCTGATCGACGGGTTCACTCTTCCCATCCGATCCGGCCGTGCCTGGAGGGCACCGGCTGGCAGCATCGTGCGCATCAGCACGCCCGAGGGACCGCAGGTCGGCGATCTCAACATCTGGAACGCGCACAATCCTCGCGAACGCTTCTGGGCATCCCGCACTCGTCAGTTGCACGCGACCCACGTCTCCACGTACGACCGGCTGTGGTCTTGCCTGCCCTACATGCGGCCCCTGGTGACCATCATCTCGGACTCGCTGGCCTGGTACGGCCAGAACGAACACGGCGGCCGCGTGCACGATCTGCTCGGCACCCGCTGCGACCCATACATCAACTCAGTCCTGAGCGGCGGAGAGTACGACTTCCATTGTCATTCCAATTTGACGCGCGCGGTGCTGCCGTTCGGGCTGACCGAATCCGACGTGCACGATGTCATCAACATCTTCCAGGTGACTGGGCTCGACGCGAAGGGCAGGTACTTCATGAATCCGTGCCCTGCACGAGGAGGCGATCACATTGAGTTCCTGGCCGAGCAGGATATTCTGATGGCTCTGAGTAAGCCCTTTTCCTTCCAACTTCGTGCCTACTTACCTACCCTTTGAGCATGATTCGGATTCTGACCTGCTGGGAATGGAAGGCACCTGTCCCGGCGGGGACTTGTCTTTGTGGGGATTCGGAGCTCAGAGCGAAAATGAGATGCTCAAGTGTTGTCGCCCGCTCAAAGTTGAAGTATTCCAGCTGGGAGATGGCGACTTCCTCCATAAGTCGGGTTGGAAGCCAGCGGAGCATGCCAAGTACCGCGGCATGCACGGCCTTGCCGTACTGGAGGGCGAGCCAGCATCACGAGGCTAGGGCGGGCACTGACGGCAGCGTGATGCCCCACTGGCAGATGGATGCACTGCAGAGCACATGCAAGCAAAATACCTTACTAAGCAACGGTTCAAATGACGAGACAGGAAACGAGATGCGGTTACGATTAGGGAAAGCGTGGCTTTGCAAGCCACGTGCCTTTTCGTTTTGAAACTCCGGCTTGGACACTATTGAAGGGTTGCATGGTGGTGGAAGCCATCTCCCACCTCTCAACGACTGTCTTCGAACTGGCAGCCCGGCTCCATCTGGCCAGAAAAAGCGAGACACTTGCCAGCCAAAAACGCAGTGATTGGACAGTTTTTGTCTCGATTAATCTGACCATATGGAGCCCGGTCACCAGGTGTGCGGGGCTAACCAGCCAGCCGCGATGGCCCCGCAATGACGACAGCGGGTTGCTGAGCTGTTCGTTCGAATTCAGCCCAGGAGCAGGCGGGGACCAGTTAGACCAGCCGGATTACTCCGTACAGACGATGCCCCTCACTTCCCTGTTCCTGCGCTTACATGTACTAATTCTGCCCACGGTACGGGGAGAGCTAGGTGAGGTTACGTACTTGCATCCAACACAGAGCTGCTCGGCACGCGCCAGTTCCCCCCCTTGTCCCATTTCCCCTCCCCCGCATCACCGATCACATATGCCCGCCGGCCTATCCGCAACTCGTCGAGCCTGTGTTGGCTTCCCTGTTCGACAAATATTAGCCGCCTGCCGGGCCAGTACCACACCTCGCCGACCTTTGTCATCGGCGGCATCTCGCAGAATGGCTCAGGAATACAAGCTCAAGGGGGTCGCCTCGCTCGCTCTGCAGCCTGGCGAGAAGCAGGAGGTCGAAGTTGAGGGCCTCGATGCCAAGGTCTTGCTGCTCAATGCGGCCGGCACGATCCAGGCAGTCGGTCCGCGCTGCACGCACTACGGCGCACCGCTTGTCAAGGGCATTCTGGGGACAAACGGGAAGTTGACCTGCCCGTGGCACGGAGGCAAGCAGGAGCGCTACTTGAGGACCCTTTTCCCTTTCGTCTCAGCCCGCTGACGAGACGAACCACGACAGCCTGCTTCAACGCCAAAACTGGCGACGTCGAAGACGCACCTGCTCTCGACGAACTTCCCGTCTTCAAGGCGACCGAGCGTGACGGAGCGGTCTACATCACGGGCGATGCTGAGACAATCAAACGAGGCTACCGCGCCCCAAACTTCAAGTGCACAGCAACGGGCGGTGACAAGGTGCTCGTTGTTGGCGGGGGTTCAGGCGCCCTCGGGGTCATCGAAGGCCTGCGCGGTGGCGGCTACCGTGACGCTATCACGCTCATATCCAACGAAGGCTACCTACCGATTGACCGGCCCAAGCTGAGCAAGGCCTTGTTGACAGACCTGGCAAAACTCCAGTGGCGCGACGACGACTGGTACAAGTCTGGCAGCGTGGACATTGTTGCTGATGAGGTCACGGGCGTCGACTTTGGTACAAAGACGGTCACCACCAAGTCGGGCGGCAGGTTTGCCTACACCAAGCTGGTCCTCGCGACCGGCGGAACCCCACGCGTGCTCCCTCTGCAGGGGTTCAAGGAGCTTGCGAACATCTTCACCTTGCGCAACGTCCACGACGCCAAGCGCATCGTGAACGCCATTGGCGAGAAGGGCAAGAAGATTGTCATCATTGGGTCCTCCTTCATCGGCATGGAAATTGCGGTGGCCACAGCCAATGGCAACAACGTGACCGTCGTGGGCATGGAGAAAGCGCCCCTCGAGCGGGTGCTGGGCGACAGGGTGGGCAACATCATCAGGAAGGGGGTCGAGGCAAAGGGTGTCAAGTTCTACATGTCGGCGGGAGTGGACAAGGCCGAGCCGTCCGCGTCCGATCCGTCCGTCGTCGGATCCATTCACCTCAAGGATGGCACAAAGCTGGAAGCTGACCTGGTGATTCTCGGTGTCGGTGTGGCGCCCGCAACTGAGTACCTCAAAGACAACAGCGCTGTCCGTCTGGAGCAGGACGGGAGCTTGAAGGTGGACGAGACGTTCTCCGTTGCCGGCCTTCGGGACGTGTATGCGATTGGCGACATCGCCACCCACCCGTACCGCGGGCCGGGTGGTGAAGGCAAGCCCGTCCGCATCGAGCACTGGAACGTGGCGCAGAACTCTGGCCGGACGGTGGCGAGCCACATCCTGAACCCAAAGCGCACGCCCGAATTCTACACGCCGGTGTTCTGGAGTGCGCTCGGCTCGCAGCTGCGATACTGCGGCAACACCATGGCCAACGGCTGGGACGACCTGGTGCTGCAGGGCGACCCGGAGCAGGGCAAGTGGGTGGCGTACTATGCGAAAGGCGAGACGGTCGTGGCCATGGCAAGCATGGGCATGGATCCCGCCATGGCGCAGTGTGCCCAACTCATGTCGCTCCACAAAATGCCTACCAAGTCGCAGCTTCAAGGCGGCCTGGACATTTTGAGTGTCGGCCCTCCGCAGTGAAACTGTCGTTGCCGTAGCCGGCAGTACCGGAATGAGAATGAGAACGAGCTGTTGACGGCACAGTGTCGTTCCAAGCCAAGGAGCGGGATTTCCAGACAAGTCACTTGTTCTTATTACTGCGTAAGCGAGCAAAACAGAGTCCTTCCTGTTAAATGAATACGTACCCAACAAACGGGGGACGAACGATGAGCAGACTTTTTCCCTGACGGCCCACAATTCCGATGATGTCGGCGCCGTCCTAACCTGTGAGCACACGTGAAATGGTACTCGCTTGATACTCTCTGGGCTCTGATGCCAGATGATCACCATCTGTGAAGAGCAGCCTGCAGAAAGAACAGCATCTTCAACTCCCTACGAATTGGGCAAGACAGGAGCGGTTGTGTACTAGTACTTACCCTTGCCTGTCCGGCTCGAGGTCGAACTGCCGCGCTCATCGGCGCGGGATGGGGATGGCGGTTACAATCGAGCTGCTGTTATATTGCATCACTGGGATTCTGATTGTGGCCGCCGGGCTCATACTATTGTTCTTCTTTGTTGTTGCTATCTACCGCCTCGCCTTCCACCCCTTAGCACGGATTCCCGGGCCAAGCTTAGCCGCTGTTTCCAACATCTGGCTAGCGTTTCACGTCCGCAAAGGGAGGTCTCGAGTCTTGGGCAAAACACTTCACCACACCTACGGTCCCGCGGTCCGCGTCGGGCCGAACGAGGTGTGGTTCAACTCTGAAGAGGCATTCAAGCATATCTACGGTGCCCTCCTCACCTTGCCTTACTCATTGAAGTCCCAGACCTGGCTCTAACATTTCACAGGTGTCGGAAGCGGATTCGAAAAATCAGACTTTTACCGTGAGCAATGCGTGGTACCCTGCTTCTGCCAGATCGCGTGAGCTCAAGTTTCTCATTAGTCGCCACCGCGCTGAAGAAACCCACCCTTGACTGGCGATTCAAGGCGCATTTTCCGGACACACTTGACTTGCTCTCGGAGTTCGATGTCAAACGGTACCGATCACAAAGGCGGCTGATTGGGCCGATCTATTCGACCTCGAATGTCAGAAAGTTCGAGGCCGCTGTAGATCGGGTTCTGGGCCTCGCGGTGTCCGAATTGAAGACGCTACAGGGCGCCGAGATCGATCTGAAGGAATGGATGCACATCATCACTGTGGAGTGTTTGGGTGCCGTCGTGCTCTCATGGTCACCTGGATACATCAAAAACCGCTCAGACGGTGGAACCAGCACGCAAAGTTATCTCGGCTGGAAGCGCAAGAGCATCTTCGGCTTGTTCCCAACCGTGACAAAGGCGGCTTTCTTGTCAAGAACAGTCAGTCGCATGTTCTCCAATGCCTGGGGTGTGACATTCAAGACGCCCAAGAACTTCAAGCCCTTCTTTACGGTGAGGAGTTAGGTCCTCATATCCGGCAGCCGCCAGATACATACTGACAGGAGCGGTCCATCACACTAGCCAGTTTATCAGAAGACGTCGAAGAGGATTACCAGTGCCCTTCGTGAGCAGACCGGTACAAGGACGAAGGTGGACGGGCGCCGCGATCTTCTCGAGGAGCTTATCAGGTTCCACAAGACCCGGCCGGAGTTCACTGAGACATACCTCCGCCGCCTCGCCGTTACCAACTTTGGGGCGGGCCATGAAACCATGTGCTCAGTGCTCACTGCGACAATGGCCATGATTGGATCACACAACGACGTCCAGCTCAGAATAGCTGAAGAGGTTCGCCAGCGGACAGCAAACTTAAGCCCGTTGACTTACGATGAAGCTGTGGGTATGAAGCACCTGCAAGCGAGCATCAAGGAGGCGCAGCGGCTGCATCCCGTTATCGGCATGTCGCTATCACGCAAGGTGCCCCCGACCGGTCTCTTGCTACATGGGCACATGCTTCCCCCCGGCACCACTGTTGGCTGCAATCCTGTGGCACTACACTTGAATACCGGCATCTTTGGTACCGATGCAGCCAAGTACAATCCAAACAGATGGCTGGACGGCGCCGAACCAGACCAAGTCCGAATGATGGAGAGAACGAATCTCACGTGGGGAGGCGGAGCACGGGTTTGTCCGGGCAGGCACCTCGCTGAGTTGATTGTGTACAAAGTCGTGTCAACCCTGATGAGAGAGTTTGATCTCAAAATTACTTACATGCCAGAGGAGGACGAGATGCCCTGTTACTTTATGGCAATGCTGACAGGTGTCAAAGCTAGGTTTGCGCCGGCTGAGGTTTTTATGACAACTGGCGAAGGGAACTTGTAGTAGATAAGCATAGTCATTCAAGTGGTCTGTTCCCGTTATGCAACCAGTTTCACTGCGAATGGGACGTACAGAAAAAGACAGCGAGCAATGCAGCCGAAACTACTTGGCTTGAGATGGGAATCTCTTGGCGAAGCAGTGAGTGTTGAGGAGAGGTAAGTGACGTGATCCAATCGACGACTTCATGTCCTTGGCTTGGACTGGGGCAAATTCCGCTGCGGTCCTCCTGGTCGAGAGCGGATCTCTAGCTGGTGGCGAATAACCGGCGCCGCTTTGTCAGGTTGAGGTCATGACGAAGACGCGTCATATAAGGAGGGGTGGTCCGTCTCAGACTGGAGCCAAAGAAACCACAAGGACCTGATCCAAATGCTCATGTTCAGTGCTTCGTGCAATACAATCCCGGCTCCATGTTTACGTCGAATATGAGAAGTCTTCGAGTTCGTTACAGCTCGCTCTTCTCCACAACGAGGATTGGAGCTCGAGCTGGCTATTGTCGTCCGGGCCAGCCGTCCCAGCTACAGCAGACACGCCATGTCGCCGCGGTGCCAGGCAAAGATCCGGACAACATGGGCGGACCTGGCGGCCAGGAGCACTTTCCAGAGAGCAACGGGCTGCGAAGGTGAGTTTTGTTCCGTGCTGTGACCCGCCATGTCCTAGGATCGCAGCTGAGTAGAGTTACGCATGGGTAGAAGATACACCATAACTACCATATGTGGCATAATTGCGGCCTCGTCTATATTGTTTGGAGCCAAGATGGCTCGACAGACCACGGATGCTGCCGCAGGCTATGTGCTAGTTCACGACAATTCCAAGGGGGAGCTGGACGATGTTAAATATGTTAAGGTGACTGACCTGCCCAAAAGATAGGTAGCTCCGAAGTGATGGGTATCTTTTTGTGAGGATAGCTGGCCCGTGGGATCATAGTTGAAATTGTTGACAGGAGACCTGTTCAGTCATAGCAAGACAGATACGGTGCACACTATAGACACCTGCGGTGTAATGCTCAAAAGTAGGACGAGAAGAATACGTCCGCTCGTGTCATGCTTAACGTATTTGATATGCGAGCGGGACAGACAAGCGAGCGGGACACTTAGGTATTTTTTTGCAGGGGGGCAAAGGAAAAAGCACCTCAAAATTGTTAGAGCACACTAATAATATTCAGGTACTTTCTTCGCTTATCACCTGCAAAAAACTACCCAAGTGTCCCGCTCGCTTGTCTGTCCCGCTCGCTTGTCTGTCCCGCTCGCTTGTCTGTCCCGCTCGCTTGTCTGTCCCGCTCGCTTGTCTGCCTTTGGCAGCTGCTGGGTTTAAAGTCTTGAAAACCACCCGGGATATCGCAGTGTTGCCAGCACTCATCCAACCCTTGACGTTCCTGCTTTTAGCCCTCACTCTACTAGCTCTCTTAGCTCTCATGATTACCGTCAACCCCGACCTTGAGGTCGAACATAAGGCTATTGTCACGCCTGCGGTAGGATGGCTAGCGTCTTGGAATACCTGTTGGGAGGAGTGGAAGTGGTTGCGGATCACTATGTTTGTACTCGTGACAGCGATTGCGTTAGGGGCTGGGACCGGGTATCACACGACGAGAGGCACATATTTGGTGCAAGACGAAGGGATTACTGGCGAGTCGGCTGGGGAATAACACGTCGAATTGGACGTTATATAGCTAAACAAGTGTGACGCTTTATATATACGGCGCGTCTACGTAGGACAGATCAGGCACAGCCGCTGTTGGGCATAGCAATCTCAGGTAATTGTGATATTACCGCAGGTGTCACAAGGGGAAACTCCGGGGTCTTCGCTCTACCTCACGCCCGTCAACGTACCATCCTGTATCCGTAGCCTTTTCACAGGCGCCAGTGCCACCTCATTGAACGCATCCACGGTCAGATGCAGGTCAATCTAATTCCAGCTGAAACAAGCAGGTGGTATAATGTCGTATCACAGCCTGCAAAGCTCTTATCGTCACCATCTGAGCCAGTCTTTCACCCCATCAAGCTGGATGCCAAGGATCACAGCAGGCGAAACGGCACGGCCGTGACCAAGTTGGATGGTAACGTCGTCAGCACTAACCAATCTGAGACTCTCACCATTCGTGTAGGCTACCTTAGTGTCCAGTCAGCTCACAGCAAGACGGTCTAAGCTCAACCCTTTTATAGGAGCGCAGACCGCTCTTCGTGTCAGTTAGCACAAATGGGTGTTCTTCTATCGAAATACAATACAACTCCTTTAAGAATTGGTTGAATCGTTTTGCTGTGGAGGGGAGCGAGGGGATGTGAGAAAGACTTCCATGTTAGCCAGGAAACGGCGCTGGCTTGCCCTCGTCGTGCCAGATAGGTACCGTGTCCACTCATCCAATTGGCTTTCCACCCCCATAGGCCTCCCGAGCCAATGTGTCGCACGCGCAGGGAAGCAGGGTATTCAGTGGAATGGGGTTTTGAACGGGATGCAATTGAATGCATTGAGGTGCTTGTCGTTGTCTAAAAGAAGGTCTGAAGCGCTGCTCGCAGCGCTCGGATATATACACGATGATACCCCTGTCTGCCAAGCTCCCCGCATATTGAATACTGCGTATACCGCGCATGACACAATGATCTCGGTTGCCGGATCTGAACCCTGGGACCGGTGCACCAAATATTCCCTGGCGAAGCGTGTGGGGGGGAGAAGGCCAATTGGGTGATACTCAGCTGCTTCTTCAGGAACGTTTGTGTCCGCCTCCCCGCCTTCTCCGCACGGCGTCTGAGTCTGGAGTGGAGTGAGATGCAGTCCACTGAAGGCAGCGATTGGCCGTCTCGCGTTGCCCCTTGCTCGCTCGCATCGGTGATGGCTGAGCCACAGGGCCAAGTTCATACTGTCCCAAGTACGGAGGACGACCAGCTCATCAGCCATATGGGTTAGCGACATTTTGTCATAGCTGAGTCAGAAGGTGTGGATATGGTTCTCCAGCTGTAACGGTGGGCTCCACCCCTGCGTTACTCCCGCGGCTGGTTTAAAATCGACGTGTCCTTGGACAAGAACGCTAAGGCGTCTCACGTTACCCTTCTACCCCAACCTTGACCTCTCTCGTATTGGCCACACAACCCCGCGGCGTCGACGGCTACAGTCGAACACTTCCATCATGAGTGTTGAGGAGATTGTCAAGACCGATTTGCTGATCGTGGGTGCTGGCCCAGCCGGGGCTTCGCTCGCATGTTTCCTTGCCGCACACGGTATGTGGTGTTGTGAGATTCCCGTCGGTCGTGGAACCTCGCGTATCTGCCGCCGGCTTCCCGCAGAAGCTGGTTGCGACGCATAGAAACTAACGTGTGAATACCCAGGGAGGAAAGGGATGATTATTGCCGCAGCCCCGGGCACGGCGGAAACTCCACGTGCTCACATCACCAACATGGCCGGGCTTGGTGCGTAACGGAAACTGTCTGAGCATATAGTGGGTTTGTTTTAAGCGTCCAGCGTCTGACATAAGGCGCGACTAGAGTGCCTGCGAGACATTGGACTAGAGCAAGATTGTCTAGATGTGGCTACCCCGAGCCATCACATGGCGCACACAAGATGGTGCCGCAGCATGACAGGAGAGGAGTTCGCCCGTGTGTACTCGTGGGGCCACGACCCGAAATATAAGGTATCATTTCAGGAACATGTTTGCCGAGACCAACGGCGCCCACCCAACCAGCCGCTTTCCCTAGTCACATCCCCGCACTGACACGGTCGACCTCCAGGGCGATTACGAGGCAGCGAGTCCGTGCAACCACGTTGACCTCCCGCAGACTCTCCTCGAGCCCATCTTGACCAAGAGAGCGCTCCACAAGGGCTGGACGCTCCGGTTCAACACGAAGTTCCTAAGAGTGACCCGGCCAGCACCCGACATCATCATTTCGGAGGTCATCGACGATGTCACCAAGAAAACCTACAAGATCCAGTCCCGGTTTCTGTTTGGTTGCGATGGCGCCCGCAGCCAGGTCGTTCGCGAGCTGGGCATCCCCCTCATCAAGAAGCCTGGTCAAGGCTTGGCCCTGAATGTGCTGGTGCGGGCTGATTTGACGCACATCATGACAAACCGCATTGGCAACCTGCACTGGGTCTTCCGTCCCGAGGAAACGGACTCGCCGCCGTGGGGCTGGGCTGCCTGCGTGCGCATGGTGCGGCCTTGGAACGAGTGGATGTTCATCTTCCTTCCGGCTCCAGGTGCGGACCTTACCGCAGATGCTATGGACGCAAGTGACGAGGAGTATCTGGCTCGAATTCGCGAGTGCATCGGCGACGCTTCCATCAACGTCAAGCTCCTGCATGCCAGCAAGTGGTGGATAAACGAAACCGTGGCCGAGTATTACTCTGACGGCAACGTGTAAGTGCTCTTGATTCCCAGAACCACTACTGAGTGCAACAGTGCTGACTGGCCAATGCAGCTTCTGCTTCGGTGACGCCACGCATCGCCACCCTCCATTCAACGGCCTCGGTTCCAATACGTGCATTCAGGACGCGTTCAACCTTGCCTGGAAAATTGACTATGTCATGGCTGGCAAGGCAGGTCCCAAGCTCCTTGACTCGTTCAGCCAGGAGCGCCAGCCTGTCGGCGCCGACATCATTGCGCGCGCCAACCAGGGTCTGCGGGATCACATCCACTGGCAGCAGACATTGGGTATGCTCGAGCCTGACGTCAACAAGCGGCGCGAGATACTGGCCGAGTTCGATGATCCAGGCGAGAAAGGGCGCAAACGACGTCAGGAATTCCAACGGGGCATCGAGAAGACGACAACCGAGTTTCATGGGCTCGGCATTGAGATGAACCAGCGCTACGTCTCGGACGCCGTGTATCTGTCCGACGAAGGCCCGGCCCCGCCTTTGCCCGAAGACACCGTCAGGACCCACCAGATCACAACGTATCCCGGGCGCCGACTGCCGCACGTGTGGCTGAACACGCGCTCACCTGCGGGGCGGGTGTCGACGATTGACCTGGCCGGTCATGGGCGCTTCTGCTTGCTCACCGGCCCTGGAGGGCAGGCATGGAAGAATGCTGCGATGGATGTGTCGGCGGCTTTGGGCGTCGAGATTGTCGGATACTCGATTGGGTGGAAGCAAGATTACGAAGATGTCTACTTTGACTGGGCGAAGAAACGTGAAGTGGAGGAGGACGGGTGCGTCCTGATCCGCCCGGACAGATTTGTGGCATGGCGGTCCAGCGCCGTGGTCAAGGACCCAGCGAAAAGACTGGAGGAAGTGATGAGGAGTGTTTTGGCATTGTGAGATGGACTTAGTTACCGACCAGCTAGCCCGATTGTTCGTGTCAGGCGGTACGCATCTGATGTCGGCGGTCTTGGGTAGGTGCATGTCATAACGGGTGGTATGCTGGAGACGGCGCAAGGTCCAGCAGCAGTGACCATCCACGAAGGGATTCACGAAGGGAGGGGTTTGAAACATGCCCTGGGCTGCCTTACTCATCGATTCAGGCGCACGCATGCCCGCACGAGCGTGTCTATGGTCTATGTACGGAGTAGAGGAGCTTGACTCTCGCGTCTCTGCTGGAGTGACCGGGGATGTGATGTTGGGGGTTGGTGGTCGGGGCACTGCGAAACAATAACATGCAGGATGACGTCAACGCAGGTCCGAGAAGTGCAGCAATTTCCAACCAGAGCTCTGACACCAATGCACCTTCGAGGCTTCCCCGATCTACAACACACACCAATGAAGCACCAGATGCCGTCAGTGGCACCCATACCGTCCAATGTGAAGCGTTTTCTCTGCCTTGTCACAGCACCAAAACTTGGCAGTGTCCCATACACCCCCCTCCACTGCTCTGCCGACAGAATCTTCGACGATCTTCGGCGTCATGCGCTGAGAAAACGAGGGTAAAGCGACATGAATGTGTCATTCAACGAGCCGTCCCGTGGTCTCAGCGAAAACAGGGAACAGCGTCATAGTTAGCAGGCGCATTGTGTGGCCATAAATACCTACCAGATACCAGACTTGTAGTTGCCGGTAGCTCAGCACTCTGCGGATGACGAACTTACTTCGTTGGCTGCTGCAAACACCTAACCTCATTGAACGGTACCTGGCTGACCCGCTCATCACCTTAACACTGCTTCACGACACCGCAAGGGCGTCTATCATCAACGCAAGCCGACATCATGGTCCGTGGAGAAACTCGTGCCCGCACTGGGCTTTCAACCTTCCTGCTAGCTAGCAGCGCACTGGTATGGATCTCGGCCGTCATTGTGATGGGCATCCTGGCCTATCTGGTCTCCAACGGATGGCGCGGCGACCACATCATTTATGAGTTGGTGATTGTAAGTCTTGGTGCACCCCGACCTAGCCTTGGTGAGTATACTGAGAACTAACGTTGCACCTTGCGAAGTCGGTTTTGACGACGGCATTCCTGCTCTTTGCCTTCTTCCTCACCGCTTTTCCTGGCACTGTCCTGCTGTTCAACCTCATCTTCTCCTATCTTTGGATTGTCGCCGTCTCCTTTACGGCCTCGGACTGGAGCTACAGTCACGACAGCCTGTTGCTTACGGTCGAGGCCTTTAGTTTCATCGCCTTGTAAGTCCGGTCGAAACACCGTGAGAGGTTGGTGTCTGAGCTAACCACAAAGAACAAAGTTTCTTCCTTTTCTTCAACGTTCTGTACGACTGGCACCATGGCTTTTATCGCGGGGGTGCTCGGACCCGAGCTGTTGTCTAAGAACGAAGCGGTTACGGACACTCCAGATCAAGGCCCGGCGAGTGTTCATGCCACATTGGTTACATAGAGAAACACATAATTGGCGTCGTTTGTGTTGAGATTTTGGGGCCAGGGAGTATTGACGGCGGAGGATGATACCACTAGGCTTTTGCTTTCCTCATCGGTCTTACTAGGCTTAATGATCTTTAGCGTTTGCATCGTGCCGCCTGCTAATTTGTTAACGCCCAATTGAAACGTTCTCATTTGACTTGGGCCTCTAGGCATTATGTCGCTGCTGTGGTGAGGGAATAGATACTTCCGATCCGCAGTGGTTCCACACCATCCACACAGCTCCATTTCAACTTGAAAACTACACTGGTTGTCGGTTACCTGGAGCTAATGGGATGTAACGTTCCCTTGGGAGGCGTACATACACAAGCATTGGAATGGTGGGACAAAATCTCGTATTTGAAGAGCCTAGCACGAATGGACGTTACATGCTTGCGGTATATTTGCCATTAGGCACTAGCTGTAGCAGTGTTCCTGTGGGGGCATGTATGAGCCACTGGCCGCTTCTGGGAGTAGCCACGGACACAACACGGATTTGGTGCGTTTTTCATCTAAACCAAATTAATTTTGATTAAACCGCTAAGGACCGGGGCAGTCTCAGTGCCTCACGAGATGTGTACGACTAGTCAGCGGTCTGCCGAGGTTCAGTGGTTTGATCTCTGTTCTACACCAAAGAAACCTATATAGCCTGCAAATCAGACAGGGTCTCCGTCTTCCAGCTGTTTACATATAGGAATCCGCGGTAGAGAATCTTGCAAGCAACTGCCAACATGCATGTCCTTTCGCTTTTCGTACTCGTCGTCCCTGTCCTAGCAACCCCGGTTGTGCAGACGGGACAGCAGTATGAGCCCGTCTCATTCAACAACTGCGAGCTTGTGCTTGACCACAACGTCGACACATACGTGGTTGGCATGCGGTTCACTCTTGAGCCTGCCAATGTTGCTTGCGCCGCAAGCAACTTCTCCATGCCATCACCAACATTCTCCTGCGCAGACATCGGCTACGCTTTCTCTATCAACAAGACCGAAGGTTACTATAGCCGGTACACCGTTCGTATTTCTCACAAGCTCATGTCAAGGTGCGTGAACAAGCTATCAAGCTGGTCAACTGAGCTACGCCGACTCTAACATGAGTTCTCTTCCGCAGAGAGGTTTTGCAAGGTGACCTAACGTTTGGCACCAACGGTCCCATTCCCTGGCTTCATGAACAGATTGGGACAGCAGAGGGGGAACTGGTGGCTGTCTGACTCCTGCTATGGACACTAGCCGGATCTCTCCCGGGGTAATAAATCCCAGGATAGTACTGCCGATGATCTAAAACCATTTAGCCGAATACCTATAAAGTCAAGTACATTAAATAGGGTTAGGGTTAGGGTTAGGGTTAGGGTTAGGGTTAGGGTTAGGGTTAGGGTTAGGGTTAGGGTTAGGGTTAGG
>JAMAKO010000052.1:0-288965 GCA_023628555.1 Chaetomiaceae sp. R4402 | reverse complement strand
TTTCCTTTGTATATAGCAGTGGAAGGACCGGCGCGCCTACGGGCATATCGGTGTAGGAAATAATAATAATAATATATCTACTAATAGCTATAGGCTTAAATCTAGTAAATTCCTTTAAAAACAAGGTCTTTTATAATCGTAATATAAACCTCTTACTTATAAAAAGATACTCGTTTACTCCTATATTAATCAAAGTAGCAAATATAGTTAAGGATATTTTATTATTAGCTATCTTAGTAGTAGTAAAGAGAGGTTTGCTACCAAGATAACTATATAGAAAGCTAAATCTACTACTCTCAATAGACATTACCCCTAGAAGGGAGACTTCATTATCTAAAGATTCTAGTTTTTTAACCCTTCTTAATCAGGCTAGACCTGCTTCTCTAGTTAGACTATAGCCTAACGTTACTAGACCTCCTAGATATAGGCCTCTCTCCTAAAATTAGTTATTGGCGCTGCCTACTTAGAAGGCTTCTAGGGGCAATCCCTACTAAGATATCCCTTCTTATAGCAATAGAAATAATAACCTTCCTTATACAACTTATACACTATATTGGAAGTTAGGCTAGTAGGTACTACGCTACTATAATTAGTAGTAAAACTCTTTCTATTGCCATTAATAGCTACCTTAGTTAGATTAGCCCTATTAGTTAATGGCCAAGCAGGTAGTTTATTCTAGTAGCGCGTAGCTACTTCCTCTTTAGCCTACTTATTAACCAAAGTAATCTCTAACCCTAGGTAAACAAACTAATTAAAGGTAACTATCGAGTCTATATATATAGCAGCCAACTAGCGCTATAAATCGGTTGTTAGTTTACGCTTAAGCTTAGCCTTCTACTAGATATAAGTTTTACTACATTTGCTAGCTAAGTATACAAAGTCGTTTTTAAATATATTAAACTTGTTAGTAGGCTTTATCTTTAACTTATTATACTTGTTAAGCGACTTCTTAGCCTAATTAGGATTATAGTAATTCTCCTAGAGGTAGGTAAGCAATTGGATTAAGGTATTAATTAGCTTAGAGTATATATCGTGTAGGTATAGCATAAGCTTGCAAGAAGCCTTACCTCCTAGGTATAATTCAATATAAGCCTATTAGGCTATATTATTGTAAACGCGAACATGCTGTTGCACCCGCCGGGAATGGCGCCCTTCCGAATCGGGTATGGCGCCACGTCTGAATTGCCCATTCGCACGGCCCCACGCGCCCGCCGCATAAATAGGAGCCTCGTCCTCCGACGTCACTTCCTTGTACTCGCAACCTTTCTCTCCCTTCCATTCTTCCCTCTTTTCTTTGCTCTGCACCCTGCCTCCTTCGAATACGCCTTTCTGGTCCTCATTTCGCCAACGCAGCTGCGTGTCCGACCTGCCCCTTGTCTTCCCCCCCTTTCCGGCAGCCGCCTCGAACTCGCACACATCGTGTTTCGCGCCGTCTCACCCCGCGCGTTGTCGCTCGTCGATGAAAGGCCGCTTGACGGTTCCGCTCATACCCATAGCGATTTTTCACCCGATTCTGGACTGCAACTTCAACTCGAGCCTGAGCGCTATCTACACAGAAGTTGTCCTCCCCTTCCTCTCGCGGCAACTCGTCTCCTTTCGTCCGTGCGGCCGACCTTGCGCCTACCGTGGTAAGTTCCCTGGTTAGTTCCCTGCGCGACTCGCACTGGATACTGAATTGGACCAGTCGCAAAAATGCCGCAGGTATCGCCCACACCCCATGCAGACGCATCCGGAGGCCTCCTCTTGCTTGTCGCATCATCGGACACCTCTCCTCCCCTGCAGGGCGCATAATCTCGCTTGGCACATTCGGTCCGATTGCTGTCACTGCCACAGCGGGGCCTGCAAGAGAGAGTCATGAGAACGGCATGGCTTGCGTCCTGATTCGACCGCCGTCTATTTCCGTGTCACGCGTTGCGATCCGACTTGCAGCGGACAGGGGCCGGAAAGGCCGAGCCGACAACGAGTCCTTGCAGAGAGAAAGAGGAGGGCGGTTCGCGGCGGCGCAGCAAAAGCAAGTCCGAGCAGGCGAAATGAACGAGGTGGCCCCCATGATGACGCGGCCTCTCCGGCGGCCCCGCTGGCTCGCGCTCTCGGTGCAGAGAACTGCGGCGCGGAACAAGGTCGATGCACTCCTGATGCATGACGGGCGATCCTTGTCATTGTCGCATTGACGGCCAGGCAGACGCGGGATAGCAATAACTCAGTGAGGGATTCCGGTGAGGGATTCTCTGTCTCGCGATTGGTGGTTCCGGCTGCGGGACGTCGAATAAGGACGCCCAGTTCATGCGGAAAGCTGGGGGGAGCGGAGATGACACGCTTTGCGTCACAGCGGCGGAGCGGGCGTGGGCATTTTGGAGGCGACGCCGTGGATCACGCGGCATCAAAGTCAGGGTCAGAGATCCTTCGCGATACGAGGTCCTACCAGCGCTCCCGTTTCCCGCCGGCCTCCTCTTCGTCTCGGGAATTGCGTGATTGGCAGGGACGCGCAGGACCTGTGATCGACGAATCGTGTGCCCGAGCTTGGCATGCAACGAGGCGTTTCACGGCCGAGCACGTTGGTCAGGATCTGTCGCGAGAAGCGGAATGGATGGGTAGGGCGGGGGAAAGGGGGGGAGAGGAGACGGGAGAAGGGGCTGGGCGCAGCTCGTTTCCTGTTTGGCGGCGGAGTCCGCCTATCCGCGCGCGCAGGATATATTTCGCTTGTTCCCCAGCACCCAGAAGGGCGACGACAACCAGCTTCCATGCCAAGGTCTATCCAGCATCGTTTCCCCTCCAGTCTTGCGCATTCATTCTGCAGTTCAGCAGCGCGGTATTACTGTCAACGCCATGGTGGCAGTCTGCCTCGAACGCCAAATCTTTTACACACCCCCTACGCCGAAGCCGAAGCCTACGATCCGCGACCTTCTGCCTCAAAAGCCCCCCTCTCCGACCATCTCTGGGATCCTTTCGCGGTCGCCGCCTCCGCCGTGGCCGCATGATGCAGGCGATGTACAGGCTGGTGGCGCCTTAGTCCCACCAAACGTCGTGGTCGACATCTCTAGCGATGAGTCTGATGGTGACTGGCTCGGCGAACCCGGTAACGGTCGGTCGTGCAAATCACTCAAATCTAGCAAGGACTGTGGTGCTGACATTTCTTAGAAGGCAACAAGATCGATGCTACTCCTAGTGACGGTGGCGATAACGCCGTGAGCTTTTTTCCGGTTACAGGTACAACTGGCTCAGGCGATGAATCTCGACGAACCCAGCGGAACCCATCCCGACGTGAAGTCGTCTGCGCAGGGGCTCATTGTCGAGAAGGTCTCGGGTGTCCCAGGCACCCCCGCCTCTCCAAAAACGTTTTCGGCAAGAATCGGCTCGCCCAAGAGCTCAAAGACAAGGCGGCCACTCTGCCTGACAGCTCTTCCAACACCGCGCAGAGCTCACACAGCGCCGCCTCCAGCCTCGAGGTTGAAACACAGCAGCCGTCCGAGAGCTACCTCCTCTCTCCGCCCAACGATCGTCGCGAGGACAACGATCAGACGAGTGACCCAGGACACCGCCATCCGCCGGTTCCAGACGACAAAGGAGAGCAGGATGAGGATGGTCTCGTCGCGCCGCCGCAAGTTCAGGAAAGCCGGGCAAGCACACCATTGTTGCCGGACGTTGAGAGCATCAGCGATCGGGAGCTGGCGGATACCGAGCCACACCCCCAATCTCGGAAACCACGGAGCGCCGAATCCGATTTTGGGGTTGAAGCACAGCAGAGGAGGTCCGATAGCTGCCGCCTCTCTCAGCGCCATGATCACCATGACGGCAGCAGTCAAGTGAGCGAACCAGAACAACGTGATCCTCTGGTGCTGGGCGACAGAGAAGAGCAGGATGAAGAGGGCCATGCCGTTGTGCCCCTGCAAGCACAGGAGAGCGTGGCGGGTTTGCCGGGGTTGTCCCACGATGAGCGCGACATCAACGTTGAGATGGCTGGAGCCGAGCCATCCATGCAGCCACCCCCCAGCCAACCCCTGGCTCGCCTCCAGCGTCCTCTCGGTCGTCGTCGAGCTTGCAATGCCGATGATGGGGAGGACTATTGTCCTGATGTGGGCAGCAACGCCGAGCACAGCGAGGATGATGGTGTCCAGCCGAAGCGCCGCAAGCGCCGTAGGGTGAGCAAGGTGACCGTTGCAACCGGCGGAACGGCCTCCCAGCGGCAGACCAGTCCAGACCGCGGCAACTCTTTGTCGAGAAAGGCTCGGGGATCATCCCGGCGGCTAAAGCGCCCGGGTAAGCGCAGCACCGCCCGCCCACTGTCATCTCGAGAGTCCACCGTGGAAACGGACACCGAGACGGAAAGAGCTGCTGCCGCGACGTTCCAGGAATGGCCTCTTGGGAACGCGGTCCTCAAGCGCATTACGATGGATGGTTCGTCGCCTACCTTTGTGGTGCAGTTCACCTGGGACCCATGTGCAAAGCATGGAAGAGGGCACGGGATCGCGGAGAACCCAAGCGACGCTCCCTCCGCCCAGGAGCGTCGCCCGGGGAGGGTGAGGAGCACACGGTCCCCGAAGTCCGAGAAACCACCGGCCCACTCGAAGCCGACTTCAACCTCGGGGAGGGCGAGTCCTGATCACTCTCGGGCGCCTTCGGTAGAGGTTGACGATGCCGATGAGGAAGAGTGGGCGGTGGAGAAAATTTGCGGCCAAAGGAGGCTGGACGACGGTACCGTGGAACTGCTTGTGAAGTGGAAAGGTTGGGAGGAGGAGACATGGGAGCCTTACAAGAATGTGGCCGAGACGGAGGCACTGGACAGGTATGAGGGCCTTCATGGGCGGGTTGATGTAGGTATTGTCTGAGGTTTCCCTCGGCTCGGTGATGACTCCTGATCCAACTATTTTGTTCTTCCGCTTTTTAGCTACCTGGATTGGATCTGTGGGTTCCCCGCTGTTGTGCCCCGCTATACGGATTGAATAAATGTTAGTTATAGTACACGGTAATTGGCTATAAAGGTTACCCCGCATCCGCGTCTTTGTCGCGTGTTGGGCGCGTTTCTACGTGTCGAGAGCGAGACTTACGTCCATTTTGCTTACTCCTTACCCTTCAACTGCTCCGCAGACCGGGTCCTGTATCTGAGACAGCCCCTTTCGTATTTGTTGTCCAAGCGTAGGAGTTCAATGGCCTCCATACTCTCTCAACCCGATCGGCCGGCTTCAATCCTCTACCGTATGCCCGCTGGTAAGAACCTCCCTCCCCAAATACGGTAGCATGCCTCTTCTTACGCTATGTAAAGAAATCCTCCTGACAGTAATAAGCTTTATTGCTGGGGATGATACTCGACCGGTGTTCCTTTCCCTCGAGAACAAGACCGCACTCCATAGCAGGGCGAAATACTGCGACTGCGATGGCGCTTTTCCCATCCCAACCAACGAACAGGAATCCACGCTGTGGCACCTGATGCAGACGTCTCGCTATTTACGAGCATGCGCTCGCCCGCAGTACATGGCAGCGACTACGCACTTGGTTTGCGCCTACGAACTCGAGTTTTATTTGACAAGTCCCTTCGTCGAGCTGCAACCACGATGCCGCTTAGTTTATGTATACCTCAGCGGAATGCCAGGGACACCACCTATCCCACTCGATCCTTTCCTAGGGTTTGCTGATGTTCCGCCGGACCTTGTTGGACGCAAAGTCAAAAAGTCATGGGAAAATCTCATCAACCTACTCCGATCCCGCACCAAGCCTTGGATGAAGCGTCTTCGAGAGATGATGAGGCTGTCCGTGGACTGGAGCGGTGACATCTATATGGTACCTGTGGAGGGATGTGTTGCGTCGTGTATTGACATTAAGAACCTGAGGAATGAGCTCTTGGCTCTGCGTGGGAGTGTTGACGGCGCGGCGTACCTCCAGTTGATCCCAGCACCGGAACACCCAAAGGAAAAGTACTACAGCGATTGGCATAAGCTTAAGGACCCACAGCATCGGTTCTTCGAGAGGGGCTGGAGAAAAGGAGATATCGAGAAGGTCGACTACGAGAGTGGAAGAATGATCAGCGTTGTACCGAGCCGAGAATTCATGTCGTCACGCCGCAAGCTTTCCGACTTGGGAATCACCTGGAAGCTCCTTCGCCAACAACTCGACGAGCCGGTGTACCTCAGGCTTTTTCCGTCTGCTGGTCATATGGAGAACGAGCTGTTATGGCACATATAAAGAGCACTGCTCTGATGTGGAGGGGGTATCCGGTGATGATGGGGATAGGGACGGTGACAATAGGGACGGTGACGATGGGGACAGTGACGGCGGGGACACTGACGACGGGGACACTGACAATGTTGAACCATGGCGTTCGACAACACGATAGCTTTCTTCGTCTGGCTCATCCGCGTCTGGTGCTGAGTTTTACTGCGCCACAAGTTGAGGAGTAGGTGTGCGGGCCGGCGAGCGGCGTGCGGGTGCGGGCTTCTCGTGGCGCCGGGAACTGTGGATGCCGGCCCGGTGTTACTGGGAGACATTGGCGTGCCCGGCACGGGCCGCAGCGGGTTCGACCTCAGCCAAAACCTCCTGCTCCTGACGAAACCCCTGATCGACCATACAGTTGCCAATGCCTTGCCCCGCCACTCCAAAATTAACCCTTCGCGGGTGTTGAGTACTCTCAGGAGTTCAAAGGCAGTTTCTAATGTTAGTTGCCAACGTTCCCAACACCATCCTTCCATTTTCCTTTGCTATTCTTGTCTTCACACAAACAAACTCGGAGATCGTCCGGCGCCTGAACCTTGACCGATGGAGCCACGGATCGATACGACGAGGGAGCTATCGTAAGGCCTCATACTTTACCCAACACGCGCATACTGGACCTGTGTAGATATTACAGGCATCATCCCTGCCTTTGTCAGAGCTAGAAACGACAGCACAAAGTTGAATCGGTTTTGCGAGCGACTGATGCTGGCAGTGGATCGCTCTACTGCGGCATGTTTGGAACCATGTAATCGTAGCGCAGTGTGCCATTGCCAACTTCATTTTCAACTCCATTTCCAGCGCCATTTTCGGCTGCCTGGTTGCAGTTCCGGGCTACATGCTCCTTGGCTTTCGCTCGTGCTCAGCACCGCGAAGGCTCGGGCAGTGGTTGGAGCGCTCGGGGCTTTTGCCGGCCGGCCACCACCTTTTATTGCACGTGGGTGGCTGCAGAGATGAGGGGTCGCGGGTGCGGCACAGCGGCACATGTTGGGCTCCCTTAGGCTTCGCCGCGGCAGGTTGGGCGCACCAGCACTCGTTAGCCTAGTGCTGCGACGAACACCATCGCATCGATCCGTGGCTACATCGGTATTCGTACCACCGAACCTAGATCAGGCTGATCCAACATGGCAACTCCAGCCGAACATAGCCAAGTGGTCACATCGGAGCAGGTGTGGGAAGAGACGGACAACGACGAGCTCCATTTTTGATCATATTAGGGCGATCGTGCGTCAAGGCTCGCGCTGGAGAAGCGTCTGCGGACTGGACCTCCAAACTGCAGACCGGCGATTCGGTGAACGAGGCGTGCTCCCTTGGATTCGTTACAACGACAAGAATGACACTGTCAGTGCGGTTTTCTGATGCGAGTGCAAGCAAGATGATGGTCAATTGAATCCTATGCTAACCACCCGCCAACACCTCACAGCCCTTCCGGGCCTTATCCTTTCCTCCTCTTCGAATCACTCTTCTTCGGCTCACTGAATGAGGTACCTGGAGTGACAGCTTGCTGCTCGGCGTTGCTCGACTGGCTGCCCCGCTCGTCAGGCAAAGAAGCGCAGCTGGCATCTGACTGCATCAGGTTGCCCAAATCCTGGGAAAGCCCGGTCGCCTCGGAAAGCGGCGGGACATCAAAGTTCAAATCCGACGGCAGCTGATCGATGGCAGAGCAGATGTTCTTGAAGTGAGTGGGCATCCATGTGTCGTAGACATTTTTCGTGAATCGATATGCTGTCCATTTGTCCCTTCCGTCGAGTGCGGTGAATGAAAAGTCATGGATCGGGTGCCGGTAGTACTTGACGTCTTTCCCACTTATCACCGGGTAGTGGCCGTAGATCCGTACCGACCGGTGGTCATGCGAGACGGAGAAGGCGAGGATCTTCCGGTTGACCTCATCTTCGCGCTTGACAGCACGGAAGAGCTCGACGATGCCCCGCACAGCAAGGGTCATGCTGTGGGCGTTCTGACGGTCTGCGATGTCGAGCGCCGCGGCGCCGCATTTCACCTCGCAGGTCAGGAATGGGAAGTACATGTAGTACGTGGCCATGAAGAAGGACTGGTCCCCGGCGATGAAATCGCCAATGAATGGCGACAACTTGGCGAGCTGGTCCTCGGTGAATGCGTCTCGTTTGAACCCCACGGAGTAGTCAGGCTGTGGACGGGTGCTGGTCAGGGGGATCGAATTGTTCCACCCTTCGTTGACGCTTTCCACAAGGCGTTTGTGGTTCTTGTTCCGGAGGGCGAGCGCTTCCGCCGAAGGAACAATGAGCCTTGAGATGTCTTGAATGATCCTCGCCTCATTCTTATTCTCAAGGTTGCGACAAGCATCCACGAAGACATCGTCGTCGAAGAGCGTCTCCTTGGGGACTGGCTGTTCACCGCTAAGAAGGTCCCTAATGAGATGCTTGCTTGTATCCGTGATACCAAGCTCAGAAATATCCATGTATGAGCCCTTGGTCTGGAGCAGGAGCGTGTATCGCGTGTCCCTATACGGCGCACTCTTCTCCTCCCTCAGCTTCTGGTCGCTAGGCGTCGTGGGTGTCGCCGAGTTCGATGTCCCCGAGTTCGATCGCTTCCGGGACAGCTTGGACGAGGATTTCCTCCGCGCAAGGAGATGGTCCATAGTGAGATCCGTCTCAGAGCTTTCTTCCGGCCAGTCCTGCTCCTGTGGCCAACGCCCTTCCTTTGCCCAGAAAGCAACCGGGTCAGTGTATTTGTGGGTGCTGTTGCCAACCGCTGACTCGCTAAATGCGTCTTCCGCAGGGCATGGAGGGGATGTCCTTCGTCGCTTCGAGTCTGGGTCTGGGTCCGGGTCTGAGCTGGCCTCGAGTGCGTGTTCGATTGAGTGCTTGCGCTTGCAACCTCCGTTCTGGACAGGCGCCGTCGGCGTCTCTCTGGGTGTAGTTGGACGCAGGCGATTGCGTACAGCGCGTCTGCTTGCGCACTTTCGAGAATTGCGTTTGCGCGGCTGGATGCCCTGGGGTCGATTTCCTACAAGCGTCAGCGGGAGATGTCCTTTGCGATGCAAAGAATACGTACCTCGATGATTTGACGCCGGCGATGTGGGCGCCCTTTGGGCCGCTGTTTGGGCTCGAGTGTGGGCCATGGTGATGAGAATGGAGGGGGGGCGAGGTCCTGGTTATGTGTCTGGGGAAGATTGTCTCGAGACGGAGTGACGTGTGAGGAATGGATGGCTGCGAGCGTGCAGGAATGGGAACCACGAGTGCCAACCAATCGTTAAGCGCCGTAGTCACTGCAAGCCCCACAGTGTTCATCCAATAGACGAACCACGCTTTGCCCTCGCATTTGGCTCCTGCGCCGACTGACCAATAGGGAGGGGATTACAGCCACCCCACTAATCCACACATTAGCCGCCGCCTAGAGCTGCAAAGCTCCACCATTTGCCACTGAAACGTCTAATCTTAGACGAGCCTTGACTCATTGCGTTGAAGGGCCAGCGCGGGGCATGCAGGTGCGGGCTTGATACCGGGGTTGCCGGGAGTTGTGGTTGCCCGCTTCAGGATGCGATCCATCAGTGCCGGAGTTTTTGGCACTGCGAAGGCTCGGGCGGTGGTTCGGCGCGCTCGGAGGAAGACCAGGAGCGCCTGGGAGACTCTTGGAGGGAGACCGGAGGCCGTCGGGCTCGCAGGTTGCAATTTCCAGCTCCATTTCCAGCTCCTTCGTTGCTCCTGCCTTTTGGGCTGCATTCCTCTCGGCTCCGCTTCTGCTCAAGGGGCCGGAAACGTGAGCAGCAGGTTTGGCACGTCAGCACTCGTTGGCCTGGTGCTACGACAAGATCACCTGTTTAGGAGACACAAGAAGGGAAGGTTGACCTTCCAGACGATGATCCTCGGCTTGTCCATTTAATGGTACATTATTTGTACCACTTTAACTACGACGGACAGTTGCAAGACGATCGCAGCATCGGATTAGATACGGACGGAGATGGAACCGACATTAATAAGCCGAGTAGGGATGTCCTTGTTACACATGCCAAGGTCTACGCCTTGGCAGAAAAGTATCTGATCTATGGACTGAAGGCCGTTGCGCTTCGACAATTCAAGGCAGGCGTCGGGCGATCACAAGCCCGGGTTGCAGTGCCAGTGCCTGCTCGACAGCTGGTCTCGCAAGGTCCCCGTCACCTCTCCGGAGGGCCACCGTCGTGCTAGGCGGCCATGCGGTCCTCCACGCCCTGGCAGGCGGCGCCGCACAGCTGCACCTCCCGCGAGGTGGCGGCCATGAGCTCGCCGACGTAAGCGACGGTAGAGGTGGGCGACGGTCGAGGCGGGCGCCGGGCAGTGCCTCTCCTCGTACGGGACGATAGAGGTTATGCGGAGCAAACTCGCTGCGTCGACGGCGGAGGGTGAAGTGAGCCACAATGGCCGTGGTAGGTGTCCTACCGCGATGATGATCCCCGGCGGCTCGCAAACCAAGTGATGAGCGAGAGTTGTGCTTCTGACTGCCCTCGCGGATTTCCGCGCTTATCATTGGAGCGGGGCGGGACGGCACGGCACGGTCCTGCAAGCGGATAGAGCCGCGCTATTCCCGAGAATGTGCCCTTGGAGGCCTTCCTGTCGCAGGAGCGGGGCGGTCTGAGACGGCAGTATCGAGCGGTTTCACCATGGGTTCGAAAACAAGGATCCCCCACTCACCCTCTGAGGATTACCACGCACCGTCATTATTGCTGCATCCTCCTCCCATCCATGATGGCCTCTGTCGACGACAAACTTGAGGAGTCCATCTCTGGTTTCTTCTCGAAGGGGGGAGCGTGCATAACAAGGAGTCAATGCGACGCATTTGCCGACAAAACGTTTGGAGGACCGGTCAAACCTGTTCCAGTCCAGGGCATGTGTAGTTACACAGTGGCGGCAGCGAATGACACAGTCATCGTCCAATTCCGAGAACCGGACTCGCCACTGGATACAGGAATGCTGGCGACGATCCAAACTATCCATCCAGGCTTCGTGGCTGCCTGTAGCTTCCATGGGACGATTGGCTCATCACCGGCGCTGCTAATATATTCGATGAACATGCTCCCAGGAGACAGCTATTTCAACATCTCCCTCACTATGCTGGGCGACGAACTGGATCACCAGCTGGCCACTGTGCGCAGCCTGGCGAGGTTCGTGGATATTGACTTTTTCTTTTCCGTTTCAAACCTGCTAACAGACCAATATAGGTTCTTTGCGCAGTCCTGGCTCAAGAGCAGCCGACCAGATTCGACTACTATTTCTGCCCACTTTGAATGCTGCTGCTCCAGCTTCGACTACCTGTGCAGCAACCTTCCCTCCCGCTTCCAGAAAACCGTCACCCAGGTACAGGAAAACCTCCTGACTCTCTTCTTTGGGGAGTATCCCTTGGTCCTAACGCACGGCGATCTCAACGAGAGGAACATCCTCGCCAACCCCAGGACCGGCGAGATTACGGGAATTGTCGACTGGGCTGAGGCAAGCATTCAGCCGTTCGGCTTCGCTCTTTATGCGCTTGACTGCATCCTTGGCTGCCTAACTCATAACGGATGGGTTTTTCATGGCACTGCCGAGTACCTGCAGGATGAATTCTGGAGGGTCTTTTGCGAAATGGTCGGTGGAGTGTCCCAATATGAGATGGAGTTAATTCAGCTTGCGAGGCTAGCTGGATTGTTTCTTCGGTACGGCATCCCGTACAAGGCTGGACGTAAGGGAGTAGTAGGAGTCGGGGGTACGATCAATACCTCCATCAGGGTGCTCGACGGCCTCATTCTAAGTGGAAAGGCAGCTCACCCGAGACCAGGCGTTCACGGCTGTGGCTCATCTTCCCTGTCAACTGAAGCCGGCACCTGATGCTGCGGAGGAAGAATGGTGCCATGGGGGAGGAAGGGCCGGCAGCACTTTCTTGGCAAGTGGACTAGGAGATGCACATCAGTATCGAACCTACGACCATCGCATCGCCAAAAACAGAATTCGGATTTGAACTGTTTTTCTATCCTTAACAACTCCTTTGGGCCATCACCGCCCCTGACACTTTGCTCAACCGGCGCTGGGGACGCCAGCTTTCAGTTGATGATTTCCTTACGCTTCAGCACGTCGATAAGGCTCTTCTCGTCAGTCAACTTGGAATCTTGGAAAATCTTATGGTTTCCGTTCTGCATAGGAGAGTGGACATCGTTGCCTTTAAGTTCGCTGACGCCTGTCACCTTATCAGTCTCGGCGGACCACCCCGTGACTCGATAGACCTCCTGAATGTTCGTATCTTCGGCATTCAGCATGACAACGCCTTCGGGGCCGCTGCCAGAGAGGTCAAACTCCTGCATCATCTTGGCTCCGTGTCCATCTAGGACCTGAAGGCCCAGGAGGTCCGTCAGACCTTGCTCCTGAAGAAATGTACCGAGTTGAGCAACAAAGATGTTGTCATTTGGATTCATGGCCGGCGGGGGTCCTTCGCGGTACTCATAAGCCGTGAATTGGCCGTCGGCGTTGAGCGCAAATATGTGGCCATGGATGTTGTTCAGGTCCAGCTCAGTGACGTTGGTCGGGCGAGTCCAAATACCGCGGACATTGGGATCCAATAGAGCCTTTCCGAACATGACCTCGCCTTTGCCAAGCTGCAAGTGTCCATGGATCAGGTGGACTCCAAATTTCTCCTTCACGTCGTTGGCAAGGATGAGCTTCAGGATCACTTGGAAGTCGGCCTCGGAGACTTGACGCTGATCCCCATCATCAGGCAGCGCGTTGTACCTTTCCCAACTGGACTATCAGCATGATACATTATACGAAAGGATGTATACGGAGACCCAACTTACACCGGGATCGACTTCTCCATTTCCGCCTGGGTAGATATGGCATGGAGGCCAGGAATAGACGTATGGTTGATGATGTCTGTGGACATTTTGGGGCGTTGTTCCGGTGGACCTTCAGACGAGGGGGCAGTTGGGTTTCGCGATGAAGATATGTTGTAGGCAGGAATGTGATGGATTGGAGTGCTTGGTCCATGCTACGGGAAGACGTGAATGACGAGGTACTCTTATATTGTTAGCAAGAGGTTGATGTCCAAGGTGACATCTCGTTTCTCTTCGTCAACGTGATATGTGAGTCATCTGCAGTGTTACAAGGCGCCACAGCACATCTGTTCACACTTTGAATGTTCCCAACCCCTGTGAGCAAAAGGAGGATGTGAAGCATGCACAATTTTTGGTGAGCCGATACTCAAGTCGGACCACGAACCCTTCATTCAGGCAGCAGGGTGTACGGCAGTTCTCCTCGATTGGCTGTGGTGGGGCTGTGTGCGACCAGCTGGTCGGCGAGGCTGCGATACGACACCGATTTGGCGGCCTTGAGCGGTAAGAAATACGCAACATTTGCGCCTGCCTCACATCGACTGCCAATGGGGGTCCAGCCGGCGTGCATTCACGTACCATTCACACAGGAAGGGCATTCTACGAGCGCGAAGGGAGACGCATTGTGCAGATGATGGTTTGGAGCATGCTGCCTCGATCACTCACAATTTTGGTCGCTCGATGTCCGACCAGTGGTAGGTCTAGATGCGTCTTGCTCGGTGAGAATGCGTCGCCTTTTTGGCAGTCATTATTGGTGCTCAAGTAATCTGTCATGCAGGCAGAAGGATGTAGGCGGCTCTTCGTGCGGGGTAGGTGGTCGGCGAGGCTGTGGGAAGCTGCAGCTTCCATACTGTACTTCCGCTGTCTTGAAGGTTGCGTCGGTATTGGGCGGCCTTCACCGGTCGCTGCTAGCCATAGGTATGCATCAGGCTGTACCCGCGTGAAGGATAGTCAAGTGCACCGGGAACAGTGGGCTTCTAGGCAGCAAAGTCTCCCCGCCGAATGATTGCTGTTGCAGTTGGCCTTACCTCCGCTGCATACAACTCGGGCACGGAATGGTGCTTGCAGATCGCACACCATCGCATGCATTGTACGCCCGCGTCGAGTGCCCGTTGGGCGATTACAAGCCCGGCGTGTAGTGCCAGAGCCTGCCCGGCAGCTGGTTTCGCAAGGCCGTCCTTGACCTCTCCAGCAGCCCCACTGTTGTACTGGGCGGCCACGCGGTCCTCCAGGGCTGGCAGGCGACTCCGCCACGTTTGGACGGCCTGCCCGAGGACGCTCTGATCGTGAGCATGGGGCCCCGCAGCGGGCCCGACGGCACTGCGGCGTCGGGCGCAGCTCCGCCTGCACCTCCCGCGCCGTGGTCGTGCAAGAGCAAGGGCGCGGGACATACGCCTCTGAACCCTCCTGCAGCCGGGCCGCGCCGGGGAGCGAGTCGGTGACCGTGCGGACGGGCATAGGAACACACGAGAGGGCCCATGCCGGCGGCGCACGTAGAGAGTCCAGATCTGGACGCGGGCACTTTGGCGGGTTCCCGCTCGGCCCCATCATCCTCGCTAGTATTATCGGCGGACCACGTGGGCTACGCGGCGCCCTGGTCGAAGCTGGGAATGGTGTCGCACGCGCAGGGAAGCAGGGCATTCAGTGGAATGGGGGGGTTTGAACGGAATGCAATTGAATGCATTGAGGTGCTTGTCGTTGTAGAAAAGAAGGTTCGAAGCGCTGCTCGCAGAGCTCGGATATATACACGATGATACCCCTGTCTGCCAAGCTCCCCGCATATTGAATACTGCGTACAACGCGCATGACACCTTTCCAAACAAAGACACCTTTACCTGTCCGCCCTGCCGGCTCGAATGGCTGCACGTCAAGAGCGACCCGCCTAGCCAGGTGACGAAAACAACCGCACTCACCATCGAAAATTCCCACAGGTAGCTGGCCACGGGCTCTTCACTGTGCTTTAGGTCCAACAGCTGAAGGAGCAAGGGCTTTCTTGGCTCGCGATTGCCAAGCATTTCCCCGGGCGTACCGCCGGGGCCATTGAGGTGAGGTATCACACCAAGCTCAAGACCGCTGGCCCACCGTTGTCTTGTCATTGACGGTGTGAAACTTGTCCAGGGCGATAAACCTCGGCGCTACAGGTCGATCAGCGGCAGTTCGTGCCGCCCAGCAGCTCGCCCGCGCCAACCGCAGCGCCCCGCCTGGGCGCCCTGGCGCGGACAACCCGACCAGCAGCCGCTACTCGTTGGCCGTGGCGGCGGCAAACAGCGCCCCCAGCAGCTCCCGGCGGCAGGCCTGCGACCCGGACACCGCCACCACGCTCAGCTCCGCGATCGCCGGCGAGCTGGAGGTGCTGGCGGCGCATGAACTGCCGCACTCGCTGGGCCTGCTCTACGAGGACCCCACCGGATCTTCCCGTCCTCGGCTGGGCCGAACGCGGCGGCGGCGGCCCGGCGAACGGCCACGGTCTGTGCCCCACTTCCACATCACTTGGGGCACCGGCCCGGGGTCGAGCTGTTCGAGCGTGCCGAGTCGTTGCGGCGGGTGTAGACGCGCCCCGTAGCCCAGAACGAGGCCAGGTCGCGGGTCACGGCCATAGGCCGGCGGGCGGGCGAGAGCAGGTGCAGCAGGTCCGCTGCGAGGAGTGCCGCCGCATCATGGTCCGCACCTCGGAGTCCGGCCTGTCACGCGGCAACCCCGGTCCTGCGGGGTACGGGGCGGTCGTCATCGAGCCCGGCACCGGCGTCGTGCTGGCAGAGCGGTTCGAAAACAATAACCAAGTGCAGCACGCTGACTGAGGGGCATGGCTGAAAAATGAGCGCCGATAGCTTCATCCTTCGGTTCCGTGATACAACGACTTCTGTGTTAACCCATAGTGTTAGGACCCTTTACCGAACACAGCTAGTTGCCTAGGATCGTGAGTGCAATACACATATATCTGCCACTTCCTCGCTGCATTTAGAAACCAACCTGGGCACCACCTCGGCTATACACGAAACCTTGCAATTAAACATGACGATATATATCCTTAGCCCTGTCCCGCTCGGCCTCTTATCCACCGAGCTAGCTAGGCGCAAAGCGCACACATGATCGCATGTTGGCTATCAAAACAATAATGCGTCCCTCCCGTCTAGTATGAGGTTCCGACAAAGAACAAAAAAGAAAATAGAAAAGAAAAAAAACACCTGTTCATAATCTCACTTCAAGTACAGCACATTGTCCACTACCCTGCTCACTCCTGGCTCGCGTCCCCGCCTGCCCGGGCGCGGTCGCCCTTGCTGTCGTGCAGGATCTGGCTGAAGGCATCGATCCGCCTCTCGTGCCGTTCCTTGATAAGTGTCTCGGCCTCGCTGTCTGCCGCCCAGAGCGTGGTCCAGTGGCACGGCAACTGTTGCCCGGCTCTATGGATGCGCCCCGCCGCCTGCTGGCCCTCGGCCTCCACAAACGGCAGCTCAAAGAGGACCGCATGGTTAGCCCTCTGCAAGCTGTCGACACCGGTGCCGGTCGTGCCGGTCGTGGAGATGAGCAGTGTAGGCTTGCCAACTTCGTCGAATGGGATCTTCAGAAAGGCATCTTGGATCGCCTGCTTGCCCTTCTTGGTGGCGGCCGACAACACTAGCACAACGTCCCACTCGCCTGACCAGTGCTTGTCCGCGTATGTTGCGATGATGAGCGCGGTGCCCGGCCGCGCCGCGAAGACGCACACGTGCTTCTTCAGATACGGCAGCGGCCAACCGTCTGCCCCTACGCGGCCCACCGCGCAGTCCTCGCGGGCCACCTCAAGGCAGCGCCCAAGCGCCTCCAGTTTGCCGCTACCCTTGCCGATCGTGTCGATGTGCTGCCCTACCTCGTGGACGGCACGGCCCTCTCTCGTGGCGATATTGCTGCCCAGCTTGTCGCTATTGAGCCACCCGCCCAGGTTGGACGAAAGGTGGCTAGGTAGGTCGACGAGGCCAGGGAACGACGCGAGCCAGAGCGTCTGCATGAATGCAGAATTGTATCGTACCACTTGAAGGAACTTGTCGCCGAGTGATCCACTGTTGCCGCCCGTAGCCTGTCCAACGAGCCTCGCCCGTGCCTCGCTGCTCCATGCCTCCCTCAGCTCGTCCATCCTACGCCGGAAATCGCCCTCCTCCACCCTCTCCGAGTAGCAGGCCAATGTCACCGCGTGCATCTCGGGCAATCGCAGTAGCGCCTTGCCGTGGAACAAGCCGTTACCCATGCGACGTGTCATAATGGCCTTGAGCATCTGTTCGCACCTGGCGGTAGCGTCGTCGAGCTTGTCCTTGTCCTTAGCCCTGCCGGCCCTCGTGGCCGTGTCGATGGTCTGCGCAGCGGCGAGGAACGTGGCGAGGTCGGCAGCGCGCGGCACAATGAGCGACAGCACGGACCTCAGGCTCTTGGATAGCGACACAGTAATGGGCGTGGCGCTCAGCGCCGCGAGCTTGAAGCCGTGGCCGACGGGCGCCCGCTTCCTCATCTGATTAAGTGCCTTGTACACCTTGGTGGAGCCGTCCTTGGCCGTGTGGAATTCGTCTAGGACAACGAATCTCGGCGTTATGGCCCACTCGATAATGTGATTGACGTGCGTCGCTCTCTTCTGCTGTCGTAGCTGGTACGCCCGTGCAAAGAAGCCGCATCCCTTTCCTTTTCCCACAACCGAGTGAGGGTTACTACTGACGACAATGAGCCGGTGCTTGTCAAATAGCCGCGACTTCTGGGCTATCGTGTACCCCATCTCGGATCCGGAGCCCGGCACGAGAGCAGGCGGCTTGCCCGTCTTCGGCGCCGAGTATTCCGGGCACTCCCCAACGAAGTCGACGAGGATGTCGGCTTGGACTTCCTTGGCGAGAGAGACCCCGGTGGTGGTGTCGATAGTGTCGATAAAGGACATATGAAATGCTGACCCTGGGAGCTGTATGACCCTCGCTAGGTAGGCACTGCCCTGTCGCGCAAACTGTTCGACGACGTTGGCCGGCGTGAACACTAGCGACGGGCCGAGTGCTAGACCACGTACGATGTTGTCCGTGAGCGACCCTGATACGCAGTAGCATTCGATGCCCCAAGGGTTGTTCGAGGGACAGGCCGTCGTTGTGCCGGGCTCATTGTGAGCCCGGTCGGGGACAAGGCCGGTGATCCTCGCGTCCCGTCGAACCTCGGCGGCGTTAAGCTCCGCGAGCCTCATGATCGCTACCACGGCCAGGCTGATGACCGTTTTGCCCAACCCGGTGTCGAGGGCTATGATCCCACCGCCCAGTCTCTCGCCGAAGCTCCGCTGCAGCTGCTCGTAGACCGCCTCCATCTGGTAGGGGTGGAGCTGGAAATTGGTGCCCGGCAGCTGGGCGCCCTCGTCATGCGCCGTACGTGCGGTGTCGTGGCAGAAGAGCCGGCACGTGGCCGCCCAGCGCTCTACATCGTCCGCGGTGTACAGGGATGCCGCAAGGGCCTCAAGGACGTTGTTATCCGTGCCGGCAACGTCGTCGCCGTCATCCGCCTCAAAAGGCAAAGCCGTGTTGTCGCCCTCCTGTGTAGCGGGATTCTCCGAGACGAAGATTACCGAATCGTCGTCTGGACCGTCGTCTGTGGCGCTATCGGCCGTCTTGAGAGAGGGCGGACTAGCAGAGGGCGAGCTACGCAAAGGTGGCTGATCGATGAACTCCTGCGCGGGCTGTACTACGGGCGAGGGCACTGCATCTAATCTTTCCGGCGAGGGGAGGGCGAGACGAAGGGGTGGCTGGAGTGGCAAGGCGGGCGTAAGGGCAGGAGACAGGCCTCGCTGCGGCGGAGCTGGGGCTGCCGCCTGCCGACGAGCTAGGATGGCATCTGTCGCCGACTGCCCGGGCGGCAGCGCCCAGAAGGACAGGTAGTAAGGGGGTAGATCGGGCTCCCCCGGTGTCAGCGGCACACCACGGTCCCTGAGCGTCTGTAGAAAGACGTTCCAGGTCCCCGCGTTGGAGATGTGAAGCGAGCGCCGGTGGCCTTGCTCGTCCGGCGGGAAGACATACTAGATCGCCAGCTGGCCGAGTTTAAAGTGCCTAAGCAGGTCAAACAGGGTGTACCGCAAGACCATGTCGTGATGGGGGGGGGCTCCATCGTTGGGCTGGATGCTGCCCAAGACGTCTTGTTGGCGATGCTGGGGCTGGCTAGGATCGTCGGGAAATCGGGCTACACGGACGATGAGGTCCGACAACGACCCAAAGGCCCTGCCACAGTACGACCACGAAAAAGGCAGCTCGGGGTAGTGGGCGAAAGGAGGAGATGGTAGTGGTGCTGCGAGTGGCAGGAGAGGTCGGGCGGCACGGCCATTGTGGTCGCCGTCCCTCGGGCGCTTGGCGGGGGAGGAGCGGGCGTCGGGGTCGAGGGCCTCCTCGCCCCTTTTGGCAGCCCGGCTCGCCGGGGTGCTAGGCGTGTCCATTTCGTTCGTCCTTTCGAGGACTGTCAGCCATCAGCCTGTCTCGCTCCTCGGGTACGAGTTTGTATGGCGGTCGGTTGGTCGGTCGCTGGTCAGTCGCAGTGACACGTGGTTGGTTTTTCACGCCTTGATTTCTGGGATCCCGCTCGCTGGTCAGCTCCTGGCGCGCGCGGGTAGGGGAACGAACAGGCAGGGAGCCGCGGGGCGTCAATCGTACCCTTGATGTTGTTCGTCCCGAGGCCAGAACGCAAACTCGAGCGGCCGAGGGCGGGCGGGTGCCTGCAGCAGCTCGCGACGCGATGGCGGGGTTACAGCGGGGAAGCAGATGGCGGGAGAAGAGAGCGCACACGCACGAGAGGCGAGGTTCGTTGTTGCGTTCCTGGTGGGTTGGCGGGCGCGAAGGGAGCGAGGGCCAGGAAGAGTGAGAAAGCGGTACGCCGATCACGCGGACCACGTCTGAGCCTCCGCAGCACCAGACCGGGCCGAGGTGATGCCGGTTGCGAGAAGCTGGAGTTGAAGCCTCTGGGTTGCTTTGCAGTCAAAGGTAACTGCAAGCTTCGCTTGGGATCTATTCCGGAAGATATGCCGAGAACCATTCAGTTTTTGAACAAGTCCAGTTACTGATATGATTGGCCGTTTTAGATGGCGGTGGGGTTCCATCAGTCTCCCAGGCTTTCAGCATATGACGATCACGTGCAGAAGCGCGAATCCTCTCGTCCGGAAAAGCGGGGAGCTGCATGTTGGGCAGCAAAGGTGGAGGTTTGCCTAATCGTGAACCTTCAAGTCCTCGCCTGGTTTCTTCAGGGCTCAGGTCCGCCCATCAAAGAGGGTGACGGGACTTAAATCCCTCGCAGATTCAATGAGAGTTGAGTACTTAAGTACTTATGTACATTAAGTTTCGTGAAAAGACACCATATTAACCACTTCAGTCAAAAGCAATTCTACCCTATGAGTGAATGGTCAGCGATTGGGGAAAAAAGAGAGGGCATATGCGCTACGTACCCACAGCTCCTATGTTGCTAGATCTGCGCCACAGGTAGGGCAGACGATCCCTTTAAGGCTTTATCTGACTTGACGTCAGTGTCAGTTCCTTTTCCAGGTCTCGATAAGGTACAGATGGAGCGCCGAGAGTACACCTATTCCAGGGAAAATAATCCTAGTGCGAGACTTGCCCCACCTTTTGTCCCACCTTTTTGCAGCCAATGATATAATTTTGCAGCCAGGTCACTTTTCTAGCAATTTCCATGGTAAGGGTACTTCTATCGATGAATCGCGCAATGCAGCCATGGAGACACCAAGATCTACTGTATCCATCGTATCTACAAACACAGTATAAAAGACACTACGATCTACATTCTCTGAGCCTCCCGGGGCTCCGAATGACTGTTTTGGAGGCGTGGGATGCTGTGCCAGTTTATTACCTTCGACAGCTTGCGCACCCTTTGCCCAGGCGGCTCCGCATGGTCATCGAGAAGGAAGGTGGGTATATTGGGTACTGAAACCTTGGTTACACTGGAAATTGTATGTGAATAGATGTATCTTAGCACTGTGGGCCTTTTGACGTTTTCGGCTTAGATGATCGGCAGTACCACACTAGGATTATTTTCCCTGGAATAGGTGTAAACAACATTGCAGCAGATTGTGGACCGTGTCCGAGCCGAGCACGTGCCCAATCGTCGTCCATTACAGGAGTCGGAAGTCCAACAGCCACAAATCCATAGTATCACAAATAGAAGCGCTTACAAATTGGAGCAAGTGGGAGCTGCAGGCGGGCCGTCTGTCGAAATGAGCTGTGTATGCTCGATGTTCTGATCAAAGCTGTGACGCACCTCGCACAATACCTGAAACCACTGTCTGTCGGTTACGTGATACCCCTGAACTGACCATTCTGACCGCCCGCAAATCCAACAGCGAACTGCTTCCCGCACATGAGAGCAAGCGCCCGATAACAGCAAGCGGCAAAGGTGCAGTAAAAATCGTTCCTTTCCAAACTGGAAATTATCCCCAACCGTATGCAGAATATGCCTATGGGTTTTCCAATCCCTTTAAATAGTCAACGAAAGTTGGCGCAAAGTGCTATTAGGATAATCCAGATGACATTGTACTTACGTAGATGCTTAGCTCTTGCTCCGGGGTGGATGGTCACAAGTTGGGCATTTGATTCCCTCGAGACCTTTGCCCCCGCATGTTTCGCAATCCATCTTTTGGGTTCGACAGAGGTAAGTGTAAAATGATCCTGGACCAAGTTGGCGCAATAACCCCTTTTATAGGTGTCTTCTCCGGATGGGAAAAACTGAGTTGAATGAAAAATAGGATGCCTAACGGCCCAACTCTTGTGGAATGGTGAGGTACTTAACCATCTTCGTCATAGGTACGTACTTGCCAGCCGCGTTTATCCGGGGGCACGCCATTCGGTTATGTTGCCTCCGCTTTTTCGGGACGCGCCGGATTATTGCAGCGCCTATATGGCGTGTCGAAGCACGCTAGTATCTCCGCGTCTCCACATCCTCCCCGCAATCGCCGTTTCGTTTTTCAACAAACAAGAATATGTCGCACGAAATCCATCCGCAGTGGCAATGTAGCTACTGTCAAGCCTACTTCGAATCGAAACATCTATTACAGGAACATTTTGCAGAGTACCAAGTCAGTATCCCGCTTCTTGTAATAGCAAATCTAACTGCCTCCAGTCTCGAATTGCTGAACTCGAAAAATATCGAGCCCACGCAAACGCGTATGAGGATTTCGAACACGCCTTAGGGAACAAAGATGATGGAAAGGTAGACGCAATACCAAGGCAGACCAAATGTCCCTATCCAGGCTGCCATCGAAGCGAGCCGTTTAAAACAGGGCAGCAGCTTCGAGTGCATTTCCAAATACGTATGTTTCCACGCTGGTATTTTGTATAATGGGTGAAGATTAACATTTGAGATACAGACATCCCTTGCGAGGAAGTATGCGTATGCTGCTTCAAAGTCATCAGGCGGGCGAGCGAGTACATTCGACATTCGAGAGAACATGTCAACATGAGCGCAACGAAGGGGAGATACACAGCCCAGACATGCGATGAGCTACGCGGACTGGTTAACAAAAAACTAAAGGAATGCCTAGCAGAGGCTGCGAAGATCTGTTCTAAGAAGAGAACGTGGGAGGAAGCAGCCTCGGACCCGGAAACGGGCGCCTGCGATACAAGTTTGAATGGGTTGATGATGGCTGCGAGCAGCTCCTATCTTCCTATCAATGGTATCAACCCACCCTCAATGGCTTCGGCTCATCTAATATCGTCGCAGTTATTCCCTTACCCGAGACGGCTCCGGCATCAGCATCACAACCTGAAATTGCTGAGCTTCCAACGCAGCCTCACCGCCATCTTGAAGTGCCAATTTCTGGTGTCGACGACGATGCTTTCGATCCCGCGTCCACATATTTGAACTTTCCCCAAAGATGGATGCTAGACGGGTTCACGACTGTCTCATTCACCTAATGCTCTTTTTTATTCTAATCCAAGTCTATACCCTTGAATTTGCGTGAGATGCGTGACCACCGCCAGTCAGGACGATTGGACGGCCGGATGCGGGGTACCTGGTTTCGGTTTTGGCAACTGCAGCGAGGTCGCGGCTGGGGCAAGGGTAAGAAGCAGGATCATTGTACCAAGGGGATGATTGGGAGGATTTGGGGAGGTTCAGTGTTCAATGCAATCCCTCTTGCACCCCTACTTCCGCTTAGCGACCCATCTGCGTGCACGCTTCTCGTACCCAGCTCGTACCCCTACACTCTAACTGGAACCTCTCGAAGTCCAGCCGGGCTCCCTGACAGTTAACAGTGCCCACATCAAACCTAACCTTTGGCTTCCAGAGCGCGTCGAGAGCCAGGCCATCAGCGAACGTTGTCCCGACTTTAAGGGAGCCTTGGGCCCACTCGAGATGTCGGGACAGTAGTTGCGTCTAGAGGCTGGAATGTGAAGTTCACGCCAATTTCAGGGCTCTCCATCTCAGCGACCTTTTGTTCCAACGTCTTTTGTTCCAACTCATCCGACAAACGTGGAAGAAGCATTGGCCTCCACTTGGGGAGCACATCTTCGACCACGAATATAGACATGATTGCAAATCCTTGCTTGATTTCGAGCCTAAGTAGGGCATCGAATATCACTCTGTGAATGTCAGACAGCACCTCTCACAATTAGGAGAGGCGACTTACATGCCGCCACCGGCCTTGAATTCGAGATCGTCACCCTGCAGTCCTGCTTGCTCAAGCGCAGGTCGAGGTGTTGAATAGAAGTTATATCCTGTCTTCTCAACGGGCAACTCGGCGAGGTGCGAACCGCCGTAGTACCTCGCCTCCGATCCTTTACCCAGCAGCTGAACCATGAATCGGGGGTGACGAACTTTTGGATCACCGAAGCACATAACGATGTCTGAGCGTGCTGTGTATCTCAGAAAGTGCACGAGAATACACCTTCGCCCAAACAAGGATTTGAGCATAGGTCGGATACGCTAACAAGCGTTAGATTAATATCATAAAACTTCTCACTTTACTTACTGCCTCGTAAAGGACGTTTTGCATGCAAAAATCGAGACCGTCCAGCGTCCAGAAAGCAAAGCCTTTTTGCGCCATCTTGGAGATGTTTTCACCAATCCCCGGGTCTTCCCAATGAACGAAACCTTTTTCAAGAAGGGCCTTCTTCGCGACATCTAGGGAGAAATCTTCTAACTCCATGGAAAATGCTGTGTTTGTTTGCAGGATTGTTCTTGCTGAAAGAGGAGTTTGTTCTTGCTGAAAGAGGGGTTGCCAATTGCACTGCTCCATGTCACGGTCTACCCCTCCGGAACAATACTTAACCCGTACGCCAGTGTGTATCCGTCCGCGGGTGTTCACGTGTGCACGTTTGTTGAAACCCCAGCTGACGCACAGACAGGAATACGACAGCAGATACATGGATGCAATTCCGCGATACCTCCCACTCGCTCAGCGCTGAGACATACAATGCAGCTCCGCGATACCCTCCAGCTTGGCTTTTAGACAGGGATGCAGTTCCGCGATACCTTCAGCACGATTTAAATCGAAGATTTTGTTTCTTGCTGTTATGGAAGCGTAAAGCCTCACTGACCGTCTCCAGTAGAATCTCGAGGCTTTAGGCCATTAGATAGGTGACTGTCTTAGCTACCCCTGGCTGCTCATGCCGATGGTCCTGTGGCAAGGATGGAAGCAATCCATCCCGTCATATGTTCACTGTGCACGCAGGTATGCGGAGTTCGCGCCATGAAACGGCACAACGATCTATGTTGTATTGCGATCCATGTCCGCATATGTGCCCGGCCAGTTTTGATTGCCATATGGAGGCTGGCTGAAGGCTCATCGCGTTCTAGTGGTCAATGGCCATGTTCTGGGGTGATGGCAATGTGAAAGTGGCTGCTTGTCTTGCATGATCGGCGATAGTAACGCGGGGAGGAACTCTCAACGGCAGAGTGATGTTGAAATCAAAGACAAAGAACCCAGCGAGCAGAGCTAGCTTGGGGGACGATATTCGACCGTCGCCCCACCAGCTCGGATTTGAGCTCTTCAGCCAGCAGGTATAAAGAATCCCCTTTCTGTTAAGAACTTCACCATCATTTCAACCTGTGAACTCACTCGGATACTCTAAAGCCTTGCAACAACACCTGCTCTCTGCTCGTCACTCTATTAAGCCGCTTCACGATGGCCACGCTCAACAGTACCACCTCGCCGACTCCGTTAATTCCAACCCAAGTTTCCGTCCTGGACTTCTTCGTCCCTGGCTCTACTAGCATCCTTGCCGCCATCGAGTCGATTGTCGCTACGAACAGCCACTCTCGCCCCGTCTTTCTCTGCATGTTGCTCGTGCTCTTGGGCAGGCATGTTTGCAGGTACCTCTTGGGAATGGCGGAGACTTACTTTGGTCCGTCCCCTTGCCAGCTTGAAAGTCAAGTTCTAATGGTTGGCAGCTTCGACGGTTCACGTCCAGTCCTCTAGTGAGGTGTACGACATGGTTAGTCTCTGGCTGACCTCTCAACCATTCGCTCACAGAGCCCGGTCGTCCCTTGCCCGAGTCGGCTGGAGACGGTCATCTGGCGATGACAACAGGACGCAGAAAAAAACTCTGCACTACTCACCTTGGAAGGGGACGTTTTACTTCATCTACAACCAGCATCTGTTCTGGTTTCGCTCGGTGGAGAAAGAACTCGGCATCCGCACGGAAGAGGTGGTTACGGTCTCGTGCTTTGGATCTCCTGCAGTCCTGAAGCAGTTCTTCGATGACTGTCGGGAGGCATACCTGGAGCTGACCAAGAACAAAACCACCATCTTCGAGCATCGCAACGAAAAGTGGAGACGCACGAATTTAAAGAGCATCAGGCCCATCTCGACTGTGGTCATGAATGAGAAGGACAAGCAAGACCTTCTCCAGGATATCGACAGCTTCCTCGACCCGAAAGCTCCGACATGGCACGTCAACCGCGGCATACCTCACCGGAAGGGCTACCTGCTGTACGGGCCACCTGGGACCGGCAAATCGAGCTTGTGCTTGTCCTTAGCAGGGCGCTTTGACTTGGACGTCTACATGCTCAATGTTTCTGCCGCTGACGGCCAATCTCTCGCCGCTCTCGTCTCGGAACTCCCGTCTCGTTGTCTTCTTCTGCTGGAGGACGTGGACGCCGTGGGCGTAGCGCACACTCGGCAGGGCGAAACGGACATCAAACAAGCCAAGGAAGATGGCACCCAGGGTCAGTCCCGATCGCGTGAGAAATTGTCGTTGTCGGACCTTCTCAACGCTCTCGATGGAGTATCGGCACAAGAGGGTCGGCTGCTCATGATGACAACGAACCACTTGGACCATCTGGATCCGGCACTCATCCGGGCAGGGCGCGTGGACAAGAAGATCATGTTTCCGAATGCCGACAGGGACGTGATGTTCCGACTCTTTTGCATGGTCTTCAAGCGATTGGCAGGCGACATTGTGAATCCGGAGCAGCCCGCTGAAGACGACGAGACGGTGGAGCAATATGCGCGCGAATTCGCGGGGAAAATACCGGAAGGTGAGTTCTCCCCGGCCGAGATTCAATCCTTCCTGGTGGAACACAGAGGCTCGGCCCGTGTGGCGATGGAGAAGGTGCAGGAATGGATGGAGAGGACCAGGGCGGAAAGGTCGAAGATGGCGAGGGCGGATTGATTTGTTGCTGTTTCGCACTCGACTACGTGACTCGCTCAGGTGTCGGAAGAGAGAATTATGGCGGTGTTTCAGATTGCAAATTTACTCTTGAGCGGGAACGAAGGGAGTTGATGTACTTACGGCTTCCGGGAGCCCAATTGACTGAGGATCAACCTCAGACCACAGAGCGCTATTTCCAAGGTTGTGCCGAGACCGATCTACTGGCCGTGCTCCCTTTTTGTCAGGGAGTGGGCGATGGGCTGGTAATCGCCACCTCCACCGTCACGTGCGGCGCATTGGGAAGCCCTTAGTGGGCCGCCGTTGATGGCCAATCATTGACGTAGCTGGGACTGATTCAAACTGAATCGGTCTCGGCAGCCGTGGCGCCGCAATGGCCCAGGTTTTAGAGTAAACAATCAAAACAGCCGTCTTTAAAGAGCCGTTCAAGCAGGATTGGCTGCATTTGCAGGGCACTATTTCAGCAGAATATCTCGATGTCCGTCCAGGTATCCATATCAAACATCTCCCAGTTCATAAGGCTATCGACCATTGTCATGCGCGTTATACATGCGGGGAGCTTGGCAGACAGGGGTTGAGTGCAGGCAACAGGCAGCTGGCCACAGGTGTACGAACAGAACTCGGTCAATTGAACCAACTTTAAAGTTCTCAATTTGCATTCAGTTCTACTTGCCAATATCTTCCACCTTCGTGGTTCCAACAGCTCATTTTCGAAGGGAGCACGCCTTTCGGCTCCAACACAGCACTCCGATCTGCGATCGCAAAACGCAATGACCGCAAGGCGCATATTTGTCAGCATCTCACCCAAGAGCCGTTTCTGGTCTCAATCGGCGAAGGCACTTGTGGATACTGCACTGGGTTTGGTCAAGATGACCGGGCTAGTCGAGCCGGACGACGAGTGCAACCTCAGGTTCCTGGTGGAGGAGAGATGGGGCCCGCGGACACACATCGTTTTCGACATCAATCACCGGGATTATGACTCCAACACGGCGCACCTTCTGGGCCAGATCAACAACCTGCCTGTTGTCCTCGTGTTTCTCAGCCGCACCGAGAGCGTGCAGCCAGCCAGCAAGCTGATGCAGGACAAAATCAACAGCCAGGTTCGCGAGATCCATGGAGCGCATGCTGTTGGGATCGAGCCGCCATTTATTGTCGACCACACTGAAGGAAAGATACCATGTTACCCCGATCCGCGCTCTGCGAGGCTGGCTCTGCCCCGAGCAAGCGAGTGACATCTGGACCAGTACATTCCACCCTCAGAAAGAACTCCATCATTTCCTCTTGCCCCAGAGTATGTGCTCTTTCACTTCATGCCAACCTGCCGTAGCCCTCCGGAACCTCAATCCCTTACGGCGGTGTCGGATATGCGCAAGGCCCGCAAGTGCCGCTAACAATCGTCAGGGTCGCTCCGGGTGAGCCTGGAGGATGAAATGTGGGGCAAGGAGCGGTGCAGTTCTCCACCACTATAGCATTGCACTTGCCGCAGACGGTCCGCATCCAGTGACACATGGTGATGGTTTCTGGATCTCTGGCGATTGTCTCGTTAGTTACGTTCTTGCGGGGCGTTCGTGGCAGCTTACCTGGGCGTGAGAGCGAGGTCGGTCTTTATCCGCAACGAGTACGGGGGTTGTTCCTGGTTTGAGCTGCTCTCAGACACGAGATGCACTTTCCCTTTCACGTAATGTCTAGGGGAGAGTCCTCAGTCATTAAGGCAATGGAATCTTTGGATTTATAGAGTGAGCTGCAGCTATGGTTCGCCTGGACGTGACAAATTTTCGGTTCATCGCATCAAATGCGTCCATTTGGTTCATTGACTTGTGTCCTAACAGTTCTTTGTACCAACAATGTGCTCGAGCACCAGGATATCAAGCATTTTGATCGTATTAGTGAGCTTGGGCAGGTACCTGAACTAAACATTGCGGCAACACAGTCCAACGTGAAAAACATGCAGACGTCTTGGCCTTACAGACAGCTGCAATGCAGTGCATTTGTGAGTGGGTCATTCAATCGAGCAGGTATTGCGCACTGGTATCCATGTCAGGTGCAGCCTGAGTTGGAGGGTATCGCGCACTTGTTTTCCATGTCTCCGTTGCTGCATGAGTGAGAGGTATCGCGCACTCGTATCCATGTCGTGAAGCTCAGAATGGAGGTATCGCGCATTCGTATCCCTGCTTTCGGCTGCATGAGCTGAAAGGTATTGTTCGTAATATATTACTTATGTCAGGTGTTTGAGTAAATTACGGTAGTGCGGATTTGCTAAGGAATTTTGTTGCCAAAGCAATAGGCCATCCACGCCCATTGGACGGTGCATTGGAACAGGCTAGGGGCGATCAGCTGTCTGTATGCAAGCCTGTCCTCCCCAGGACAACCGGGTATTTCACGTTGCCAAGTATTTCAGAATGAAACCAAGATGCCATGGGCGGCTTAGGTGGCCCGTGATACTTCTCTGCCTGGGGCCCTACTCGGATTGAGCACAAGGAGGCGGGGTACTGCCTTATCCGGCAACGAAATTGGCCAGGCGCACCTCCAGACATGGTTGGCAAGTTTGTATGGTGAAATAACGTCCGTGCACCAACCGAGCTGGGATGAGCCGATGAGCTTGACAGACGACACCTGGTCAACAATACTGCAAGGACGGCATGGAATGGAGCAATTGCTAACGCGATGCGGTCGGGAGGCTGAATTGATTGCGTGTAGAGTGTCTCAGGTACCCATTGCAGTTCAGCAGTCAGGGGGATCTGGTCGACATGTTAGCACATAGTGCACCACGACAGAGATGCATGGTTGAGGCAACGATAGATCGACTCGTAATCCATGTCCGCATATGCGTCTCTCCAGTTCCGGAGCCGGATAGGGGGGATGGCTGGAGTGCTTACGATGTCCTAGTGGTCAATGGATTCGTTCTGGCGTACTGGCAGCGTGAAAGCCCGGCTGCCCTGCATGACCGGTCACGACGGGAACGCCGGGGAAGGTGTATGAGGAACTGCAAAAGGCAGAGTGACATTGAGATACATGGCAAAGCATTTAGCAGACAGATTCCTGTTGTCAGTCGCCTAATCAACTGCACTGGCTGACGGGTATAAGAATGCCTTCTCCTGACGAAGAACTTACCATCACGACCGCAACGGCCATCTTCGATTACTTACTGCCATTAGTATTGGCCTAGCTCCCTCCTGGTTCATTGCTTTTACTAGTTACCATGTCGGAAAACGGGAAGAACCCGGATCTCCAACTTCCTCCAGGTTCCCTGGTGAGTCCCCTTCGAGCTAGCTAACTGTGACTGGGCTGACAGGACAGCGAACAGGCCGAGCCGAACGAAGCGGCCAATACGGCTCCGGACCCCGCCGGCGGCAGTGGAGGCAGCCGCTGTTCTGATCAGAACCCCTCCTCTGGTCCCGCGCCCCCCTACGCTCCTCCACCCTCTCCTGTGAGTTTCCTTCAGGCTATCTGGCCGATACTGGGCTGACAAGAGGACCGAGCAGGCCAATCCTCCGAATGATTCGACTGGGGATATCCCTCTCTTGATAGAGGGTCTCAAGGACCAGCCACTCTCTCCGGTGAGTCTCCTTTACACCAGCTGACCGAGACTGGGCTGATTGGAGAATTGAGCAGGCCAACCCCCTCAATAACTCTAGAGACGTGCAAGAAGACTTGAACAGAGTTGGCGGTTCTGAAAAAGTATTTTTTGAGGATTTCATGAAGATGCACCCAGTAAGTTCCTTTCCAGCTCGGTAATGAAACTGGGCTAACAAGAGGACCGAGCAGGCCAACACTCTGACAGACTTGACTGAGGACCGGAAAGAAAACCTCGCCAACCCCTGCGCACACTCATTTGAGATAGTCAAGTCGGACAACAACCTGTGTCGAGATTGCCATGGCGGCCCATTCTGGTATAGCTGGGAATGTCAGAACTGCCAATTTCATGTGTGTGGTACGTGTATGGATAAGCATTGCTGGGGGACAGGAGCGCGGGCAGAGGGGAAACGCTAGGGAGGTGGACTGTCTGGAGAAGGGAAGCCATGTCAGCTAGCAGGGTCAGCTAGTTGAAGCCCAAGATGGACAAGTGGAAGCTGCGACAAGTCAATCGAGCCGGTGTTTAGACTGCCGTGAGAGCATTCAATCAGCACCGGGTCCGGGCGGGGTCTGCTCACGGCCGGACCACAGTTCGAGCCGGCTAAACGCCGGGCCGAGTCTGTGGAACCGTTGGGTTGCGGCGGCTGTTGAGCTAAATTTGATGATTGGTCGAGTCGCTCCGCAATCGAAAACCCCAGACTCCAGGCATCATCCGCTGCTTCACCTCTCATAGCTTCCAGAATGAGCAAGATGGCGACGCCAAAGTACAGGTTCATTCCTCACCCTTATATGCAGGATGTAGCAGCACAACTAGCAAGCACAACTCCAACGCGATCAAAGGGGCTTATGTACGTCTACGACCTGCCTAAACTAGCCGAGGGGGTCCACCAAATGGTCTTGAAGGAAGTGGCAAGTAAAACTGCCAACCCATTTACGAACGCCGCTAATAGAATCTTAAGGCCGACGATCTCAAAGACTGCTTGGAGGCGGAAGCCAAGGTTATTAAGAACGTCGCAACTTCAGTATTCTTTCAGCTGAAGGCGAACGCAAACCACGTGTGGGCGAACGAGGGTTATACCGCTCTTCTGGTACCGTTTTTTGACGGCACCGTACAGATTTTGGTTCGTGCTCTGGATAGCGATAGGGAGGATCAGATTGATTGGGAATGCGGGTCTATCCTTCATCTTGGTGAGGGGACAGGCATCCGGCCATTGACAAGGGACATTGTTTTCCTCTGTAACCTCTTTCGGCTCGCAGCAAGGCAGGAGGCAAAGGCAGAGAAGGAATCCGGCGGTGATGCCGGAGCTTCGCGTGCGGACGAAATGCAATAAGCTACAAGAAGGCTGTCTGTGTTTCCGCCGGGAATTCCATCATCTGCTCGAAAAAGAGATACAATTCTAAATCATCCTGTCTTTCATCCTGTCTTGCGGTGTGCTCAGCTGCCAAAATCCTGCCCGGGTTGCCGTGACAAAGTCCATCCGCCTCTCGATCCGCCATTTGTCGCTTAGCTGGGCGGTCTGATATTGTCGGCCCGTCGTGGCCTTGCGGGGTTCCGAGACCGGTACCATTGGGTCCCTCCGGGCCGTCCTTGTCGATCTCCTTACCCTCTGTTCCGGAGGCGTGCCCTGAGTTGTTTATCGGTGCTGGCACCTCGAGATACCCTATCGGCAAACACGATCCATCCGAGAGAGTGACAAGGCCGGAGGCAGGGGAGGAGTCGCTTGCCGAGGGCTGTTCGATGGATCCAATCCCCCCGCCGACCAACAGGCCGTGCTGAGACGGTGACGGCAAAAGCCCATGGGGGCTGCCTGAGATCGGTTCCGTAGGCCTAAGGGTCGGAACGGGCCCCGCAAAGCGCCGCTCGGCATGCGCCCGTCCGGCCACATCAGCCAGCAAGTGGAGGGACGACGCCTCTTGTGCTGCCCGAACCCTGCCCGAGTCGCTGTGCCAGGATTCAGTCTCCTCCCGGCTGTGTATGGAGGCGAGGTTGGATGCAGAGGGCAATCGTATATCGTCCAAACTGTCGCCCGTTGTAGCTGGGACTGCATCTTGCTCGGGACAGAAAGGATCCACGCGGTCACCTCCGGCGCCGAAATCGGAACCAACCAGCACAGCGGGGCTGTTGCGCGATGCAGGCGCGGTTCTCACCGAGACATCGCCGGCATGATCAAACCCCGGGAATCCTTCAACCTCCTGATTTGACATTGTCGGCCTGTCGTATGGTTGTGGGATAATGCACCTGAACGGTGCTGGAGCAGACTTGACAAGACGCGTGTTCGCATCCGGGGGTGCGTCTAGGGAAGAAGTTGCCGCTTGGACACGTTTGTCGGCTGACAGGTCTTCACAGCCGGTGATGATCGGAGTCGAAGTACTGTCTGTCAGCAACTGAACCCCTTTCTTCTCAATGATCCGGACATTATCTCGGTTCCTGACCAAGAAAGAGAGCGGCACCTCCCATGCAAACTCTGCAAGTTCCGAGTCGTTGAACTCCAGGCCTGCGAGGTTCCCGAGCTTTAGGCTTGTGCAAACCTCCGAATACCTGCCTCCTGATCAGCGAACGACTTAGTGGGAACACCGTAGTCAACTTACTTGAGGCCCCGTTTGTAGCTCAGGTATGCAGGGGGAAGCATCACACGTGAGTCCAAGGCGGCAGCGATAGGCGTGAAGCGCAAGCCGTCCACAATTGCCGTCACAATTCCTACACGCCGCTCTATGCTGACATTTGCACAAGCGGAATAGAGGAATGCTTTCTCTATAACAGTTAGCGCATGAGGAGAACGACACACCTTGGATACCTACTTCGGGCAGCCCGGAACACCACCAAAGCGAGCTCCTTCCGAAAGGCATAGAGACGGTCGACGATTTCGTTGAGAAACTGTCCTCCAACCTCCCACCTCTTTTGCATGGCTTCCATCGCAGGGTCTTCATCGGCGAGGATCGTCATCTGATTGACACGGCGGTAGCATCGACACACTGAGAACATGATCCTATGCATCCATGCGGATGCTCTCCCCCCTCTTTCGACAGCGGTTGCTTGTCTCCAGAGTATCTCCTCCAGCCGCCCCCCATCGTCGGCCTGTGCTTGTTCGGGGTGGTACTGGGCCAGGGTGTCGTCGGGCCTCTTTGAAGTCGCCGGAATGACGTCCTCATTTATCACCTCTTGTAAACCTTCCACGAGCTGTTTGATCAGGCGCTGTGCGGTAGCCTTGTCTTCGGCATCATGATCCTTGGTTTTGGCGACCGACACTCTGTTGCCCCCGCCCCTTTGCCGTTTGTGGTTCTCCGTGCGTGGCACAATTGTGTCGTCTTCGGCATCGTCTTTTTTCCGTTTGCCATTTGCCTTGCGCTGCGCGTCCCGGAGTCGGTTTGACGCCGGCGAGCGGACCAGATGCGAAGCCGCCTGTGTCCTCTCCTCACACGTTCCGTTTGGTGCGTCAACAGGGTCAAACTCGTAGCTGTCCCTCTCATTAGTCTTCGACCATCGAAAGTTCATCCGCACTTACCAGTGGCCGTCGATCCAGTCGCCGGGTTTGAAGGTCGCGCCGATGTAACGATAGATGCATTCGCGATATATCGACGACGAGCCGCCGCAGCAAGGCACGAAGGCACACCGAAGGGCGTGATATGTCTGCCAAGAAACAAATGGGTTGCGGAAAGGAGAACAAATAACATTGACGACAGCAGAGTGGCCGCTATGTCGTATGATAAAGGGATTGTGAATATCTTCTGTATCAGAAACTGCTAAGGTAGGTGCCGCCTCTTGATACGCCTCATACTCAGAGATGTGGAAACTGTGGGAGCCGCTTTTCTCAATCATCGTGTACTGTGGGGTGAGGAAGTTGGATGAAGTTGTGTCTGCACTCCTACCCCCCCATTCCCTTTCAGACACTATCCGGCTGTGCCGCCTGAACCCCTGTTCAAATTTTCAGCAAAATTTGAACAGGGGTTTCTAGCTGCGGATGCCTCCAACGGGATAATCGGTTAGCGCGCAATGCATGCCTCAACCTCAACTCGTCGTTCCACTTCCGGGGCGCTTAGGGTGGCAATCACACCCAACAGGCCATGTATTCAGCCGTCCTCATGAATCTGGGTTTGGGGATTCGGGACAGAGGTCATGGCCCCTGACAAATGCAGTAGCCAAGCAGTCCATCATCGAGTTCGATGTATATATGTGTGGACGCCTTGCATACAGCGCGCGAACTGGACTTCTGCAAGGTCTTCGGCCCCCCGCAGCCACCTTGTTGCCTTCTCTTCCTCCGCCGCCCCGTTTGTCTTGTTCGCGTCGCTCGTGCAGACCGCACTCTGTCATTCGTTCATCCGATGCAGGACGTTAACCCCAGAGAGGTGGTCTGGGGGGCAGTTGCATCTGCAGTCCCTTTACTTCTTCAGTTTCTTTACGCCTGCCGTGGGCCGATACGGTCCTTTCTTCCCAAGACGACCAAAGCATGGCAGCCCGATTGGATTCAGCTCGGCTGGTGCCTGTTCTGGTTCTGTGCTGAGATCTCGGTTGCAGTTCCTTTTGGGTTCGCCTGGGCTGGCGGGCGCTCACACGCGCCAGCGCTGTTCGATGTGTGGAGATGCATGTCTCTTCTAGCAGCCGAGGCCTTTGAGGTAACCCAGAGCTCTCTCATCCTTGGATATCACTAACAAGGTGCAGATTACAGTCGTGGTATATCCGCTTTACATCAATGTCAATGCGACCCCCTCGGCGACGTCGCGGTGGGAACCGTTGATGTTGAAGTTTGCTTGGGCGCCTGTTGCAGCGCATCAAATCCTTCAATTTTCCCTCGGCATTTGGAGTCGGGTACACCATGGCCCTCAGTTCATATGGTCCACACCGGTGTCGCTCCATCTCGCTGTTTTCGTCACTGCTGTTGCTTTCTTTATCCAGACAAGGGCAATCGAAAAGAAGGACGGCTGGACCATCTTGCGTTTTTGCTGTTGGATAGCAGTCAATCTCGCGGGCCTCGTAGTAACGGTTGTCGGTGCAGTATATGATTGGGAAGCACAGCATCTGGTGCAGTGTTTAAACTGTACAGGTCTTGTTTTGGAGTTTCTCATCGTTCGCCCGCTGATTATCGAGCTGAAGGAGAGGCAAGGGAATCGGCTCACGAGCCAAGATCCCTCGGCAAACACAGGTGATTCCTGTTGAGGACCATTCTTTTGTCTGTACAATAGCCTTTTTTCATTGGTACCCGGAGCTGGTTCGTCTCGCCTCCGCTATATACAAGGCATTACTCTTTAGCCCGCTAGGCGGTGGCTTCTCGAGCAGCTCGGTGTGACAGCCTCCTGGATAGCGCGATAATCGGCGACGCTCAGGGAGCAAGCCTGTGCGGCGTACACAATCCTATTTTGCGTTGGGCGGTTCCGCATGCTCTCTGAATGAGTATGCAGTGTTGCGCTAATTACATTGGTGGTATGCGTAAGAAATGGGTGTGGTCAATCCTCGACCATGCCTGCCGTTGATCCAGGAGAAGGTGTGCATGACCCCGGCGAATGCCCCTTGAAGCATGCACACCTTCCCACTTTCTTCTAGGTGAGTTATTTTACACTGCCCTTGTCCTCCCCACCAGTTGGGAGTCCAGCTCATTGGTGAGTCGATTCATGGGCGGCAAAGGGAAGAAGCTACAAGAGGGAGATCGCCATTCGATGCCGCTTCCCGACTACGATAGGCCAAAGCTGCACCCATTCAGGCACCCGCACGCACAGATAGAATGGCTGGGAAGGCTGGATGTGGGCCGCGCCAGCCAGTCTGGCCCAGAAGGTTATGTTTTCAAGGTCAGGATTCAGTCAGGGTGCTCCTCAGCTAGGCTTCAGCCGGTGTGGCCCCAGCCACCCATCAGTTCGCCAACCCTGCTCGTTGTTGATCGGGCACACCCAAAAGGACGAAATGCACGGTAAGTCGCCGAATGGATGTGGGTATTTGCAGACCCATGGTTGTCTCGCCGTATCGATCGGACGCGGCTGTCTTTGTTTCGCTCATCTGGGCACCATTGCCCTAGCAAGCACGAGTTCAGGAGCAGCCTTGCTGGATTATTATTACTGCCGCAGGCACATTTACACCTGTTGCACTCACTTTTGCTCATCCCACAACTCACACGCTTCCACTCCCAGCCCCTCCACCTCGGCCGAAGCAGATACCTACGCAGTACTACGCCGACGGCAGGCCTGATAATAACGCAGCTAACGTCGAGACAAAGGCAGATTTGTAGTGTGCAACTATTTCAAGAGCTTTCGAATCGATAATCCCAGCCTCCTCCTCTCCCTTCATTATGGACAGCCTGCCTATGCCACCCGACGAAAACCACCCCGAACAGGACAAGGCGGTATCCTGGTACCTCGAAACACCTACGCGTTACTCACAGCACAGTGAGGGGAATAAGCGACGGAGGGCATGTCAGAGATGTCACAGGAATAAGACCAAGGCAAGACTGCCACCCCACTGCTTCACTCGAGCTCTTTGCCCGCTGATACATCCGTCTCGCCACCAGTGCGATGGACAGTTCCCATGCAAGAGGTGTGTGGACGCTGGGCAGACCTGCACGGCGAGGACGCGCACGCGAGTATCAAACCCGTGTGAGAGGTGTCAAAAGCGGAAGATCAAGGCAAGTAGTGACTACCACCCTATTGCTTTGCTCGAGCTCTTTGTCCGCTGACACATCCGTCTCACCACCAGTGCGGTGAGTTCCCATGCAAGAGGTGTAATGACGCTGGGCAGATCTGCAAGGCGGGGACGCACAAGAGGATGAAGTACAAGCAGTACGCCGAGGTGCTGGAGAACACGGTCCAAAAACTTTACTCGATGGTGCGGAGTGGCGAGAATTGGACGCTGGGCGAACCCGAGCTCAACGATCGTGGCCAGCCCATCATCTACGACGTCGCCGCCATGCTGGGCTGCCTGCAGCCCAACAGCAATCTCGACCTGCCCATCCAGTCCGCCTTTCCCGAGGACGAGGCCGGGATGACCGAGCTGACGCGTCAACTGCGCGACCAGCAGCACAAGGATACGCCGTCGTCATTACAAAACCGTGGCCATGAGGGGTGGGTTCTGTCGCCCGCCTCCGACGACGCGGAACATTTCTCGGAAGACCTCGACCTCGACACCAACCGCAAGGCGGCCTTTGTGGGCGGCGGCGGCGGGTCAGCCAGCAGCGGGCTGAGCATGTGGCAGGCCGGCCTCAGCTACGGTGGCCAGTTCATCTCGCCGCAACTGCCGGCGACTACTACACTGTACCAGTCAAACAGCACTTATCCCGGGTATTTTGCTCCACCGCCGCCAATGGCCGGACCGGCGTTGATGGACTTCGCGGCTGCGTCAGTGCCGTCACTGTGAATGGATCACGGCCTGCCTGTCAATCACACCATTCAGTATGTCGAAGATGGCGGCCATCGGCATGGTTTTGGGGTTCTCAAAGAGTTCTTATGGGTTTTTGCGACAACAATACTTTCCCCGAGTTATGGTGGATGGGCCATACGTTTCTTGAGCTCACTTGGGACTGTTATGCTCCGGGTGTCCCGACTTTTGTCCATCCTCTTTTCCTGAAAAGCCCTAAAGCAGGCTGCGCTCAGGAGGTATTTGAGTGGATAATTCTGGTTGGGTGTGCTTGCCGGGTTGAGTCCCAATGAGCTATTTGAGGAGTGCGAACGCCAACAGGTTTCTGTATATAACGGACTGAAGGAGTGTTACTAGTCGTAGGCTTCCGGACCGATCATGCTGCTTCTTTGTGATGACCGGGGACAGTGCTGGGTGAGTGAGGACCGGCCGGCTTCAGCACTGGCGCACCAAGGCCAGCAAACACGCAGGCAAGCGATGCCGTTCCTCCCGAGGTAGCGAAGCAAGGCTTGGAAATTATACCGGAAATTACCGCTGAGCAGCGGCCGAGCGTGGGCATGTGGCAGCACGATCCAGCCTTATCTGGAGAGAGTACGGCTGAGTTAAAGATCCTCCGATTCCCGAGTGTCTCAACTCATGTTTGCACTGCGCAGCCATCTTGACACCCCTTTATCTCTCGTTCTCATGCTTCTCGTGCGCAAGCATATCAGAACACTTTGCGGAAACTGACCATGTGTAAAAATTGTGGCAGGATCGGCTTCCCATGCCCGTACCAGTCGGCCGCCCAGAACGCGTCCGCCGCAACTGAAGCCATACGCGGAACTGCCCCGACCGGCGGCGCTCAGTCCGTTACTGCCAGCAACAATGTGCTTCAATGCGAGATCAGAGTTAGTAAGGATCTCGTCTGTAAGTAACCCGGAACATCGCAGAAGCTGACTTTGGCTGCAGCCCAACAGCGTCAAGTGCCACAAGAGGCAATGCCGCCCGCGCTCAGCCAGCCGCGGTCACTCGCCACGAATAACGGCACGTCCGAATCGGCGACCGGGAGCTTGCTAACGACGCCCGTAGTTCCCGGCTCCTCCGTCCCCGTCACAGACCATCCAGATCCAGAGCCGGATGTATCGCATCGTGGTGCTCCTCCACTGGCACAGCCATCAGGCTTGCCGCACTCGGTTTCTCTCGGCGGCCACAAGTAAGATTTCATTTCGAACGAGCGTCCGGGGCTGGCTGATGCTTTGCAGTGTGCAATCTCTCCTTCCGACGGGAACCCTGCCCGATGGCAATCCAGCGGTCAAGAATCAGCAAATGTATAGATGCAGGCACACTGGATGCGATCGGACGTTCACAAAAGTTCGTACTATTCTCGCTGCAAGCATTCCCAAATGCCGCGAAATCTGACATTGGCTATAGAGAGAAAACCGCAACGGGCACGAGGAATCCAAACAGCACAGTGGGCAGCTGTTTAGCTGCAGCCAGGAAGGATGCTCGAACAAGTGAGGGACCGTTCATTCGTCACGGCCTCGATATCACGGTTGCTAACAACGGTGAGCCCATGTACAGGTTCGATAAGGTGATTGAACTGTTAAACCACCAGAAAACCCACAACGACCAGCGGGTTTGGTGCCACCATAAAGGATGCGGGAACCAGTGAGGGACCCCTTACCGTCTTGGCTTTGGCAACGCAGTACTAACCGCGGCGCCCTTTCAAACAGCTATGCTGGCGAGGACCTCTTGAGAAGGCATTTGAGGGCGAAACACACGCTGTCGTGGCAGATACAGTTGGCCGGTGCTCGAGCGGTCGACGGCACGACGGGCCTCGATGCTCGGACGGCGCAGCACCGGCAGGACAAACGGAGCACACGCTCGATGCCTCAACGCGCCTTTGAGCAAGGAATCTACGCAGAGCGCCAATCCGCAGTACAAAATGCCGCAGGCAACCAACAGGCATCTCAGCAGGGCGCCAACGTTGTTCCCATTGACACCCTATGGGACCCGAACAGTCTGCCCGGCAGTGGCCCCCGCCCCCGCCCGGTCAACACGTGCATCCTTGCCTTCCAGAGGGACTTTTCGCCGTTGTGCGACTTGCTCGGGCCCGACGAGCTTAAGCCCGACAAGATTGTCTCCTCACTCGCACTCAGCGATGAACAAGCCCAGAAGGTGGTCGCTTTCGCGATATGTGCCTTGGGATGGCGGTCATTGGAAGCTCAAAACGCCTCAAGCATGGGGACGCAAGAATGGCGCGCGCGTTGGCACCACGTTTGGGACGAGGCTGCCAGTGCTCTGGAGGGCGACACGACTAGTGGTGCACACTACATCCACGCCTGCATTCTCATTGCTGTCTCCTTTGAGCTGGAGGGATTCTTACGCCAGAGCAAGGACTACGTCACCAAGGCTATGGGCCTGCTGATACAAGACTCCTATACGAGCTTGGAAAAGAGTTCATACCGAGTTGATTTGCAGATCTGCATCAAAATGATGAAGGCGGAGGGGCTGTAACTGAACTTGGTCAGGTCTAGCAACCGTGGCCTGGGACCGCGGATGAAGCGGGGCTGTGGATTTGTTATTCATCATCTTCGCTGTTGGCGTCTAGCGGCGCGGCGTGGGACCGCTCGCCCGAGGGGAGAGACGTCCTTGTTGAGCTGGCCGCTTACCGCCCAATTGTTGAATGAAACTCAACCGCAATGCAGACCGACGGCCAAGTCGCAGCAGGAATGGCGGCCGCGGCGACGGTTTCAGGGGTAAGTAAATAAACGTCACGTGATGTCTCACGGCTTCCTGCACCGCCGATGCCACGGAGCAGTGGTGGGCCGCGGCAGCGGAGTGGGGCAGAATGGGCAGGGGACGGAGAATTGGGAACCGGGAGCACGACTGATTGAAACTCCCGGGCAACTTGCAACAACACCATTCTTTCACAATTTCCAGTCTGCTTCATAACGCAAGAAGAGGATAATTAGTTTAGAACATTGTAGATAATTTCCGAAGTTGAAAAGGAGAAGTCCCCCTCCTCTGGAACGCACTTGCCGTACTGCTGTAATGTATGCGGAGAAGCCGCAATACATTAGAAGAGACATCTCCCGCTTGGTTTCTAGGACACGAAAAATGCGTACTATCTTTGACTAAATAGACTAAGCGGGGCTAGTAGGAACATGGTACTTAAAGGACAAGCCTCATATCTCTACTTAAGCAGTCTGCTACTGCTTGTCCCCCGCGTCTCCCGATATAGCTTTTCTTACAGCCACCATCACCATCGCTACTTCATAACAGAGAAAAGCATCACAGCTCTCTAACATGTCTACCGACGGTCCTATGCTCGAACGTCTCGATCTAATGTTGTTAGATTCTTACTACAACGCTATACGAGGCGTCGCTTGTATCGTCAAGGGCGTGGTTGTTCTTGGAAAGGCATTGATGGAGTTGTTGTTTGTCACCTTTATCGTCGATGCTGTCTGCTTTGCTATTCTTGTAGCTCTGCCTCTTCGTGCAACCCTTGCGGTGTACGATTACCTGCGGCTTGAGGTGCCAAACCAAGATACACTCCCTTTGTTTCACGCCAGTTAGGTTACCGAGCCAGAGCCGCACTTCGCTGGGAGGCGACGGCATACCCGTCGCCAAGACGCAGAAGATCAAGGCGACAACCAGGTCGAGTCTGTCCGGGGTTCCGGTCCGCGACGTCCATGCTCCTTTGTTGAGTTTCGAGCCAAGGAGAACGACAAATGGACATCGACGCGGTGCATCTACTGCAACCCAGGTCCGGGCCAAGAACACCTCGAGGCAGCGGGAGATGGCGTGCTCCGGCACAAGATCCCCTCCAACAACTTCCGCCACCAGCTGAGCGCTAACCCTACCCACGCCGTCCTTTGACCTCGACTTCAGCATGAGCACCAAAGTCAAGCCGGAACTGAACGTGGGCGCGGGCGTCCTGAACCGGCAGAACTGGATCTCTTGCGTGACGGGCAGTCGGCAGTCCGCGGAGGGGAGGGTGTCCTTCTAGTGGGTATCTACTATGCTGTTTGCCTAACATCTGAACTAACGAGTTTCTTTCTCACAGCAAGGCGGATAGGATGTGCAGACCTCGGTTAGGCACATGGCCACGCGCGTCGACGCGCAGTTTTTGCTGCAGTCCAACAACGAGCACCCGCGGCTCATCATCTGCAAGATTACCGGCTGGCTGACCGGGGACCCGGACGTCATGGAGCGGCAGGACCTCTCATCGCGGACAACGTCGCTGCTCATCGCTACAAGCTCGCGTCACCGTACACCTCAAGACCGGCGACGAGCGCTACTAGGACATCAACACGGGCATCTGGGTCGGCAGCGACTGCCGCCGGGTTGCCAAGATTGTGTGCAATGCTTGCTGGATCAGCTGATCACCTGAAGTCGGAGGGAGGTATACTGTGCCGTCAGTCTGAAAGGGGTCTCTGTGGTCTAAACCGCTTGCTTTGAAGATAAGGGGATTCTAGGTTTTCGGCGTTGTCAACCACTGAGCCGGGGTGCCCCGCATAGTAGTCAGTGGGCACCGGAGTGCTATCCCTATTTTGGTAAAGACTCTTTTTTGTACTGATCTCCTGTTTCGGCAGAATACTCGTTTACGCACTCTTTCCTGTTTTGCAAACATTCTCTCAGAAGACTACTGGGCCCCACCTCCGGGCAGTCCGACAGAGCAGATGGCAAATTATGGTTGCGTTTGTCGAACCGGAGCAGGATGGGGTCATGTTTTATCACCAGGGAGAGGAGCGAAGATGTCAGCGGTGCGCGGACTACCGCAAGACCCACAACGGCAAGGATATGTCAGCTGAGCTCGTGGCTGAGCTCGCGGCCCGGGCGCATCGGCTGAAGACGGGTACCAGAGAAGGATGCAAGAACGCCAACTGTCTCAGACCAGAGGGAAGTGGGACCCCCTTCTACTACGTGGGAGAGGAGCGAAGATGTCAAGGCTGCTATTCTTACCAACGGTCTCATGACGGCCAGGAGAGGCCAGCTAACCTCATTGAGAAGACGTGGTGAAGGGATATATGACTAGGGATTTCTTGCTCATGATTTGTTGCAGATATGTCATCATTTGCTATTGGGTGCGGTGTGGCTGGATTGATGCGCGGCAAGGTTGTGGTGAGCGCATGGAAGTGAGGATTTGAGGCACTTGACTGTGGATTTGTTTGCTGACCATTGAGGCGGATGTGTCTTCATTTGCTCTTATTTGCAAATAGAACTGTGCGGATACTGGCAAGTTGATTGAGATGACAGCCTAAACACCAATAACAACAAAGCCATCGTTCCTTGAGTGGTTGAATAGTAACCATGATCTTTTACCTGGGGTTTCGCACCGCCGACGCCCGCATGTTGTACCCATTTGCAATAACCCTAACCCGCCATTCTAAAAACACCGCCACCTGAGTGCGAGGCTGGTGAAACCCGTCCCGATCGCAAGAGCGCCCAGCTGTATGCTGCGGCACAGCCACACTAGCTTAGCCCCAATCCCCGCACCCCGCTGTATTTAGACGCCTACCACTGCCCATCCCAGTTCCTCTTTCCCATCCCATCCTCTTGTTTCATGCCTGCAAGAATGGCTCCACGATTTAAGCGATCCCCGGCTGGCCGGCGCTCACAAGTCAAACAACCGAATCAGTCACTCCAAACCAGCAGACTGATCGAGTGTCCCTCCTAAGTCATCGCAATCATCCTCGGGTACCTTCCTTGCTTCAGCACGCTCTTCTCCGCTATACAGACGTGCAAGACAGTGCAAAGTTCCTACAAGGAACATAGCCACCAAATCCTACCTGCGATACTTCGCCGCGTATGTGCAACGCACGACGTCTCCTGGATTCTCTCGGGATTGAACTCCGTTATCTACCTCAGTCGGATGAACAGGACATCGTTCAAGCAGCACTAGATCAGGTGTGGACAGTTTTTCGACACCTTGACATGGAGCGACACCTTGACACGGAGGAGCTCCTGTTCCGTCTAGTAGGACGTCTAGCCTTGATACGCAAGGACAACCGTCAGACAGACGCATGTTTCTTGCTAAGGACGTTCTGGGACGACGAGCGACGAACAAGGCCTTCCAGCATGCTCACTCGCGAGAAGCTGCAGCTGCTCATACAAGGAGGGACGCTGTTAGCCAAGTTGACTGATAGCGAACACCGACCCAAGGTTTTGTCCGACATTGAAGAGCTCAAAGCACTCAGACGGCATCACAGGGTACTACGCGGCGGAGCATTGGGCATTCACCACCCTTTAAGACGTGGCATTTCCAACTGATTTCGTCCTGCGCAAGCGATAAGGGAAGAGCAGAGCTTCTTGGTCAGGGAAAGGAGCGCCTGGGAGGGAAGGTGTACCGGTGATGGATTCCAACCAGTCGTCGTGTAGTTAGAGAAAACAACTTGATCTTTGCTCTCCACAGAAGGATATAGGAGTTTGACTAGCCAGGATTGTCCCGTCGATGTCGGCTTGATATTACATGTCAGGGCATCAAGCGCCGATATGCCAAGCTCGCCGAATCAACACCCGTATGGACTGAAGCTGAATTTAGGGATGGTCAAGATGATGTATACTTCAGTATGTTAAACAGCGAAGATATTTATTTACGTGAATGTTGTGTTCCATGTGGTACAGGTTTGAGGCATTTCTTTAACCGGGCTACTCTAGCCGGCAAGCCTTCGACTTTTGTCGGGCGTTGAGAGTGACAACGAGTGTGAGCCGGCCATTACAGAGCTATCTATACAGCCGTCCGCCATCTAGGAGCGGGTCAACTTCTAGCACAACATCAGTCGTCGACGTCGTTGGCGGGGAGGATTAATCTCCTGATGTGGGAAGCGACGCTAAGCAAGGCAAGGATGGGGATGTCGTCTAACCGCAACGAGGGAAGAGCCGTAGGGTAGAAGCACTTCGGCCTGAAAATCCGGAGGATAGCGCCTAAGCGGGAGATTCACCCACGCTGCCGGACGACGAGAGCTCCAGCCAGCCCGAATTGAGGGATCTAGTGTGTGCAGCGACGCTGAACATAGCGAGGATGATGTTGTCTGGCCGCCGCTGAACAAGCACCGTAGGCGTAGCACTGTGACCTTTTGTCATGCGCGTTATACGCAGTATTCAATATGCGGGGAGCTTGGCAGACAGGGGTATCATCGTGTATATATCCGAGCGCTGCGAGCAGCGCTTCAGACCTTCTTTTGAACAACGACAAGCACCTCAATGCATTCAATTGCATTCCGTTCAATCCATTCCACTGAATACCCTGCTTCCCTGCGCGTGCGACACATTGAGATGACCAGCGCCCCCGCTGCAAGGTTTGAGGAATTTTCCCTTGGGGATGCGGTGCATTTCACCTGGGACCTTTGCGCGGAACACGCAGCAACATCCCGAGGAATGGCCTCCTGGAAACGCGGTTCTCACGTGCGTTACAATGGACGGTTCGTCACCCACTTTCATAGTGCTGTTCACCTAGAATCCATACGCAGAACACCCCTTCTCTCACACGAATGTCGACGCTGGGCATTTCCTCTTTCAGGAGTGGGCCGGTGTGGCGCGTGTGCTGCCCAGTGCTGGGGGGTGTGCTTCCCGGTGCGGGGGGTGCGCCTGGTGCTAAGTGTGGCGGGTGCCAGGGCTGCGACCTCGGCTAGACTTGCCGTACAACCAAACCACAGCCGCACCATACACCAATCAGCAGCCACTCTAATTTCGCTTATCAGCCAATGCTGACGTAGTCCGACGCAAGCTAATGCACACTAATGCACTAATACTGGATCTGACGCAAAAGTTTGGCCAACCGGAGATCGAGCCGTAAGCCGTTTAGACTTTTGCAACTTTCGCAATGTGTTTTGCACGGAGTGGAGTGATCATCCTCTCCTGAATTGCGTGAAAGCCCAGATTTCCGCCCCGTCAGACAAGAACCTTCCAAGGAACGTACACCTCCTCCAGGATAAATAATCCTAGCGTGGTACATCACCGATCATCTAAGCCTCATTGAGCTTAGAGCGGGTACAGCCAACCCGCATACAAAAAGTGTGGTCTTTGAAGTACCGTAAGCGAACTTGCCAGGGCGCTGGGTTAGTGGCTTATGCCCTAAGCAGCTTACAGTTGCCCAATCAAGTAGTTTGCAGTAGAAACTGCTAGAAAAGCTACCTCCCTAGTAGCGTTACATCAGTGGCTGCAATAAGATTGGAACTAAGTGGGGCAAGTTTCGCACTAGGACTATTTATCCTGGAGGAGGTGTACTGCCAGTGCCACAGTAAGCACGTACCATGATGCTACGAACATAGTGTGACACAGCTTGAGGCGCATGGATTAAGTCGACGAGGCAAGCTGAATAACTAACTAACCAACTAAGATAAAACAGCAGATAGGCTGACAATAGCCAACGTAGTTCAATCGAGACGTCCTCCTCATCGGTCCCGTGCCTGTATGCTCTTCTCCGTCAATTACGGCAATCCGTGAGAAAACCGCGTGCCCGACGAGGCAAGGCCTGGTAAGAAGGCGACTGCTCGAGTTTTATCAGGTTCGTGTCAGCCTCGCTTCCGAATATGGTTGGAACTGGTCTTGCCATGCGACTGAAATGCTCGCCCACCACTTTACATAGCCCCTCGGTCCTTCCTCTGACGGCAGCCGAGTCTGGAAGCAAAACGACGGGATGGGAGGGGTAAGCTCATGCGCTGCTTAGCCGCCCCGGTGAACCTTCAGCGACCCCCTGAATCATGAGGCATTAAGGCAAGGCCCTGTGGCGAAACGATGGAGGATGGGTGAAGAGGAGGAAAGCGGGAAGCTAATGGCTCGCCACAGGGTGCTCCACATCTAGCTTGGATATCTCCCCTCGACTTGCGACCGACTGAGCCTACGTATGGCCAAGCCTTCTGAAGGACTGTGGGAGATCTCGTGTCGGTCTCGCCGAGGAAACCTAGGATAAAGGCGTTGGGCTGGAAGCTGGTGCGTCTCTAGGGCGGTAGCAGACAAACAGCGCGGCAAGGGCGTGCTAAGGCCGTGTTTGCAAAGTCGACTTCGGCCGCCAGTGGCGCTTCACCATGCAGGAGGCAAGGCACGACCACTGGGCGCGCATCCCCGCTGCTGTGCTGGGGCAGGAGAAACACAGGGTGAGGTTCGTCGGCGAAGCACGGGCACGGCATCCCCGGGGCAGTCTTAGTACGTCCGCCGCAGATCTGCATAGAAATACAGCGCGGCTGGCCGTGAGTGAGACAAACGAACACCCTAAATCCTAGAGGTGGGGGGTCTCGGGGCGAGAGGAGTCTCGAGTCTACCGAGGTTGAAGACCCGTTGACTAGGCCTACTTTAACGTTATCCCCTCGTCGGAACAGAGCGTTACTATCGTCGGCATCATTGCTAAGGGTCTCAGTCTAGCGCGGGCGAATTACCTCATCCTCCTTGGTCCTCTCGGCACCGTCACCAAGAAACAGCAGGTCGGCTGTCGTAGCAAACGTGAGGGCGGGTTTTCCACCCCGCACCTAACCCTGCTGCTCGACCCGGACAATAAGGCCGAAATGGTGGTTCGCCGGCGGCAGCTGAACCGCGCCGCCATCGAGACGGAGGTGTGGGACGGGACGAAGTGACGATGGCGACCGACTCGTCTGCTTTGTTAAGCTAAGGCCAACCCAGCTGCCACTGCGGGCGCTCCCTGTTCCCCTGACCCAGCAGTCCAAATAGGTGCAACGCTAAGGAGGCTTATCCACCGCATGGGTACAAGCGACACGGGGTATGACAGTCTTGGGAGACCACTTTATTGTGGTTGCGAATAAGATGGAGAGAACATGAGCATGATTTGGGAGACTGTGCTGAGCGAGTGGGTTGTTGAGACTCGTATGGGCTCAGGAGGACATTTAATCGGCGCCGCATCAAGAAGCCTAATGTATTGAAAGCTAGTTACGCTGTTCGGGACCCGGCGAAGAAGTCTGTCTCTTCCGTGGTGCATATCGTCAATGAGCCAGCAAACAGTGCAGCGCAAAGTCCTATCGCTTTGCCCCGCAACTGGCGCTGGCACGTGACCGACGGGCGGGCAGGGCTGGCTGTCCGATCATCGGCAGGGGGAAGGGGGGGTCAGGGGCCGGGGGCTACTGTGCGTGGCGATGCCACAAGCCCAAGTGGTGACTGCAGAAACGAGCCAGACTCACCGTGGCTTTCTGGCTGTAAAGACATGCCTGGAATTCGGTCAGCAAACCTTATGCTGGGTGCAACATGCGCTCGGGAAAGCGGGAACCCGCAGCGGTGCTGAAACTTACAAGGTGCAGTATGCATGCACACTGTTGCTGTAGACCTCGGCCTTGACCTTCTCGGTTATTTCCATGATCTCAGCCGGGGCACGGCCATTGCCTCGACACAGCGGCGCCAGACTCAGTGGTTGATGGGCTTGGCGTATCCCAAGGTTGAACCACCGGCCAAGGTCTCGTGCAAACGCGTCCACAGGCCAGCCGTTAAGGGGAAGCTGGATGACCTCTTCCTTGATGTCGACAAAGCCGACGTCTGCAAGGCGCTGCTTGGTAAGATTGCTGTCCATGCGCAATGGGCGGCCAAAGCGATCCATGACATCGAAAAGCTCGTTCGCCCATGCCATAACCCAGGCGTCCCGCGCAAGGGTGCCGTCGTCGCAGCGGGGATTCCAGTCAATTTCGACCTGCTCGATATGTCCGCAATGGGGCTTGAGATGCCTGCAAAAGGGGTTAGGAATTGCCCATTTTGGGGTGTTCCGCGAACGACGAGAGTATAGTCACCCGAAAATCTCCGTGTATAGTTGGGACCAATTACCGATGCTGCCGTTGAGGGCGCGCATGTGGATAAGCTCCCAAGAGCTCGGCTTAAGGTCCTGCCACCTGTCCTCGATATCCTTTTGCAGGAACCGCATGTTGGCAGGGATACTGCTATAGAATCAGCGCGAGCACTGGCATACGCGAGGGCGACGGAACTGACAATTCAGGCTGGACGAAGTTCAGATCAAGGCCCACATGCATTCCGCCGGGGTATTTACTGCTCGACGATAATGGGTCAGTAACACGGTCACTTTGGAAACGGTCATGGGGATAGAGAACAATACTCTGCCATGTCGATTCCCCAGATGCCCGTGCCACAGCCCAGGTCTAGGATCCGTGGGTTTTCTTTGTTATGAAGGGGTGCGCTGTGAAGTACATCCTTGCGCGCAACGAGGAAGATCTTGTGAAAGACGTCTAGCCGTTCCGACTCGTTCTTCGAAGACGGTTAGCTCTCCCAGCAAAAGGACTACAGGGCAGCCGACCGGCAATTGCAAAGGGGGATGAATGTTTACCTCGTCAATGGGGAGTAGGTAACTCCCCTGCTTAAAGGTGCCATACCACCGACCGTTTTCGAGATACACCTCTGGGTAGGTTCGATTCGCGTGTGCAGCTCCACTGGGACTATGCGGAGACGGTCAGCCAGATGTTGTTTTATTTTCGCCGCTGCGGGCCCGCAGCGATTCACGCCGGGTCATACTTACATGACGGTCCTGAATGGCTGGGACTCCATGACTGGGCAAACGGAAGACGCACGATTGGGTCTCCCGTTCCGCAGCCACTGTGCTCGACGACGCCGGTACGGTAGACGGCAAAGGGGCGTTCATGGACAACGGCTGGGTCGTGTTTGGCTGGTATCTATGAGCCACAATTTCGAGAGGCGTCTTGTCAAGCTCGAGGCTCCCGTGCGGGCGCAAACGCTGGCATGTGATGTCAAGATATAGCACGCGAGGCTAGACTGTTGTGTCCAGCCAAAGAAACGGCGGAAGAAGGGAGAGGGCAGCTACAAGCTAAAGAACACGGCAAAAAAAGGGCCAGTGCAAATAACGGCCAAATCCCTCCTCCTTGGGACTCCCGTTCGGACAGGGGGATGGGTCGAGCCAAGCGCATGCGGTGGGCGTCCGACGTGGCGGTGATGTGGCTGGCCCAAAGTCGCGTCGTGACACAATAAGCAGGCGCGAGTTGTGGTTGCGGTCGAAATGCCGTTGAATGTGTCGATGCGGGCGGCATGGGCCAACGCCCGGTTCAGTGATGCAGCTGCGGACCGGGATGTGGACAGGAATGGCTAGGGGTGCCTTTTACAATGCCTTGGACACCACGCCAGAGCTGGCTTTGAGATAGTGCGCAGTGTGTTTGTACCCGCTTGTCGGCATCGGTCACGGTCATTCATGAACAGGCGCCAGAAATCGCCAGGACGTGCCATCAAACGGTCAACGATGAGCCGCCGTCGAAACTTCAGGGTTTATTAGGGTTCGACAGGAATTTGAGCAGATGAGGTGGGCTGAGTGGGCCCGGGCGGTGGGCGACCAGCGACCGGCTTCTGCCGAAACGAGAAACGAACTAAGGCTAACCCCACCCGGTCGCAAATGGCGCCACGGAGCCTGCGGCGGTCGTAGTATGCACGGTTTGCACTAAACCGAACCCTCTTGTAGCCTCCTGGCACGTACGCGCATTATGGCCAGGCTTCACCACAGCACCGAACCCTTGTACGAAACCCCGCCCCACCCCACAACTGCACCGCCACCATCCGGGTGCTTCGCTTGGGACAACTTAAACCTGAACTGGCGACTTTTCCGCCGCTGCCTTAACCCGATGCTTTGTTCCGTAGTAACCAAGTACATAGACAAGGAAAATCACAGACCCATAGGCCGCCTGGGCCACACCACCGTAGTACATCATGCTGTAGTACGGGATGCTGTCGCTGCCACCAAACTTCTCGAAGGAGGTCTGAAAACCATGGACGTTGTCGGCAATAACTCCCCCGGTAACAATCATGAGGAAGGCCAGGGCCATCTGACTGATGTCGTATATTGTTGAGATCATTTCGTGATCTCCTTGCAGCCACCTCGGGTGGAACATGATCACAGCTCCGTAAATGGCGACCGCGGTCGTGGTGATGGCTGTGATTATTGCGGCGTCGAGAACTTTGCTTTGGAGTGATTCAAAACTCTTGTCCAGAATACCGTCAGAAGTGTCGATATAGTCGGATCTCGCTCGGTCTCGCAAAATGACTGCGAAGCGCGCGTTTGCCGAGCAGAGACTGGCGACGGCTAGCGAGAGGAGAGTGAAGAACAACAAGCTCGTAAGGCGAGTCCAGAACATATATTTGGATGACATTGTAAGGGAGGATGGTCTGGTCGTTCTTAGAACGCGTGGCCGGTCTGAAGGTCGATTGGTGTCGGGAAGCAGATGGTGTGAAGTGTGCCGGGATTTAAGACTTGAGGCCGGCCTCTTTATATAGTTAAGTCGTGAGGCAGCTCAGCCGTCTTTTGCATCACTTGGGGCGCAGATCCTGGTGACGGGACAAGGGCTTGCAGGGCCTCGGAGGTTCTTTGGGCGGCTCGCGGGGATGACCACAACGGATGACCCCGGTCAGGGGCGATCCAACCAGGAAGGGCTCTCAAAGGACGATTGCAAGGTTGCAGCGCGGGACGACTGGTGAGGTGACGAGGCAGACTCGACATGACGTGGCGTCTCCCGTCGTCAGTCCGCCTCCTCGGTGTTGTTAGGGTGTGCTGAATATCTGAAACCCTTATCGCGAGAGCTCTTCCGGCTTCTATCCTTTCCCGTACAATAGCATGCATGATGATTTGAAGAAATGGAATGCTGCGAAGGGCCATTTCTGATTCTCTAGGAGTGTCTGGCAAGGGTGCAAACTCCAAAATCGGCTCAGCTGCCGGTTTTGGGAGCTCGCGCGGCTGTTGAATATTTGGCATCACTGCTAGAGTGGTCTGATAGTCTGATATGACGGGTATGTTGCACTGGATCCTACAAATCGCTGATGACTGCATGGATCTTGGATGGTGCTGACTAGTTGCCCACAACTGTGATGATGTTTCGGGGATGGGAGCGGGACAAGGAGCTGCGCCCCTGGCTGGGCAAGGTGGTGCAGGATGAGCAGCTTGCGGACTTACTGCGGACGCACTATGTGGGCTTCGTCATCGGTGAGCTGGTGGCATTGGAGAGCAGGGTATAATCGGGTGAGTTGAGTCCTTAGAGTGCTGATTATGGCTAGAATCTGAAACTGACCGGTTTTACTTGTTCACAGCACATATGGTGCAGGTGCTAGGCTCTAGGCACCATCACGGCCGGCACAAGATTGCAGGCGCGAAAAGGAAGCTCAAGTACTTGGAGGGCAGTGAGTTGGACTCGGGGTATAGGTCGAAACGGGTCGGAGCACGGCGTTTAGTTATAAATTTCCGGAGGCGGTGGGGTGTCTGGGTGAGAGGAACCAAAACTCCAGTCTATCGAGGTCGAAGGCCCGTTGACCAGGCCAACCTTATCCCCTCGTTGGAAAAGAGCGTCACCACTCTCGGCGATGATCGAGGGTCTCTACCTAGCGCAGCGAATTACCAATACAACCCTTAACGTTGTCTAGTCATTATCAAGATCAATTCATGTGAGCCATGAGCGTACCGTGAGAAACAGCACATCTCTCCCAGACACCAACAGACCGTCGAAGCCCAGCCGGATACGGCATGTTTCGCTGATATTTCCGTACGCGAGAATGTGCGATTGGGGGAGCGGTAGCTGGGCAATAATGTCACTGAACTCGCATTAGCCGTACGATCCTGCAGGCGCACGCACATAGCGGTGACGCCTGTTGCTGGAATACCGGCTCACCCCTCCAGCTGCAGACACGTCCTGAACGCGAAGACCAGCTGGATATCGACCTTCTCCCTTACCGCCAGCTGGTCAAGGATCCTAACAGTAACCGTTGGGTCAGCAAAATGGCTGCGGTGACTAAAGGCGAGAGGGGGGGTGGTGCTTAACGTCCACGTCGACGACAATAGTGACGCTATCCACGACCGCGAAGACACGGCTGAAACCCGGCCGACGATCCAGTGGGCCACTCAGAAGAGATCTGCGAAGATCCCTGACCCTCCGGTCTTCTACAACGAGAAGGACCGGGACCGTGATACCCAAGAGTTCAAACATCTAGAAGTATCTCTCCAAACTGGAGGTCAACGACGACCATTATCGCAACAACCGTGCCCGTCAGGCTTATGTCGAGTCATGTTCTAGAGGCAAGGCTAAACGGGACCTAGCTTCCTACCTCGGCGACAGCCATCCTGCTCCCATAAACACCCCGACGGAGCTGCTGACCTATTTGTGGAAGCAATACTATGACCCGCTCACGGAGCAGAAGGCCCGTGACGAGTACGACAATCTGAGGCTAGGACCCGGTGACGACTTCGCAGCTTTCAGAAACGACTTTGTCCGCCTGGCCGAAGAGACCGGAAAACCACGCATGACCTGGAAGCACGGGTTCAACCGCAAGCTTTATGACTGCTTTCAACGCAGCATGGTACCTTCATTTGCCAGCCCTGCCGTTACCTTTGACCAATCTGTAGTTGAAGCCCAGCAGATCGCCATCATTAACAGACGGGCTTCCGAACGCCACAGATACAATGCTGGCATTAACATACAGGCACCCGTGCCTCAGGAACTTCCTCCTCGCTCGTCGAGTATGATCTCTGTGATATTGCTTTCCCCCAGGTTTGCTGTCTCATCCACCACTTCCAACAACCGACCCCTAACATCCTCGTGACGTTGAATCTCCGTTTGCGCCATTCCCATAGGCTCCATAGCCAGACAAACGACCGACTCCATGAGACAGAGCGACAGAGGCCCTGCGGCACTTTGCTCGTAGAAGGCGGGCATTTCGTTTACCCAAGCAGCCACACATGGCCGTCCTTGTCAACCAGGAAGTCCAGCGCAAACAGCTCACAGCACTTCTCGATCGTTATGAATTTTCCAGCCATGGTATGAGCCGCTGCGCGGAACATCTCGGCCGTGATGTCGCAGATCTGACGGAAGATATGGCGCTTCCAATCCGGGCGGCCGGGGATGAGGCTGTCGGGCACGCTGTCCATCCAGAAGTTGCGCATCGAGTGGTTGCTGATGATCTCGTCCGGATGCTGTAGCATTGTGTTGGTTAGCGACGACCGAAGGCCCGGGTTCTGCAACGGCGGCCGGTATGCTTCGACGGCCAGAAGTGTTAGCAATTCGCGGAAGACGTGCACCTTCAGACGGCTAATGGCAAAGGCGTAGGCTCGGACATACCACTTCGCTTCGCCTCAATAACGGAGAGGAATATCCAGGGTGGCTTTGCGGGTGCTGACCTTGTGCCGTACAATCCAGAAAGGGTAATATCCAAGCAGCTTCGTACACCAACACCCCTGAACTCGCAGGCCGGCACACCACTGCCTTGGGTTTTCCAGACGCCACACAACCCCCAGGAAGCCAACGCACAGTCAACGCTTATCAAGACTCGTATCGCCAACCATCAGAATAGCTCCCTAACCTCGATGTTGGCTGCTGTGGACCAATCAGCCAAGAGTACAGCGGCTGTGATGCACTAGATGGCTCTTCTTACTGCAGAGGTGTCTTCGCTCCGCAAGGCCAACGAGGCACTTAGTAAGCGCCGGAGAGCCAAAAGAACACGCGTACGGCTTGGAGGATTGCTTACAGTATAAGATGCAAAGAATAAACCAGACCAGAAGGCTGTGGTTAGGGAGCGGCGCAAGAAAAGGAGCAGGATAGTGGTGGTGCCGGGGAGGTGGGGGTCGGGGGGGTCGTACGAAGATTCAGTGCTGTGGTATGTGCGGCAAGCCTGGCATAATGCCCGTACGTGCCAGGAAGTTGCAGAAGGATCTGACTCAGCTGTGATCTGTGATCATAGTAGGTTCGTAGTGTCGTTGTGTTGCAATTGACGATGGTTGTTAGTAAGTAGGGAAAAGTGTCCGGCTCGCTGATCTAATACGTTGTTGATAGGACCTGAGTTTTACGTACCGTTCTCTGCTTGCATAGTAGGGAGACCTGCAGTCTCAATGCCAATGATGATGGATTCTTCAGAGCTTGCAGCTGGAGTGGTGGTTGGGATGCTGTTGGCGGACATCTCGCTTGGTAACTCGACGCCGATCGGTTGAGAATAGCGCTAAGGCCGTGACGGGGAACGAGGTAGAAAAGAATCTGTAGGTAAAAGGAAACTGTTGATGTGCTGCATGAAGGGGGACCCTCGATATATAAGCGCCTGGACGGAGGGGCTTGGCCCAAGCTAGCAGAGAGCTGGTTACGCTGGATCGTCAAGCACGAGTATTCCGCGTGCCAACTGCGGCCGCCTCCGCCGGGTTAGCATGAACAACGTCAGACTCTGCAGTACGCGGTGTTGTTTCCGCAATCCAACTCGACATCCTTTCCTCCGTCCCATCTAGGGGTTTGCCAACAACAGGGGAGTACCAGGCTACCTAACACGCGCGGTCGTCCCAGCCCTGGTGATACGTCTGGTGGCTCATAAGCGGTCCGCCATGTTTCCGGCGTGCTGCGTGGGATCTGCGTCATACACACCGTCAAGCACTGGACTGCCCAGACTAATGTCTCATCGTTGACTTAGGCCTCGCGGGCAGCCACCATCCCAATCGGATCAGAATCCTCGGTCGAACCAAGCGTCCAGCATCACGCGCTGAGTGCTTAGCCTTCGTGATCAGCCTGCAGAGAGACCACGATCTCAAACCCGCCACTTTCCCCAGTCGCAAATCAACCTGCGCTCTAGTATTGAGACCCATGCTGCAGCCTCCCTACACGGAGTTCATTGGCCCAACTGTTGCAAACGCTATGAATGTTCAGCTTCCACAGGCAGCCCACAGCCAGGCCACATCCTCCGGCCCGCTCCCCCTCCCCTTGGTGAGGCTAACTCATCTTGTCCGTCACTTCAGCTCATCATCACCCTGTCTCGTCACCCGGCTGATACCTTGATCGTGCCATCCGTCGTCATCCCGGCATTGAGACCGTCCTGGCTCCTCGTCGCGTCACTTACCACCCGGCACCTCTATCCTGTTCATCCCAGCAAATACAGGGGTGGCTTGCAGGGCTACCTCCTGAATGCTGCCTCCTTCCCTGGTCACACGGACCGCTGCTGGCACATCCTTACACACTCCTCTGTAGCCGCCTTCAGAAGATAGGGACAAGCGGCTCGCGGGGGCTCAGCACAGCCGCGAGGTCTCGGATCCGGGCAGGCAGACACGAGCTTGAACGGAGAACGAGTGGTTCGCGGAGGCCCAGCACAGAGACTATGCGGTGCAGACAGCCACGAGTTCACACCGATAACGTGTCTCGCGGAGGCTCAGCGCAGAGACGGGTCTGGGCAGGCAGACACGAACTCAGAGGGAGGAGCCAGCACGAGGACGATGGTCGCGGGGGCTCAGCGCAACGACTACAGGGTCTCAGGTCCGGCCCGGCTTTCGATGCGGGGGCCGACAGCCTATATCAATATCCTCTGATGAATCATTGGTCGCTCAGTCATCGAGGTTAGCGCAGACATGACGAGCGGCCTTATCTGTTCTAGGCGGCCATTCAGTCAAGGCCACCCCGCAGGGGAAAGATGAAGCGGATCCGAGCAGGTCAGTCAGCGCATAAAACGGGTCGATATGTGCGCAGTGCCGGCAGCCTTCTCGGCATAGTGAGGGAAGCGTAAGCATATAAATCTCAAGTTACCCATCTTTCCGGAGCGCAACGCTCACTTCCAAGTCTTCTGTCATCGGTGGTCTCTATCTCAATCCTTAAGCGCGGGGAACCTACTCGTCTACCACCACTAGCATCTTTACTCACACCAATCGAGACGACTAAGAGACTGTCCTCTACAAGCAATCTCCCCCTTCAACCCAATGGACAAGTCCGGCGCCCCATCCGCACCGTGGTTATACGGACAGTCGTGCGGTGCCTCCCATCATCGACACGAAGCACGTACACAGTTGCTACATGCACCCAACGGGGTAAAGAAGTTGGAAGATAAGAAGGGAAAAAGAGCCGCGGTAGTAGCCGACACGAGAGGGAGTAAGAGATTAAAAAGGGGGGAGGAGAACTGCGCAGAGGCCATTTTCCGCGCACTCAAAATCCACCGGGCGATGACTCCGAAGGAGATTTTGAAGTGGATCAACGCCGATGCGGTCAAGGGTGAAGAGAGCCAAGACGAATGGCAGCTTGCTACGGTCTATAGGAATCTGAGTGAGAATCAGGTACGCTGCCTAATGTTGTCACTTTCGGCTCGCATTAACGGTTCTCAATAGACCTTCGAGAAATGCGAGTACAAGACAGACAAACAGACCGTGTGGCGCCTCAGCCGATCGGCGAAGAACCGTGGCGGTGTGCTAAACACCCTAGCACACAGAAAGCCAGCCAAATCTTCGCCGCCAGCATCCGCCTATCCCATGCCGATCGCGATAGGCGAGCCGTGTACCGACGGCAACGAGTCCACGGAGTTATTTTATAGCAGCTTTGATCATTGGTGTACCGACAGCAACGAGTCTGCAGAACAGTACGAACCCTTGTACGGCAGCTTTGATACAGACAGTGGGCTCTGCTGCTACTATGATGGCATACAAGGCATATACAGCTGCATGTCTTCTGGTGGCGGCGCTGTTGGCTTGATCGACTTTGAAGAGGGTGTCGGTGACTTAGCACGTTCATTTCCAGTCCAGAAGCGGCACGCTTACCCATACGAATACGACTTCTCGCAGGGGTTGCGAGGGACGTCTTCATGGGCGTGGAAGAGGGCAGTTTGGAATTGGGGTAGTAACAGACATATAGAGCTCAAGGAAAAAACACTTTGCGTGAGAAGCAGGGCGATTAGTCAGTCACTGGGATGACAAAAGATGCCTTGGACGTAATTTACCGCAGTTCTCGTTGAATCGGTGTAAAATTGTCCCTCTCCTGAAGCTGGATCTATATACTGCTCGTTCATTACAAAGGCAAAAAGTATACTCGTATTGAATGTAGTCCACAATTACTCGTTCATCTTGCTGCGTCGCTTGCGCTATATCCCTTGCATTGTAATTATGCCGAAAACTGATATAGTTTCATTTCGACCTGAACAGTTTCTTCCTACCCTTCGGATATCTTTCTCTACCACTGTCTCACACCGCCCCTTGTGTCTCTTGCCTCTGCTGTTAGCGGATTGCCTGGGAGGTTACTCTCTCCAAGGGCTCAGCGTCTTGGATTACTGCTTTGGCTCTGATGGCACTTTTTCTCCTGAGCTGGAACGAGATCACTCGCTCGTCGCTGGTGTATTGGTCGTGCATGGATGGTCTTCACAGGCTCCCGCTAGACTTAGGGGTCCGTGTTGCTCAGTCATGTGCACACTGGCGATGAGCGTGAAAACGGACCCAACACCGGCGCAGTCCTGCACCATTGCGGCTATGGAGCAGTAGCAAGGTAGACTGCAGCTTGCTGAGATGCCTGTTTCCGAGTCAATTGAGTCGGTAGGGGGTTTGAATCGCGTCCAACTAATACGCCACTCCAGAACGCACCACTCACGGACTTCCTGGGATACCCCAACAAGGGGCTGTTCAGGCGTCCGTGGAGGCTGATTGCTTTAGGAATAGGAGTAGGCAGATTCATGGACTGACTCCTGCAGTATTTAAAGCCCCGCTTCAGTCGCTAGAAGGTTGTAGATGATTTGGAAGTGCAGTACTTCGCCCTACACTCCGACTTACGCTTTCCACCCGCCTGCACGTAGTGCCGATTCATCAGCATCATGGCTGAACCAACCGAGCACCGACACCGCCAAAAGAAGATGTTGGAAATCGTTAAACACGGTGCCAGCATCTTTATCTGTCCGTGTATTTGCATGCTGAGTTGCCTTGGGTTTGGCGGATGGGAGTAAGTAGAAGGCGCATACTCAACGATAAAGCTACATACTTATGAATCGGCCTATATAGAGCTTAGCCCATGCGACGCAGTTACGTCCACATGTCTCGCCATGTCAGTCTGTCTAGCGGTGTGGGTGCTGCTAGATGATGCGGTTGGCGATGTGGCTGGCTAGCGATACTGGACGCGACCGTGACTATACGGAATGACCCAGCCGACCCGGATGCTCGTCGTGCAAGGAAAGCCTCGACCTCACAACAGAGCCACGCGAGCTAGGAGCAGACCTAGCAACGAGTATACGCGCTGCTCTCAGGGTTTACGATTACTTGTAGCGCTGACATCGCCCGAAGACGGACTGCCAGTCCAGGTCGCACGTTGGCGATGGGCGCGGGAACCAACCTAACACTGGCGCAGCTATGCATCAGTAGACTATGGAGCTGGCAGTATGCGCCTCGTCCCTTCCTTATGCGACGATCCGTGGCCTCCTTTCTGCACGACCGGGCTCCTTATCCATGTTGTCACACTACTGGCGCCACCAGCAGCAAGGAATAGAAGGCACCGAGCTGCTTGATACACGCGGGAGTTCCATCCCTTTACTTTCTTACTCTAGCTGATACGAAGACGACGAGCCCCTTGTCGTGAACAGGTTCCCAGGCCCGTCATCAACCCCTTCATTATGCGTGTGACTCGCGAACCCGCCCGCATCGCCGGGGAGGTCACGTCATGTTGAGTCCACCTCGTCACCTCCGCAGTTGGGCCCGCGCCGCGACCTTCCCTCGAGGGCTCCTCCTGGTTAGATCACCTCTGACCGAGGCCCGTGGTCAGCCCCTTCATCCTGCGGTATGAGTCGCGAGCCGCCTGCAACGCTAGAGAGATCCAGTCATGTCGAGTCCGCCTCGTCCCTCTCCCAGCCGGGCCCACGCTGCGACCCTCCCTCAAGGACTCTCCCGGTTTGATCACCCTTGACCGAGGCCTCATTGTCCTGTCGGCTTAGCCGAGCCGCCTGCAGAGCCAGAGACGCCACGTTATGTCCCCCTCCCCCCGTCCCGTCCGCAGTTGGGCGCGCGCTGCGACCTTCCCTACGGGACTCTTCCGGTTGGATCGCCCCTGACCGAGGCCCGTCATCAGCCCCTTCATCCTACGGCGTGACTCGCGAGCCGTCTGTAACGCTAGGGAGGCTACGTCATGTCGAGTCCGCCTCGTCGCTTTCTCCGTTGGGCAATAGTGCGACCTTCCCTAAAGCCCTTTTCCTGGTTGGATCGCCCCCGACCGAGGCATCATAGTCCTGCGAGCCGCGCGCTGAACCGTAGGGGCCACGGCAAGTCGAGTCCGCCTTGTCCCCTCCCTAGTTGGGCCCGCGAAGTGCCCCAAGCCAATCGGATCATATACTCCGTCAACCCTCGCCTCCCTGATTCAGTTCGAGAAGCCCAATGGTATCCACGCCCAGCTCACGAAGCTTCGCAACGGCGGCGCCGCGAGGCTAACCGCCAAGGAGCGGAAGGAAAGGCGTAAGGACCCGACCTACCAGTCGCAAGCGGCAGCGCCGGCAGCGGTGGCCGCCGTCGCTGCTGCAGCGGGTGGGCCGGAGAACGCAGAGCGCCTGGACCTGGAAACACGGTTCACGACTTTGAGGCCTTCTGTCAACGCCAGTTAGCCGACCCCAACTCGGCCGACAGCGGGCTCGCTGCGCTTGGCGACCTTGGCTTCTCGTCACCCACGTCTCTCTTGCATCATAAGCATCTACACCGGCGGCAGCCTGCAGGATAAGAAGACCAAGTCGCGGGTCGGCGCCGTTCGCGAGGCGCTTGAGCCGGAAGAGGGCCTGCAGCTGGCGGACCTCGACGACTCGGCCGCTATCGAGCGGCTGCCGTCCGAAGGGCACGATGGCACCACCTCCGCTGCTCAGCTGCTCGACCAGCCCCCCATCCTCGGCGACGCGCCCCTCCACGGCCGCGGCTGCTTCACGTCCGAGCTGCGCCCGATCCACTATCTGCTCTGCACTAAACGGCCCAGGGGGTGTCGATCTACCGCCACATCATTAGCAAGGCCAAGGCCAAGATGCAGACGACACGCTTTTGGATCCGCCTCGTAAAGGCCAGCTACATCCCGAGCATCGCCGTGTGCCCGCTGCTGCTGTCCGGCGGCGGCAGCTCAGCCTCAAGCCTGGCCGTACCCGGCGCGCTCCTCGAGCCGCTCAAGCCGGCCACGACCTGCTCACTTTTGAGTACCCCACTTCAAGCCAATCCGACTCACGCTGGGCGCGCCCGCCACGACGCCGGGCCGCTTCACCAGCAAGGTCACCGTGTTGTGCATGGAGTCCGGGGTCGATGTCAACACGGACATGTGGGATGAGGCGCTCCGGAGGCCGCCGGCCAGGACTGGCGCCGGCGCCGGGGCGAGTCGAGCGGCGGGGAGCCGGACGGCAACAACAGCTAGAACCAGCTGGAGTGGGCAAGATTTGGGGGCGCGGGCGCAACTGGGTCAAGATCGTCGTCGAGGTGGTGCCGGCGCCGCTACGGCGCGAGAACGACGATATGGAACCGGTACCGAATGTCGTTCTTGTGCATGCGCACGAGCGGCGAGTACGCCGTCAGGCCGGCGCAGCATGGGCGCCACGGCGGTGCTGGGCAGCGCGACGGGAATTGGGAAGACCCGAGACGAAAGTCGTTAGCGGTAGCCTGCCGTCAGGGCCGTGGGATGGGGACGCGCCAATGCCCGTGCGTCCGGATGTGCGACGAGTAGCCGCCCTGCAATACGATGCCGCAACAGCGATGGCCGTAGCAGTGATCCGCAAGTAGGGCCGTGCGATGCCGCGGTCCAATATCTAGAGAAGATCCACGCCACCGCCCATAGCTGATGGAAGTGGAGCCCGGTGCTGAAGCCTGGCGGCGCGTGGGCGAAGTCGGGATCGCGGACACCGCCAGCGCGGTCGATATTGAGGAATGTACAGATGCGCTCGAGATTTGCCTCAAAGGTCTGCTGGTCGACGCCGGCGCGGGACTCGTGGTCGTCCTCATTATCGTCATGCGGGTGGAGGAAAGGGGCAGTGGCGGCGGTGACGAGTTTGGCGTCCATCTTCTGTGTCCGCCTCGTCGTCCAAACTGAGGTTCATCACCTCGGGTGCGACCGCCGACGCCCGGGGGGCCGGGTAGCGGTTGCCGAGGGAAGAGGCGGCGACGGTGAGGGCTCCTCGGGCGAGGTGCGCAGGGCAGGGCCTGCAGCGCCTCAGCCTCGTTATACGGGGCCCCGCCAGGCGGCAGTGCCTAGAGGCGGACGCGGCGGGCGTTGGGCGATTCGGGCGCGGTGCCGGGGGTGACTAAAGAGGATGGATAGTTTGATGATAGGACCCTAGGGAGCAGCCGCAAGAATTCAATGGACCTTACACTGTAGCCGGATGTGAAAAGACCCGGAAGGGAGCGGAGTCACCACAGTAGCCACCGGCGTACCACTGCAACACTTCCGCAGATTCTGACCCAGTGCCCATGTGGGGCCGCTGTTTCGCACCCGGCCCGGACCAGGGAGCCGGAGTCACGAGCAACTTTTGGCTGAAGTTTCAGTCGAAATCTGGAGCACTTGGCGTTGAACTCAGTAGTGTAATTGCATTGCACCACTGGTGGTTGACCGTGGTCGACAGCAGATCGAGGCCCGCCTCCGCCGCTTAGGTTCACGTGGTGGGTCCAATTTGCATCGACGGACGTGCGGTGCCACTTGCTCCAACGTACCCCACATTTGGATCACTATAGCAACCCAACCACAACCTCACACTCCCTTTCTTACTGCTTCGACCACGACCGAACAGCAAAGTAGAGAAGCGCAACGGTACAACCTATCTTTTCGGCCCATATGCACTCGCATTCTGCATTGAACGAGACTGTCGAGGCCTGGATCGACCAAATCGTCAGGGCCGGCCAGACCGTCATCATACCTGACGGACCCGATTCGTTGCCGACCACAGAGCTAGTTGTCACGCCGCGGCCTTCAGGCAAGCGACCGCGCCAGGCCAGCTCGGGCTTACTTAACGATGATGTGGAGACGACGTCGCGCCCTCCGTTGCTCTGTATGTTATCAATATCCTGTATGCCCGTTTCCCTTCGTGCCTTGCCGCACCGGCACTGACGATCGTCCACGTGCAGGTCGAGATCAAACCTTGAGCGATACTCAATCTAACAACACCGCCGGCACCAGTCACACATCGCGATCGGGAAGACGCAGTCCTCGCAAGACAGAGGTCGCACTTCGCCGCACCCTCGACTGGCCCATCACCCGCGTCAACATTACCGAACTGAAGTCGGTCCCTGCCATGTTGGAAAGCCTAGCTCTCGACCTGAAGAAGATCGCTGATGGCAGGCAACCTCTGATTCCCGACATTTCTCGGGTGAGATACGGATATCTCTACTCTTAATTTTCACCCGCTTCGATTGGGGCTGACGTTTTACCCAATTATAGGAATCCATGAGCGCCGACGCAGGCATTTTTGACCAGCCGCACCCCGACTGGTTCTACACTGCGATAGACGGACAAGACGAGCTGAGCGCAGTACACCGTCAGATGCGGAGGATCTGCCGGAACAGTCTGAAGTGCAAGGACAAGATGGAATATGAGCCCGCGTGGAACGATCTGGTGCATTGCCGAGTCCTAGAGGAAGCTCTCGAGCGCCAAGATGCTATAGACTTCCGGAACATCACTCTCTGCCGCACGCTCAAGGCGTTCCACGATGACGACCCTGCGCTAAGGGAGAACAAGGTGGACTACGGCATCTTTCTCCAGCCGGCACGAGGAGGCGACGGGCTCTCCGAGCGCCTCTCGGACCTCGCGAGCGAGAGTATCGACCTCACCCACTTCACACTTAGCGACTTCGCCCCAACTCCGCTGGCTGTCAGCATTGAGACTAAAACTCTCCAAGCCAAGCCGATTGAGGGTTCCGTGCAACTGGCTAACTGGGTGCGGGCCCACTTCCGACAGCTTGCTAGGGTCGTCACGCGCCGTGGCCACGGCACGGACTACCAACTGCCCATCCTCCCCATCATCTACGTCTACGGCAATGCGTGGCGAGTGGACTTTGCGCATCGCTGGGATGAGAAAACCATGATATATGAGGGGCTCAATATTGGCGACACGCACACCGTGTACGGATGTTACCAGGTTTGTGCGGCAATTCGGCGGCTTGCCGTTTGGGCCGAGGAAGACTTCCGAAGATGGTGGTTAAGAGCTGCAGAACTGCCCACGTCGTTGGATGCTCCATTGCCAGCGCCCTCTACCTAAGGGTAACCATATTGCTATTAGGAGAATTGCTCGTGATACAGAGGTTTCAGATTGGCGGGATTATATGCTTTGGATAGGTGGAACAGGACAGGAAGTGCTTGACATGGTGTTGGTGTGTCTTGCCGCCACGTTCCCGAATCCCAGGGCGCGTCCACCAAACGAGGAGACATTGTGGGTGATTTCTGTAACGATAGGCTTGGCCGGTCTTTTGAGCACTTCCAAAACTTATGCCGTGTATCGGCCTTATAATCCAGGGATCAGGTTCGTGATCAAGGATGCCTGGCAGTACACGGAGCGTGAAGAAGAGGGCGAGCTACTGAGGTAGGCGACTGATAAAGGATTGCGGGATGCTGGAGAGTTCAAGCGCGGCTGCCCGACTCTAGCCGTTTCGTCCTGCGGTTACAGTAATGCGGTGCCTAAGTTGCCCGGAGCAGTAATTAGCAGGCGCGTAGCTTCCTTTGCAGAGCCGCCCTTTCCTGCCCACTCTTTCCCTCCAGCAATCTCTTCTTTCGCAACTCAGCGTTCGCAAGCTGTCAAGCGTTACATCTTCCTCCGCAGTCTCGTCTGCTCCAATCGCTCATTCCACCAATTCAGCCCATTTCCAAGTAACAAGATTCCGCGTTCAAACCACATCATCTCGTACCGACCGGACTCGCACCCTTGCTGTACTGCCACCTGTGCAGCCGCGATGACAGCCCCGCTCAAAAATGTGAGTGCAAAGCGACACGGCTACCGCTACCAAGACTGACATGGTACTCCAGATCGAGCGCGAGAGGTTTGAAGAAATCAAGCGGAAGGCCGAGTACCAAGCAGAATGGAGAAATCATACCAGCTTTGACGCCGACACCGTGGCCTTGCACGCAGCCTGGCTCAATCGATACTACCGCAGCCGTGGTGCCCGCTTTGCCCTGCTTGACTCACAAGGCTTAGACTTGGCTACGTTCCCCGAGCTAGAGGCCAACCAGCTATATCTGTTTCATCAGTACAACGGCGTCTGGTCGGCAGCTGCAGTCGTCATTAGCCCCGTGCACCGAGTTTTCGTGTTTGACGGCATCTCTACACTACCCAACCGCATGCGAGACGATCAGATGAGAAAGACCCGACTGGGTCAGCTGCGTGACGCCGTCAAAAGGAACCTTCACCTCAACGACAACACCACATTCATCGACCAAAGCTTGTTCTGTCACCAAGATGAGGTTACCTCTGGCATGATGTGTCTTGCATGGGCTGAGGCAATGTTTAGAGGCTGGACTATTGAGCTCAACTGGTTCGAGGACGAGCACGCAAGCTGGAGCCCTTATGCCAACGGGCGATATCTCTCAGCGAGTATGGTGTCTTACTCAGAGACCGGCTGGGAGGAAGTGCTCGCGGTGCGGGCCAAAACTGCCATGTTTGAGAGGTTGACAGCGGCGGAGGACAACTGAATTCTGGGGTGCCGGTCGTCTTGGCGCCGCACCAAAAATCGATGGAGAGCTCTATGTTCTGGTCGGAATGAACTTGGTTTCCATAGCTAAAGGGAGAAGCGAGCAATGCAAGTTTAGCCCCTAGATGCAATGGCCAACGGCGTGCCACAACCCGGTACAGCCCACAGGCAACAAAGACGAGGATCTTATGCAAGAGGCGCTGGGTGAGCAGAACGTGCCAGACCAGACCCGCCATGCCTGCGAGGTAGAGAATGCGGTGCATGCCGTGAAACGCCGCTCCCAGCTTGCGTCTTGGCAATGGCCAAGACAGTAAGAGGATGATAAGGAAGTTGGCTAGGGCCTATGTACTCATCGTCAGCTTGGGGACCTTGCAACGAGAAGAATAGCCTCACAACACAGCCGGATACAGCGATCGGGCCGGAGCGTTGGCTCTGTCTCGTCTCATCCAGACGGACCGCAGCGCAGACTAGGCCTTCGATGATTGCTGTACAGCCGATCCATTGGTGTGCGACGTAGTACGCGGGGCGGGACACCCCGATGACGTCGGGGACTCGACTTGTGCGGCCCCCGAGCAGCAGCGGGATGAGGTTGATGGAAGCGGCTTGGGCGGCACTGCTGGTAATCGTGGCTCCTCTAACGGCTTTCAGTGCCACGGCGATACCGTTGCCGGCGATGTACGCTGAGACGAGGAGAAGTTCCATGCAGGTCGCGCCACGGAAGAGGTGCAGGCGGGTGAACCCACCAACACGCCGGTATCGAATCTTAGCGAGCTGGCAACGGAAGAGAGGGACAACGTGCCGACAGAACAGTGCATAGAGGCCTGGCACCAGTGGCGCGGCCAATACAGCGCCGAAGCCGATCGAGTAGAATGTCAAGACGTCTATCGTTGACGTTGAAGATCAGGCGTTGTGAGGCTTCGTTTTTCCACTACGCATGCAGACCTGAGGGCGCCGCTTTCTGCTTTTTCTGCCACCACCGCACATATGGCGACATGTGGCGACGCATTCTCGTTTGCGTCCGCGTATGCTCTGCACTGAATCTCGTTCTGGTGTGCCAGGCACTCCATCTCATTCCTGCAGATCCAGCTGCGCTGCAACCCGTGGTGGAACAGCGGGCGCCAAAACCAGCGAATCACACTGACGCCGCACACCTCCGTCTCGGCTCGGCGCCTATAACGATAACGTCTGTCAAGCACTTGTCATGGCTTTCCGTGTAATCAGACGGGTATAAAGCAGGAACGTGTCGCTGGGAAGAAGGTGCAACCCGACCGCTACCCAACAGGCATACCATCGTTACGAGCAATTTCGTCGACAGGAGACGTCCCGCACGTTCGAGACCGACGTCCACCTGTTTCGCTCCGTTCTTGCGCATTTCCCTTCTCTCAGGGAGCTCACGCTTTCTCACATACACGCCTGGCGGATGCGGTACCTGGACCACGCGCACTTTCGCGACCTCACAAACAGCATTTGGGTGATCCCGTCCTTCGAGAGCTTCGTGGCCGAGGCCATGTCGCGGCTGCTTCCCGTCCTAGGGACATGCTCGCGCCTTGAACGGCTCAATGTGGAGGGCCTCTTGGACGCGCGGGACCTAGCCCCGAAGCAGTACCGGTTCAACACCATCCGACACCTCTGTCTGAATGCCATCCTCGTTGGCGAGGGCCTCGAGAACAGCATTGCCAACTTCCTGGGCGCCTTCCCCGGGCTCACGGCCCTGACAATCAAGACGTTTCCGCGCGGTCCCGTCTCTCATCAGCGGCTGCCCCTGGAGCAGATGCAGTGGTCAGACCTACAGCTCTGCGACATCACCGGCACTTGGGTCTCGGAGGACGAGCTGTTCAGCTTTACCAAACGCCACCCCCTCAAACGCCTGACGTTGAAGGAGGTTACTTTGACGAGCGGTTCCTGGAAGTCCTTCTTCAGCCGAGCACGCGAGCTAAAACCGCGGCCCAACATTGTCTGTCCCGGGATCATACACAGGAGAGACGAGCAGGGGTGGCCCATGGAGGACGCCAAGTCGCAGCGCCTCTTGAACTGGTTCCTCGCAGACGCTGAGTTCCCGTGGCCTTTCTCGGACCCTAACGACGACGTTTCCGTGTTTTCTCTCTCACCTTAGTATTGGTGAGATCTGGTTGGTAATCCGACGGATACCCACGGCGGTCTGAGAGTTTGCCACCTCAGGCGTAGGCGTCATTCTCTTTGACCTGATTTGCGTTCCTGGGAAACGGGCTGCGGCGACACGGGGTATAGCAATGCGGAGTTGGCGGCGTCGCGGCGTTACAATGCTGGCAGGTAATCACATCTCGTTAGGACGGCTGGCTCGGAGAGCAGCGTGATCAGCTTTCAATACACTAGACGTCTTGATGCGGCGCCGATCACTGTCCTCCACAGCCCATAAATTTATCCATAGCCCATTTACTCAGCATATCCACCCAGACCAAGCTCAAATCCACTCCAATTTCTACACAATCACAATGCATTGGATCCCCATAACCGTCATACCCCGTGTCACAAATACCAAGCTTACACTCGCGCGGCCGCTGAGTCTCGTTAGTATTCCACCTAATCGGTGTTCATGAGAGTCAGAACTCACGGGGCTCCCAGGCTCATCGCCTAGCTGAGTCAGGTACTCCTCCTGCCCCGTTAGTTTGGCCTCCCCATCGACGGAGTCCTGAAGAACGTTTTCAATTCGAGGAGCGCTAGTTGCGATGGTGGATAGTTTACGTCGTGCAATGAAGCGGCGTGTGCGAAGTATCGAATGGAAGAGACGTCGCAAAGTAACGAAGCGGCGTATGCGACGCATCGAATGAAAGTCACGTCGCAAGGGACCTCTCCTTCGCAGGCGGCGGCGCATGCGCCATTTCTTCGGTTGGGCGTCATTCTTCAGCAACAACGATGGCGGCTCCCGGCGCGTCATGATATGAGGTTGGTGTGGCAGCCGGAACAGAAGAGGCGTCGTCGTAGGTCAGGAGACGCGATAATGTGGTTGGAAGGTGAAGGAGACGACTGTCAGGTTGAGGAGAAAAGAAGAAGAAGCTGAGAAACCAGAGGGAGGGGAAGCCGGTGGGATTAAATAGCCATTAGAAGCCAGCCAGGGTGCACGTGATGGAGGACACTGCCTCATGTTACTGGATATCAGAGACAGGGTCTTTCGGAAGCTGGCCCGATTGCCCTGATGGGGAGGGTGATGTAATGGACTGGTGAGGGCAAGCTCGTCGTAGCTGAGATAGGAGGAGCTGGTACTTTGTATGCACATTCCTAACCGCCTGTCGGTGTTACAGGTCCACAGCGAAGTTTTACTCTGCTGCTTTGTTCAGCCCGGGGCTCCGGCTCCTAGATCCGGCGGGACCGGAGCAGCGTCCCCGAATGGCACTCAGTCACTCCCGCTCTTGTTCCCGCAGTCAAAAACTCATACAATACACAATGATGTGGCAGTGGCTACTGTGGTGACTCTGATTCCTTCCAGGTCTTCTCATCTAGCTAAAGGTAGATTGGATTCTCCGGGCTGCTCCCCGGGCTCTCATCATTCGGCCGCTCGTTGTCACCAGTCAAGTCTATCAGCATGCTTGATATTGAACTAGCGTCTTGTCAGTACGGCCAATCTTGGGGGAGTGGTTGCGCACTTGCCTTTTGGATTGTCCGTCCTTCCCGCCGCAAAGCGTCGGTCGGCGCTTCGCCAAATCCGCTACCCAGTCATCGCAGTCCCACTTCACCCAGCAATCGATCACGCCATCCCAAATCTTGGCTGGCTCAGTGCGGTTCACAAACACCACTTTCCCAGCCGGCCGTTCGTGAATGACCTTCGCGAAGTCCCTGATGAGGAGCTGAACCCCGTGCGTCGCGAGGCTCGTTCCCATAATGAGGAGGACGTCGAGGTCAAGCAGGTCGTGCTGTACGATGGCCGAGATCAACCCCGCTCGAGGGTCCTGTTCATGGTAAAGCACGATGTCTGGTCGAAGCCTCCCGATTGCGGTTGCGCGCCCCCCTCTTGCCGTTCTGTCCTTCGATCTCTTAGTACAGCCTGGGCAAGGAGGCTCCATTTCTCGAGCACCTTCATGCCAAGAAAAATTGCCCGGACAGTTCCAACATCGAAGGCGGTGGAGAGATCCATGGAGAAGCACACAATCGACGCCAGGGCTGTCGTCCGGGATCTTCTGTAGATCGGTCGAGAGGCCAACCTTGTCTTCAAGGCCGTCGATGTTCTGGGTGTAGTCCCGAACCAGCTTGCCAGAATCGCGTAGATGACGGATGAAATGATGCGTCTTTGTCGGACGGGCGCTTCTGGCGACTTGACGCATGTCGTCGATGCGCTCGTGAAAGAGACGCCTTCTCTCCGGATCGGAGAAGACTGACCACTGGAAAAGATGACGGAGGCCTAAAGAATAAACACCATCTTCTTTTGTTCGAAAGTCCTAGGTCTGGTAAGCGACATATATGGAAAGAGGTCATGATACTTACGGGGATGCCTGCGTTTGTGCTGATGCCAGCTCCCGTAACCGTCACAATTTTCGATGCGGCGTCGAGCAGCTCAGCGATTTCTCGCAGGCGATGATGGTCGTCCGGCTGCACGTGGGTAATTGCCATATTGTATCGAGATAGCGGCAAGCAGCGGGTAGTATTGAGAAACAGAGATCTTGGGAGGATGGCGAGGTATGATCCTCTGAGGTAGCAAGTCGGCAGCTGGGAAGGCGAGGATTGAAGGACGAGAGTGAGAGAATGAAACAGGAGAAAGAACGGGAAGGGGGGAGCACGGGGCGAGGAGGGGATTATATACCATAGAGCTCGGGCGTCTAAGCCATCACATCTCGCCAGCCAGAAATGAATCTGTAGGTGAAACTGTCGATGTGCTCCATGGAAGGGGAACCTTCGATATATAAGCGCCTGAACGGAGGGGCCTCGGCTCAAGCTGACAGAGAGCTGAACACTGCTGGATCGTCAAGCTGCGGCCGCCCCCGCCGGGTTAGCCGCCGACGATAGCAAACGTTCGTGCCAGTCCCTGCATGAACGAGCTTAGACTATGCAGTACGCGGTGTTGTTTCCGGCAACCCAACTCGCATCTCTGCTTCCGTCCCATCTAGGGGCTTACCAGCAGCAGGGGAGTACCAGGCTGCCTAACACGCGCGGTCGTCCCAGCCCTGGTAATACGTCGGGTGGCTCACAAGCGGTCTGCCTTGTTCCGGCGTGCTACGTTGAACCTGCCTCATACGCGCCGTCAAGCACTGGACTGCCCTGCCACTGTCCCATCGTTGACTCAGGCCTCGCGAGCAGCCCGCCATCTCAAAGTCGCCTCACCTCCGCTGCTGAGGCCAACGCTACAGCCCTCCCAATCGGATCAGAATCCTCAGTCGATCCAAGCGCCTAGCATCACGCGCTGAGTGCTTAGCCTCCGTGATCAGCCTGCAGAGAGACCACATTTTCAAACCCGCCACCCTCCCCAGTTACAAATCAGCCTGCGCTCCAGTGTTGAGACACATGCTGCAGCCTCCCTACATGGAGTTCAATGCCCAACTGTTGCAAACGCTGTGAATGTTTAGCTCCCACAAGCAGCCCACAGCCAGGCCACATCCTCCAACCCGCTCCCTCCCCTTGGTGAGGCTAACTCATCTTGTCCGTCACTTCAGCTCATTATCACCCCGTCTCGTCACCCGGCTTAGACCCCTGATCGTGCCATCCGTCGGCGTCTCGGCATTGAGCCCCGTCCTGGCACCTCGTCACGTCACTTACCACCCCGGCACCTCTATCAGGGCGACCTCCTGAATGATGCCCCCTTCTCCGAGCATGCGGACCGCCGCTGGCAAATCCTTGCACATTCCTCCATAGCCGCCTTCAAAAGATAGGACAAGCGGCTCGCGGGGCTCAGCACAGCCACGGGGTCTCGGATCCAGGCAGACAGACTGGAGCTTAAACGGAGAACCGGTGGCTCGCAGGGACACAGCACAGCGACCATGCGGTGCAGACAGGCACGAGTTCACACCGATAACGTGGCTCACGGGGGCTCAGCGCAACGACCACGAAGTTTCAGGTCTGGGCCGGCCTTCGCCCATATCAATACCCTCTGATGATTCATTGGCCGCTCAATCATCTAGGTTGGCGCAGACATGACGAGCGGCCTCCTGTTCTAGGCAGCGATTCAGTCAAGGCCACGCCGCAGGGGCAAGTTGAAGCGGATCCGAGCAGGTCAGTGCATGAAACGGGTCGATGTGCGCAGTGCCGGCAAACCTTCTCAGCATGATGGGGAAGCGTATGCGTATAAATCTCGAGTTACCCATCTTCCCGGAGCGCAACACTCACTTCAAAGTCTTCTGCCATCAGTAGTCTCTGTCCCAATCATTAAGCGCGGGCAACCTACTCGTCACCACCACTGGCATCTTCATTCACCAATTGAGACGACTGACAGACTGCCATCCATCAAGCAATTATCCCCCCTCAACCCAATGGACAAGAAGCTACGGTTGTTCTGGCAATGGCACGGGCATCCGGGCTCCCAGTAATGCAGGGCGGGCAGGTCGAACCCGGGCCGTGCCCGACGACCGGACCGAGCCAGGCAAGTAACCGAGCCATCACCGGCGGCCCGGCGTGGAGGGTCGGGGTCCTGGTGGCGGGCTCGGCCGGTCGATACAGGCCCTAGCCGCACGAGTAGTCTCGTCGAGTGTAATCACACATGATGTACAACCGAATGGGCTACGGAGGAGAGCATCGAGTGGTGAATGCCCGATGAAGATGGAATGAACACGGAGAAGGGAAAGAGAGTTCAAGTTAATTATCTGCCAATTTAGACCAACCTCTCACCTCCGTGCGCTAACTAACTGACTGAAATCCAGCTTCCTATCACCAGAACACAAACAACAATCTCGTGCCATCGACATCGTATCTAGCAAGCCCCGTCCTTCTTCACAGTGATCGTCCAGAACCGGATCGTGCAGTCCATTGAAGCCGATGCTAGAGTCTCGCCGTCCGGCGAGAATGCCACTGCATTTATATACCCTGTGTGACCTATAAGTCTCTGTCGGAGATCGCCGGTCGCCACATCCAGGAGCTTGATTGTCTCGAATGAAGCCAACGCCAAAGTTTTGCCGTCCGGCGAGAACGCTAGTGCCCCGGTCCGCATAGCCCACCCCTTGAGCGTGACACGAAGCTCGCCAGTCTCCACGTCCCAGAGCTGGACTTTTTCTCCAGCCAAGGCCAGAGTCCTGCCGTCCGACGAGAACGCTATGGCGTCGATATGGCCGATATCCCTCTTGAGCTGTCGAAAGCGGGTTGCCGCATTCCATAGCCGGATTGTAGCGTTCGAATCTGTTGTGAACGCCAGCGTCTTGCCATCGGGCGAGAACGCCACTTTCCCGTTGGAGAACCACCACGGGCTGCTGAACTCCTGCTGGATTTGGCTGGTTGCGGTATCCCAGAATTGGATATACTTGCCGTCTGAAGCCGACGCTAGAGTCTTGCCGTCCGGCAAGAACGCTACCGAAGCGCTAGATGCTCTGAGCAACACCCATCGCCACAAACCGGTTGCCGCATCCCACAGCCGGATTGTTCCGTCTTCAGAAGTAGACACGAGAGTCTTGCCGTCTGGCGAGAATGCCACTGCCCTGACGATAACATGCCCTTCAATCGTCTTCCGGCGCACGCCGCTCGTCACATCCCAGAGTCCGATTGTCTTGTCGTATGAAGCCGACGCAAGAGTTTTGCCATCCGGCGAGAATGCCACCGCTCGGACACCATCGTCGTGCCTGCTGGACACGGTGTAGCGGATTGTAGTCATTTTTGATAGAAGAGAAGTTGGCTTTCGTTGAGGATCTCGAGGTGCGTTCTGTACTGCAAACAGCAGTGTGCTGCCGCTTGGACAGTCTTAGACGATAGGTGATAGATATTTCTCTCGTTGGAGTTGCGCCTGCAAGAGGAGAAAAGAGCTGATACGGTGGTCAAGATTGAACAATGCACTTCCTCGGGCCATAGTTCGCGGTTTTATACAATCATATATAAGGTTCGTCATCCACATCTTCTACCTCTTTTTCTCTCAGGTTTGCGTGGACGGAAATGCAGTGTGGGGACGAGAACAAGGAGTTGGAAACACGAACGAGGACGGGAGACGGGAACGGGAACGGGAAAGGGGCTACCCTAACACTAAGCACGCACCCACGAAGTCGAAAAGGGGGTTTCTCGTAACCCTGAGCCAATGCCTGGAGCTTAGACTCCACTGAAAGGGGCCCACGTGACCGCTGTCAGACGATTTGCCAGCGACCAACAACTTCCCTCAAGGAGGAGCTCCTAGGACAGAAACGCGTTGCATGATTAAGCATCACGAGATTGAGAGCAGATTCGCATTGTCTTCGAAGGTCGAGCCGCCCTGCCAAGGTACCGCGAATGGCGCCGGCGCCACAACCTGAGCCAGTGATCGAGGTGGCCGATCACCAACCCTCGCCGTCTCAGCCGCGTTCGGCAACGCGTCATACTGGGTCGCCGGCCGTGCCGTTGCCTCACTTTTCCCATCCCTTCCCCGGCCGCGCCTCCCTAGCGCTTCCCGTTCCTGTGAACCATCAATGAAAATACAAGGCCGAGCCTGGATAGACCGCTCACGCCACGTGCCTGCCTCACCGCTTGATTCGAGTAACAGGTCGGCGGGACCATTTGTCAAGCCAATCCTTAATCCTTTGCACGCCTTGCCGGTCTCCTTCCATAGTCTCCTGCTTATCCTCATCAACCCAACCCGTTGTATAACTACCGCCAAAGTCAATGAGCCAGGCATCGCCCTTCATATCAATCAAGACGTTCTCCGGCTTAGCGTCCCCCCAAACAACACCTGCGTCGTGCAAACATTGAACCGAGCGACGTACTTGCCCAGACCAGCGAAGCCGGTCCTCATTCGTGCAGTCGTCCGACCAAGGCGCCAAATCCTTCAGAGTGCCTCGATTCTCGATGTTCGTGAGAAGTAGTCCGACTAGACGGGTTCCGGAATGATTCTCCTCGCTGTCATTGAGAGGATAGTGTTGGAGGACGTCATCGTCAATGTCGATGACCAGACCGTGAAGGCGACAGATGCGTGCGTCGGCGAGAAGGGGGGGGCTTGCCTCGGTATCAGCCATGATCTTCTTATATGACTGCAGCTCGTGGTATCCATGCACCCGACCCGATATCCAAGGCTTGAAGAAGTGGATAGCGCCGTTGACAAGAACCTTCGATGGAACCAGCTGCGATGTCTGAGCCAGGATTTGTACTTGACGAGACGAGTACTTGTTGAGTTTCGAGTCTAGCAGCGGAGACAAGTGCGGTTGAAGAAAGTGGTTCACATATTCACCCGGACGTCCAACCTCCTGCCGGGAGAGGGCCGCTTCGAAATGCGGCTGAACACACCCGCTCTCATCTGCCCTTGCCTCGAGAACAAACCACGGTGGATAGAGATGTTTGTGCAACTCTGTTGACTCCATTGGTGAATGTGGAGCCATTTGGATCATGAGTGGTTCAAACGGTTTCCGGAGTCGTTCCACCGTTTCACGCGATCCTCCGTCTGGATCATCCTGATATAAGACTCGGTATGACTCCCGATGCTGTTCCAAGGCAGAAGGTGAGGCAGCGAGGGCGCGTGCGTGATAGCAGATGCGGAAGGCGGCGCCTCCATGTCGTATGTTCAGCGTGATGTCGCTGTCTGGATTGAACTCCGCATCCCAAACAACAGAATCAACATGAAAGTGTTCCATCGCGATAGCACGTTATAAGTCTTATGTTCTAGGCAGGAGAGCGAGATCATCGGGGTTAAGGGAACATGAGAGAACAACGTTTATTAAAGGAACCTAAAGCAGGGCTGTTTGCAAGCAATGGCCTTTACCGCCCTCCACCCCACCTCGTTTACCAATCAAGGATACCTGCATAATAATTTCTTTAGTCCCATTGGTGCTACATGACAAGCACGGACAGATGCAACTGACAACTTACTCATTTCTTGATCGAGCATTGGTAGCAACCCTTGTGGTTACAGGCACAGGTGTCGGTTACCAGCGGAAACTTCGCTCTTGCACTCATGGCATGTCCATCATTGCTTCCTAAAAGCCTTTGTACGACAGTAGCTGATGTTGCAATGGCCAATTTCATGTCGATTGCTCGTCGAGAAGTTGGACCCGGTGCAGCGCTTCAAGAGGGTCCGGATCCGGGGCGGGCATTTCGGCGGGCCTGGCTCGGGCAGATTCCGGACGCCCGGCGCTTGAAAGGTTGGGAATGAAAGAGATAATGAAGCCCTCCTACCCCCTTGTTTCCCATTCATTCATCCCGAGTACACACTCCCTCTTTTCCGCACTTGACCTCCTCTCCACCTCACCCATCATGGGGGCTACCGAAGCAGGACCGGGTTAGCCATCAGGCGCCCCTATAACACCGCCCGTGTCAGGAGGACGCCTCAGATCAGACGGGCCCCTCGCCACGTCACAGGGATAATAGACAAGGTTCGAGCCTAGAGAAGCCCGTTTCACCCCCTGTGCCTTCCCTACCCTTCTTGCAATCTCGCTCTTCAAGGTTTCCAACGCATCCACATTCGTAATCTCACCATCACGATATGGTTCGGCATCCTCGAAGTCGAGAGCAACGACCCTTTCGCCGACAAGCAGAAAGTTGTGGAGCCTTGGATCTCCATGTACAACTCCTTCATATGTAAGTCGGTCGTAAGTGTCCCTAAGTTTTTCGATAAGGCCAGGATCTCCCAATTGGTCGTCTGGAAGTTCGCGTAGCGACACTCCTTCAACGTTTTCCAGGAGGATGGCAGGAGTAGGCCGCTTGCTCATCTGGTATTTTCTCTGTGCCTCGGGGTAGCTGACGGCCACCTCACCAAAAAAATTGGGGATGAGCATGCCCTGGATGTGTCGAAGGTGCAGGTATGTGTCAATCTCGTTTTCGTAGTTATCAGCCTTTGCGGGATTTCGCTCCTTCAGAATGACACTTGTTGGCAAGAACCATTCTGGCAGCATTCGCTGAAGCCAGGAGCGGACGAGCTGTGGCGTCCAGGACGGCAACCAACGCTGAATTCGACTCGGAGGGACTCCCAGGCGAAAGACATGCCGATCCGTGCAGATTTGTTCAGCAGGCGCACAGAAATGCCGGAAGCGAAAACGTATGTCCTACAGCCCTGGGGTCAACAATAATAGCAACAAACCCTTGGAAGAGAACATGTACCTTGGTTGTCTCAACCTCGTCGTTTGCATTGCTTAGGAAATACTCGTCTAAAGCATCTTCATTCCCGAATACGCTGTTGACCTTATCTTGGCCAGGGTTCACTTGAAGGGTCAGATCGTCTTCCATCTTGGAGCAACGGTAAATGTTAGGGTTAGGGTACAGTAACTGAGCAGGTGAACGTGGAATGCAGGGAAACCAAGGGAGATGGGCTCAATCTATATAAGAAGAGGGACGTAGCACAAGCAAACGGGGTGGATCCAATTTTCCAACCATCTTGATTGGAAGCCAAAAGCCAGTGGATGTCACAAATTAAGGCTGCGAGTATCCCACGCAACATTACCATTCACGTCCAGAACGGCATTTCCATCCTGAGAAGCCCAGAACCATGCGCCGGACGGATGCAACACCCGTATGTAGCCACCGGGATGTGCAACTTCTTGCCCATTCCCAGCCGCCCAGTAGGGACGCCCTGTCAGCCTTGCGTGCCTGCGCACGTATCCCCCCAAGGTTAATGCTGGGGCTTCGTCAGCTTGCATTCTCCGGATCTGATGTGTCACCGCCCGGAAGAAGCCATAACGCAATGTTGGGTAGTCGCTTTCGAAAAGAAGGCCGGTGACTGCGCAGTTCGCCTGCTTGATATCCTCGGACGTCCGAGCTTGAAACACAAGGATCAGGAGGAACGCGCCGTCAAATACCGATGCAGCAAAGCATTTGTATAGATGACAGTATCTATCAAGATGCACATCAGCAAAAGAGCTGTTATGATGAGGCTGTTGTACTCACCCTCTCAGCTCCTTTCCTAGCCAGCGGCGATTGTGGTCGGTCCCCGCGCCCATCCAGTTTTGGGCATCGATGATTCCATGCCTTTTGAGCTCCCCTATCATCAGGCAATGCTTCACAAATCCCCAAGTGAAGTCAATGGTCTGTGCGACACTGGTATTTCCGAGAGGTCCTGATTCGGACCGTTGCATGATGAATGGTGGACCATGCTGGGTATGGAAGGCGAGCTGGATGGGGAGTGAAACTTTGGTGTAGAATGCCCTGACAGTGTCGCCCTCCTTCTGCAACCATTCCCAAGTCTCGTTTAGAGGGCTCACAACCTTGTTTAGGAGATGCTCCTCAAAAACATTTTCATCTCCGAACACGCTGTTGATCGTGTTTTGGTCAGGGTTCACGTGAAGGGTCAAATCATTAGTTCGGACCTCAGGATAGCCCTGCACCCAGTTCTTCTTGGACAAAGTGGGTTTGCCTGCCCCTGGTAGTGTTTCGAATGTGACGGCGTCATTTAAAAGAGCAGGTTGAAGCAAAAGGTCCCTCAAATAGACCATGTTGCTGGGAGCAGAAGCAAACGTTGATGGCGAATCGATGTGAAGAAGATGCGAGCGGTGTTTGGTTTGTCGAGAGTAAGAGACAGCAATAAAGGAGTGTTAGCTCGGCTTTATATACTTTTTACTGTCTTCTTTGCCAAGTTCCTCCAAGTGTTTTCCCTAGCCCGCTGCTGGAGAGAGCTGCATGTGGAGCAGCAGGTCGGCGGAACAGCAAGCACGGGCGCTGGGATCCGAAGCTTCACGAGCAGAGACGGTGTGGTTGCCTCTTTGCGGCAACAACTCGGATCTGCACCATGCGGGCAATCCAAACCAATCAAAAAGCTCGCCGACTTCCTGCTCGTATGGATTGGTGTGGTGGAGGGCATGATGGCGGGTTGTCCATCACGCAGCCCTGTTAGAATCGACAACCGTGGTGCTTTGACCAATAGAACGGAGCTATTTGGAAATCAGCTACGGGAATGGTGGGGCCCCGCATGCAGCCGGTGGGAAAGGAGAAAAGGAATCTCAGGCGATCTCAACCACACATTTCAGCGGCTGCAAGCGGATGTGGTGCAGGTGTCCAATTTAGCCCGGCGCGGCATCTCCTTGCTGCCTTCCCCGCCGTGGTTGCCTTCCTCACCATTAGCTGTCGTTGCCGTCCTCGCCACCGCCATCGTCACCGCCATCGTCGCCGTATTTGTCAACCACGATCGCTGGCGACCGCTGCCGATGCCATAGCATGTCGTCCCAATTTTCCGCCACTGAGGACGCCTCACTCTTCGGACTCGATATCGAACTTGATACATACCTTTTGAGGTTGGAGGCTGCCAAGGTTTTCTCTCAGATACGAAGGGATATTGACCGGAACGTAACGACGCTGAAGACGCTGTCGCCACATGCGTTTTCGAAACGTCGCACAAAAGGTACATTCAGGGAGAATGTAGAGCTGGTAGTGGATGGGAAGCCGGAATCTCAAGCACTCATGCCTCTCGTCGAGAAGTTGGGATCCGACGATTCCCTCATCAACATCTTTATTCTCGCCTGTTTCACGCTGTCCAAAACCACATACACACATCTCGCTACGCACAATCTTACACCCGTCTTTGCCGAGTTCCTCACCTGCATCATCGATGATTGCACCATTTTCTCTAGCCTGAGAGAACAGTTGATCGAGGTTATCAAGGATGCATGCCGGAAGAACAACAACGAAACAAGCAACAAGCTATTAGGTTTGTTTTCCTCTTCGCTCTCATATACAAAGCTGATGTGGTTTAGGTGCCCTTGACATCGAAGGGGGTAGCCAGAAGCGACGTCGTCTGGATCTATCCAGTCCGCGACATAGCAGAGCTGGGCAGAATGAAGCAGAGGGTCTGATCTTCGATTCGGAAGTGCTTTCTCCGTTGGAAGCAGAGATAGAGACAAGTCACTCCAGTGTGCCACCGACTCACATTCCAAAGCGTAAGGTTTTTACCCTTGTTTTGTGTATTCTACTAACTCGTCACTGCAGGAGTTGTATTCCAGTTCACAGCTGCCCGGGTTGAGCGGCTTGAGGGAGTCCTTAGAGGATCGCCAATGATTCATGCGATCAAGACCAGCAATCAATGGCGTTGGGAAAGAAACAGAGATACGGTATCAGTGCAAGAATCTGAACGAGGGACGGACACGATTGTGGCACTGATTCCGGATTCTCAATCGCAGGACATATCCTTCCTTATTAGGGTCGGGTACCGGACGGGTTGGAAGATGGTCGAATATCTCAGGTTCGAATCATCGGTGCCTGAAATCATTTCCTGAACTCAACGTCTGCGTTATACACCTGGACTCTCTCCCCTTTAGACACAGTCTGTCCCTCTGTCCCAGTGTCTGTCCCATGCCATCTAGCTTGAGTTTGGCCTTGCCCGAAGATCATGATCATCATGCCATTTGCAATGACTCTTGTCTGATCCTCAACCGTAAACGTATGTAATCCGAAAATATGCTCCTGTTTTCCACCCATGGCGTCTGTGCCGGTCTCGGGCATGCTCGAAGCACCTTGTGTAGCAAATTTCGGTCGAGGTTCTTTTCCTTCCGTTAGAAACAATAGTACACCCCTTTCAGGAAATCAATCTGCCACCAACCTAAAGGAACGGCCCTAGACTACTACTCGTTCTTCTGGCGCGCAAGCTTTTTATCAAGCATGTAATTATAACTTCGAGACTCTAACATAAGCCTTGCGTTGACCGCTCTGCGTTGGCTGAGGTTGAAGTGCGTTGATGCCCAAACTGCGATTCTCGAATCTGAACAGCGCCACTTGGCCACAAGCAGCTTTGCCCCGCACATGAGCACCCCCACACTCTGTCCCACACTCAATTCCGCATTCAATTCCGCTGATCCTTTTCGACCCCGCACTTCGATGCCGCACTCGGTACCGCATTCCATGCCTCACTCAGTGTCGCACTCCATGCCGCACTCCATGCTGCACTCGATACCGCACTCCGTCTGTGCCCTTTGCGCAGTGCTGCATGAGACTCAAGACCTCACAAGGATCACAACTCGAGCCCCCGGGTCAATGATGGCTCGTGATGTGCGGCGTTCAATAATCGCTGGATTGATATATGCAGATCCGTCTGACTTGTTATCAGCCCCTTTTTCTATTTGCAGCTGGTGTTTCGCGGCCGCGGCGGAAATCGACGTCGGCGTTTGGGTTCGTACCTCCGCCCCGTCCTTCGGCATCTCGCCCCGAGAGCGAGAACGGCAGTCCGGGTCGATAGCGCTATACCCCGCCCCACATGCCCACACATTCAGGGCCATGGGTTGTGATCCCGATCGATCGTCGACCTCGAACTTGGTTGCTCGTCATGTTCCTGACTGGTTTGCTGTACATGTACCTCTCTCCGCTTCCCGAGGCTCCCGCGTCCGGCTCCGTGACCGCCGTAAAGAGAGATCTTGATCTGCGACGTTTCCATGCACTCAGCTAGCCAGAAATTTTCCAAGACAGACAGTGATTGTCACATTCCCGTCCGCCGATGAGCTATTCCGATGAAGCCGATGGCGGCGGGACTGCGCCGCTGGACACCGGCGTCCGCCTGACACGGCTGTCTTCGCCTCCCGGTTCGCCAAGCCGGCGCTTGGACCGTGATGCTCCGCCCGGGCGTGGCCAGAGCGGGCTTTCCGGGAGCAGGCTTCCCGCGGGCGTGTCAGCGAACTCTGCCGGCGACCTCCCGCCGCAAATTACGGAGGAGCCGCCGGTCCGTCCGAGGTGACTGCTTCCTGGAGCGACCTCCTGCGCAAGGACCAGCTCGTCGTTATCACCTTGGCACGGCTGAGCGAACCCGTTAACTACGTATTGCCAGTCGTCCCTCATGCGCTTTCGATTGCGATGCAGGTGGAGTGTCTGATGGTCACTGTAATTCTTATTTTGTCCATGAGTCTCGACTGCCACAATAGGGATGGGGTTCATTATCCAGTATTCTACAATGAAAAGACGGACATAGAGACAACAGACTATTGCCACAATCTTTGCCACTCCGCTTGATACGAGTAACAGGCCAGCGGGACCATTTGGCGCCACCCGCTCGGCGCATATTCCGTCCCGTACGAGGAGAGGCACTGCCCGGCGCCCGCCTCGACCATAGTGAGCTCGGGAGGGCAACAGGTGGGGATGCATAGACGTACTAATGCAAAAGCTATGCTAATGCTGTCTGACAAAGGCAGGTGTTCTCTCACCTAAATTCGAAGTTCAACCCTATTCTCGTGCTTTCCTTCTGAATATCGGAGACTTTGTCTACCAACGCCTGTGAGCGTGGAAGAACTATCTTGGCCCAGTTGGCAATCACTTCGTCGGGCGCATACAGAAACGTGATTGCATATCCTTCCTTGATTTCGAAGCCGAGCCGCGCATCAAGAATCACTCTATAGAAAGTTAGACGCAACACTGTGATATATCAGGTCAAACTTACATGCCACCTTCTGGGAACTCTTTGGGCTCAGGCCTAGAGCCCACACGCTCCAGTTCAGATAAAGGTATTTCGTGCAAGGCCCTGATACCTTTCGAGGTAGGCATATCATGGAGGTGTGATCCGACGTAATATTCCACTTCCGATCCTTTGGCCCATAGTTGAACCGCTATAACACGACCGGCCTTTGGACCGCCCCTCCTAAAGCATTCGACGTGACCGGGAAGATTCCCGTATCTCAGCCAGTGACCAAGACTGCACTTTTCGAACGAAGCTTCGAGGATAGACCGGATGCGCTAGATTTGTTAGTCAGTTACCATAGAGTAGTGAATCTCGTCTCCTAACCTGGTCGAAGGCAAATTGCTTGCAGAAATCCAAACCATATTCCGTGAAGTAAGGGAAGCCCCTCTCTTCCATCTCCGTGATACGGTTCCCAACCAGCGAGTCATCTAAAGCAAAGAAGCCATGCTCGAGGAGAGACTTCTCTGCTGCATCTAATTTGAAAGTCATTGCCGATGCCATGGGAGACTGCGTTGTTGTGTCGTTCTTGTTCCAAGGAATGAGGGGGTGGGGCATCGACGCGGGGTTTCTTTGTGCGGCTGAGAAGGGGAACGTTTCTCTGAACAGCCGGTTTCCCGAGTTTGCCCGGCTTATGATTCAACAGTCGCCTTGCACTTGATCAAGTGGTAGTAATTGATACCCAACTTGAGCCCGAAATGAAGAAGGGACTTGGACCTAGTTTCCGGCATTCGCAAGTCCACGGCATGACGAATAACGTGCGACGCTCCAGCATTATCAACGGCGCCCTCTGGCCACCCGGAACTCAGGGGCCGTGCCTAACCGAGATGAACCGAGGGGCAGACGAACCCGGCTGCGGGCAGTCCCATTTACAGCTCTTGGAAAGGAACCAACTAGCTGAATACAGTATAGTTTCTCGTCCGTTGCCCACCACCTGCACATGTAACCTTGAAGACGACGCGAACATAGCATTCGCGAGAAAAGCATTCAATATAAGGATAACATAGTGATAACAGCAATTTCACTATATAAAGCCAGCGGGTCTATTCGAAGAATGACAGGCGGTTTGACCGCAGCAGAGCTCAGGTCGCCAATCAGTCGGCGGCTAAATAGGGTATAACCGGAGACGCGCGATTTTTCCGTGTGGGTCAGTCGTGAACCTTAAATATGTAGCACGCCGGCCGCAACGGACTATCGCTGACTCTACGTCACTCCACAGAATGTCAATTCGGACAATCTTCACAACGACATCTCGACTGACTTTCAATCTTTCGATAAGAAGAATGGGCAAGTGCGAAACATGTGGCGGCGCCAAGACCGTCAACGGTATCACGTGTCCTACCTGCTGTGGCAAGGATTAAGGTAAGTGTACAGATAGATATCGCGTCGATAAAATAGAGCAGCTAACATACCGTGGGTTCTTCAAGAGGGAAAGGACGAGGGATAAACGGCTGCTGAACATCAACCTGGAAGTACGGATTCGCCCTTCTCTGCACTTGGAGAACGCTACCTCCAAGTTGACCCGCTCACAACTCAGAAAAGAGGCGCGAGGGAGCGAAGACGGAGGAGAACATATGGGCTTGCACGAGACCGAGGCAAAACGGAGGATCCGAATGTAGCTAGCGGGCTGAGGCCCTGTAGGCCCAGTGCCTCCGGGCGGAATACATTACATCCCTCCATCCATTCAGAGAAGCCTGCACTGGCGACGCCGCCGTCGGGAGCCATCCGCAGCCCGTCTACCGTAGCCGACAACCGGCGGAGCAGCCACCACGAGCCTCAATCGGCCACACCGAGCCGTCGGCCGGCCTTGCCGTGGCCGCCGACGGCTTGCGCCGTCTCGGCTGAGGCCCCGGCTCGCCTAGCTACCGCCCAGCGATGGCTTGGTCGCTTGCTTGGCTCGTCCCGGTCGTCAGTATAGCTCCCGGCTAGCTTGCATTTACTAAGGCCCAGGATGCCCACGATGCCTAGGATGCCCACACAGTTCCCGACACCCCACAAGCTTCATCAACCGAAGTCGTGGCCTCGAAGCTGTTCACCCTCCATATCGGAATCTCCAGGATGGGAGCGTCAAAAACTCCCCAAACATGCAGTTGTGTTTCGTTAACGTCCAGTAGAGGCTGGTCGATGGCCCCCGCTCCTCCGTTGACGGGCTCGTGGTCGTTCATTGGCCATGTGTCCGGCCATACTGGGATTGGGACACCGTTCAAATGATGCAAGATGGGAGCATCAAAGAACGGCTGATCCACGAGTCCAGTTCCCCCGCTAGCTGGCGGACTGAGCTGAATCAGCGCCGTATTGTCTTCAGTCGTTCGTAACCCACGGGTAGAGCGATATGCAGGGCTGCCGCTTTGGTCTAGCGGACAGTCTGAACCATCCAACCGGCCTGGCAGGCTCTCGGCGTCGGATATTTGCGGCTGCGAGCAGGCGAGGCTTGCAGTCGCAAGATCACTGTTATGTCTCGGTTGTCCCCCGATGTCTCCATCGGGTGAGTTGGGACCGAGGGCCGCTGTAAGTAGATGTCGGAAGCTGGTTGGCGCTAAGTCCGAGGAATTGGCGCCTGCGCATTCGAATCCTCTGTTGTTGTTGGTGCTCAAGGTTGGCCCGCCCTGACTTGAGGGTTTGTTGTGACCATGCACGGCGCCATTGGAAGACGCGACGGTTGCACTGCTGGTAGATTGACTGACTTGCTGTCCCTGGGATGGGTGCGGTGCTGACGAATCGAGGATTGCCGGGCCCTTGTCATGCCGTGAGACCGCAGGGCCGCCGTGCTGGCCGGCGCCCGTCGCTCGGAATTGTGTCCCCTGACTGCGGAATGGGTCCGGCCGAAGCTGCCGGCTCTTTGGCTTGGCGGATCTCTTCCTCTTCTTGTCAAGATGTCGACCCTTCTCTAGCTCTGTCAGAGGCTGCGAGTTCGAAGGATCGACCTGGAGGTGACAGATGACGAGTTTCCTCGAGAGATAGGTTTTCCGCCATTTTTGAAAGTCTTTCTCTTCGGACAGGAGATTCACCTCAAGCGCGTCACAAATGGTTCTGTAACTGTGGTATCGTTAGTTAGCCAAGAACGCTGCGGCAATCCTGTATCTTACCTGTACTGGTACTCGTTGCGAAGGCCGATGATGAATGGGAGCCAGAGTGGAAGAGAAGCGTGGATCTCTGCTGGAACCTCGAAAGTGGGAAATCTGTTGGTAAAACGGGAGTTCGGTTCCTTGGGGCAATCGCCATAAAAGCTAAGACTCCTGCCCTCTGTAATGACGTTAGTGCTGGCGAGACAATGGGGTTGCCCACTTACCGTTGAAAAATAACTCAAAACCACGATGCAGAAGTCCGCGCTCAAACTGCCGTTGTTGTTCTTGGAGGACCCAGAGTGTTGTCGAGAGAAGCAAGGCAGCCGTTTTGTCTCCATTGCACTTTCCACCGGTCGCTTCCTCAAACTTCCGTATCGCGTTGTACACTGAACCTCGTGAGCAACCATTGACCAATGCTAGACGGCATTCTGCCATAAATACCAGCGAAAAGAACCGTGCGACGTGCCGAGAGTGTGTTGCCGTTGTGACCAAAGCGGCGGCCCGCTCTGCGTAGGAAGACAAAGCATCCCCGGAGTCCTGAACGCCCGTCGCAACCGGAGAGGCCGCAGATGAACGTCGGTTGCTCAACGGTTCCAGGCTACCTGTCACCAGGCAATCAACTGTACGGAGAATGTCATCCGCGGTTGATAACTGGGCGAACTGCCTCTTCTCTTTCCACTGCTCCTCGTTCACAGGCAGGTTTTGAAAGAAACTTGCCGTTCGGCGCTCCCACCACTCAGGCGTTGAGCCTGACTGCGCAGGCTTGTACTCGGCAGTTGGATTCCAGATCTCGAAATGGAGAGACGCTGCGTCTTCAGGCTTGCTGGGCTGCGAGCTACGCAAATCGCCAGCTTGGCTCTCGTGTCGGCGCTGTGTTTGACCTTCATCGTCGTCTTCCAAGTGACCGCTAGGTTGACTGAGAGCCTGAGGCTGGACGCAGCGCGATTTCTCAACTTGCCCTTCAAGCTGAGATATCAATTCGGCTATCGGGGCATTGGTGACTGTACGGTAGAGGTAACCAAGATAGGCGAGTTCATCGCCGCCGAAGTCGTCAAGTCGTTTGGCGGACATGGCTGGATGATGGAGCATAGAGTGAGGATACCTGGTAGCCGGGGCAGAGCTCGAGAAGAGCCCAGCTTCGGCACAATGCACGCTATACTGGAATAGGCATCCGGATTCCGTGCCGTTTGATCAGGTATAGCGTGCTTTCATGCACACGACTTGGGTGGTTCCGTGTTTTGGCGTCAACCCCCTGTTCATGTTCACGTTTGAGAGAGGGGGGGTCAGGGGGAGGGGGTTCTCGTGTTCTTCCTCTTGACCTGGACTTACGCTAGTGGACGCCCATCGGCGATCCACCTTGTCACTGTCACCTCCACTTGCAGGCACTCGGCGCTAATACATGCTGTCACGCAATCACGTCAAGAAGAGAGCTACCGTCATGTCGGCTGGAGAACCAACAGCTAAAATCATCCCACGTTGCTCGACGGAGCAGCGGCGTCTGACAAACCATGGTGATTATCCCAGTCCCTCGTGCCTGCTTCCATGCGAGACGTCTCCTCCTGACTCGCTGTATATATGCCAGGTCACAGGTCGCTCAACATCCACCTTCCTGCAAGCCGCATCGTCTGCCTTGTCCGCCTTGTCCGCCTTGTCCAGCTCCCGCATGTTGTATCACTCGTTTGCCCGATGCAGAACGAAATCACCGACCGCCAGCTGGACCTGGCGGCCGCCGCATTTGCCCTCGTCTTTGGGTTCTATGCTCTTTACGCCTGGCGCAAGCCAATCAAGTTACTTCTCGGATATGTGAGAGACCTGATCAAATCACTCTTCGGGTCTGCGGACAAAGCCCGGCTCTTGTGGCCAGATCCGGTTCATTGCAGCTTCTTCGTGGTCTCGGTCTGTGTTGGGACCACCCTGGCGATTCTCGTCCGTCTCGCCAAGGAGGGCCGTCTCGCCCACCTGCCGGAGTTCATCCTCGCCTGGGAGGGCGTGGCCATCCTTGCTGCTGAGTTCCTTCTGGTAACAAAAAACAGCCCTGTAGACTTGATCCAAGACTGACACGCCGCAGATCACCGTGAAGACGTATCCAGTGTATAGCAGACTTGTCAATAGGTGGCCGTGGCTGACCACTTTCCACCTCCTTGGCGCGGCAATTCACATCGGCCATGTTATCCTAGGGTTGTGGCAATTGACACAGAACTGCCCTGAGGTTTTATGGGCCGCACCGGCTGTTATTCACTTCACCGATTTCATTCTTGCTCTTGCGGTGCTCTATTCCCGAAGGAACCTCAAGAAAGTTGAACTTTCGCGACTCGTCTGTTGGTTGTTGCTCAGCCTCGTCGCATTTTCATTGTCGGTTGCGGGCGCTGTATGCCGCTGGAAGTTCCAGCATCTGATTCAGTGTGCTTCCTGTATAGCCATCGTCCTGGAGTATCTATTCTGGAAGTGGTTGTGGTCTGCGGAGAATGTCTCTCTTTTGTCGAATTCGGTACCATTCAGGTGCCAGGGGCTCCCGGGCGGAACTTCTCAACAAGTTGTTTGAACTCGTGCGAGTGGGCACACTTGACAACCTCCAGTACCGCCGATGGAAACAATGGCCATTACTTGGAGGTGGCTGTGCTCTGGCATTGTCTTGGCAGTGGCTGGTGAGCATGCGAAGTTTCATATTTGTACATCACATGTATCTAAGCGTCTCGAGTTGCTGATGAAGAGCGCGATGCGATTGATTGTTGCACGCTTGCTCTCAAGTGTTCATTAATTTGCTCGAGTTGACGACTATCCTCATCCCCGTCCCTCTCCGTTCATCCTCAGGAGAGATTGGCGTCGAACCCCTGTTCGCGTTCGTGAACATGGGTATCCAGCCGCACGCAGCAGGGTTGGCTGGCGCAAGGCACCTCGACTCGACTTTTACGTTCATTAGCGATCTCCCAGCAACTCAAGTTCCCGATAAAGAGCGATGCGGTAACTTGATGTCTTGGGAATCAGCACTCTCCTCTTTCCACCTTGTCATTTAAACGCCCCGCCCATCAACATCCGACAATTAATCGCGGTGAAACCTCAACCAGTTCTCTTCACGGTGGCGTTGTGCCATTCCTGTCCACCATTTAATGAGAGCAACTCCAAGCTTTCTACAACCCTGACAGCACGAGCATACGCCCATCATGGAAGGTCTGCCTAACAGTGCGGCGGCATCAATACCGTCCTACGACCGACTGCGCTACCCGGGCCAGTCCTTGCCGGCTCCTCCCCACCCGCTGCCGCCGCTGAATACGCACTCATGGCCCGACACGTCGTGGAGTATGATGTCACAGAGCACCACAGCAACATCGCTTTCCGTACCGATCGATCTGCACTTCGCCACCGCTAGCGGTTCGGCCCCACCTGTCCTGAGCCCGATGGCTGTCGATGGAGTCTTGTCACGGCCGGACATAAACTGTCTATACGGTCGGGGCTCGCCGATGCCTTGGCCTTCCAAGACGCCCGACAGCAATCCGTCCGTCCATGCGGTGGGCTCGCAGGGCCCTAGAGGCATTCTTCCTAGCAATTCAGGCGCACCCCTAATACCAGCTGCTCGGGTGGCCAAGCAACCCCCTGACATCCAACGGAATGATAACGGAAAGTTCCAATGCCCTGGGTGCACCAAAGCCTACACGAAACAAAAGAATTTGAGGCGCCATTACGCCAATCGTAAGTTCAAGTCCTCTTTCTCCTAAGGAGCTTGATCTGATGATTTCTCGCAGACACTGGTGAGCGGCCTTATCAATGTGGTGTGTGTAATAATGGATTTGCCCGCGCGGACATCCTCAAGCGCCATCTCAGCAGGTGTGCTACCGGCATCCGGTGGGTGAAGAGAGCGGCGTAAATCGCACGCAGTAGACGGCTTCCCGGAACTGGCAAAGCGAAGACGCGGATTGCAAGACGCCTAGTAAGCCTGGATATTATTTTTAGCTGTACTATAGTGCTTCTCCATTGAATGATGTTCCTTTGTCTAGTGTGTAGGGAGTCTTGGAGCGGGATTCGATGCGCGCTGTTACCAAAGTTGACCAGTCTAGACGCACTGAAGGGGCCTTGCTGCCGTGCCTGTCGGCATCTGCCAAGCATAGAGGGTTGAATCAGGTTGACGACTGTCCTCATCTCATCTCTCTCCATCCTCAGGTGAGATTGGTCCCTCGCGCTATAATGGATCCGGTGTGTTCCGGTGTGTTCCGCGTGTTTGGGTTGAGCCCCTGTTCGCGTTCGCGCACAGGGGTACTCAGCTGCATGCATTAGGATTGGTTAGCGCAATGCACCTCGACTTCACTCCGGCGACCTTGAGACATGCCAGTCGACGTCCATTAACGATTTACCAAAGGCGCGCATTTAAACTCCCGGCCACTTCTCCTCTCTGTGGTGGCTTCCTGCTTCCTATGTATCATAAATTGCCGGCCCATCCTCTCAATGGCTGCTCCGCCCACTTCTGGACACGGCATTCTCGCCCGCATCATCTTGGTTACAGTCCAGATCACATGGACTGAACACTCGATCCCCTCTCAGCCGGCTGCCGCCGAAGACATCGACAAGACACCGTGCCAGGTCTGGGCGGAAACCGGCGTCTTTCTAGAGGTAGAGATAACTCCAACATCCTCCAGCATCCAAGTACCTGATTGACATTTGCACCCTTATCAGGAGTGTCCTCTAAACGCCGTACCCCAGAGCAAGTTCTTTTGTGCAGCGGAGAGTACCGACAGCTCACACGCATGGGAGCGAGGAATGAAGATTTGATTGGAGATGGCGGATCAAATTCACGGCGAGACAGTGGCGTGTCGGCAGGATCGGGCGGCAGAGTATACCTGCGGACCGCAGGACGGTTGATCGGTTGCCTGTAATGCAGTGGATTGCAGGACCGTCAGTGAGCTTAGGATTCTTTTCGTAATACAGCAATTCTCTATGATTGCGCCTTTCATATCACTCTCTGGCCTCTCGCTTGTCAAAGTCGATACGGTTGCCAGCAGTAACCGTCATGGCTGCCCATCCCAGAGCCGCCGCCTGTGCCTGGCGAAGCACTCTAGCCCAATCACTGTTCTTCTGGACGTTTCAAGATGAGCGCTTCTCGAGCGGCTGGAAGTGACGGCCCCTGTTAGCGCGGTGATGGCGACGCCTCCGTGCGAACCTGAGCGCCGTAATACGCAGTGCTGTCGGCTGCATCGGGCGGTTACTCATGCCTCCCTTGAGCGACGCAAAGCAGCGCTGCCGCGCCTCCCCAGACGGCGGAGCAGGGTTTGGAGATTATACCGGAGATCGCCGCTGCGCGGCGGCTGAGCGCGGGCCGGTGGCGAGACGATCCAGCTCTTCCATCAAGGTACGGGTTACCTTAAGTTCCTCCAACGCCCGAGTGTCTCAAGTCATGTTTGGAGTCTTCGCGTCTCTCTCTCTTGGTATGCCAGGCCGTCAGGACTGGTCGCATCCAGCGCGATGGCCAAAATGCAGCAAGGTGCGAAGTCACATAACGCCAAGCGGTTTAGCTGCAGCCATAAAGGATGCCTGAGGGCGTAAGGGGCCGCTTACTCGTCTTGACCCTGGCAACACGGTGCTAACCACAAAATTCTATAAACAGCTATACGTGGCGACAAGACTTGCAAGCGCACATGAAGCGAAGGCACGCGGAGGCGGGCGAGCCGCAGGTGGCCGTTACAGATGTCGACATGTCCGATGCGGACCGGAGCTTGCTAGCGACGCCCGTAATCCCCGGCTCCTCCGTCCCCGTCAAAGACCATCCAGTTCCAGAGCCAGATGTATCGCATTGTAGTGCTTTCCCACTGGCACAGCAATCAGGCTTGCCGCCCTGGGTTTCTCTCGGCGGCCACAAGTAAGATTCATTTCGAACGAGCGTCCGGGGCTGGCTGACGCTTTGCAGTGTGCAGCCTCTCCTTCTAGTGGGAACCCTGCCCGATGGAAATCCAGCGGTCAAGAACGAGCAAATGCATAGATGCAGGCGCACTGGATGCGAACAGACGTTCATAAAAGTTCGTACTATTCTCGGCGCAAGCATTCCCAAATGTCGCGAAATCTGACATTAGCTTCGCTTCAGAGACGAACCCGCAACTCGCACGAGAGAGACACCGAACTGCACAGAGGGCAGCTGTTTGGCTGCAGCCAGGAAGAATGCTCGAGAGAGTGAGAGACCGCTCACTTCTCTTGGCGCCCAAAACACGGTTGCTAACAACGGTGCGCCTATGGACAGGTTCCAGACGTCGTCTGAACTGATTAACCACCAGAAAAGTCACACCGACCGGCGGTTTTGCTGGCACCATAAAGGATGCTGCGAGAAGTGAGGGGCCCCTTACTCGTCTTGGCCTTAGCAACGCAGTACTAACCGCGGCGCCCTTTCAAACAGCTATGCTAGCCGGGACCTCTTGAAAAGGCATTTGAGGGAGAAACACATGCATTCGTGGCAGCTGGCCGGTACTCGAGCGGTCGACGGCACGACGGGTTTAACGGAAACCTCGGGCCGGAAAGCTCCCGCGCAAGTTCTCGACCTCGATGCTCAGACGGCGCAGCACCAGCAGGACAAATGGAGCACACGCTCAGTCTCTCAACGCGCCTTTGAGCAAGGAATTCACGCAGAGCGCCAATCTGCACCACAAAATGCCGCAGACAACCAACAGGCATCTCAGCAGGGCGCCGACGTTGTTTCGGTTGACACCCCACCGGACCCGAACAGTCTGCCCGGCAGTGGCCCCCGCGCCCCTGCGTCAATGGGGATCGATTCCAGTGGTATTCGGAAGGTCGAAACGGGCGTCTTTGCCTTCCGGAAGTACGTTTTGCCGCTGTGCGACCCTTTGCCGCTGTGCGACCTGCTCGGGCCCGACGGGCTTACGCCCAACAACATTGTTTCACTCAAACGCAGCAGTGAACAAGCCCAGAAGGTGGTCGCTTTCGCGATATGTGCCTTGGGACAGCAGTCATGGGAAGCCCAAACCGCGTCAAGCACGTTCACAGAACGGCGGTCGCGTTGGCACTCCCTTTGGGGCGATGCTGCCCGTCGTCTGGAGCGCGACACGACCAGGGGTCTGCACTACATCCGCGCCTGCATCCTCATCGCGCTCTTCTTTACGCTGGAGGGAGAATCATTCCAGAGCAGGGAGTACGTCGTCAAGGCTATGGGCCTGCTGACACGAGACTCCTATGCGAGCTTGGAAAAGGGTTCATACCGAGCTGCTATGCAGATCTGCGTCAAAATGATGGCGAGCTTTGACTGCCGTCGCCGCTAATGGCGCGGAGTTAATCGGCCAACGAAAGAGCGAGGTGATCAAGTGGGGCCGCGGCGGGGTGGGGCCGAAGATGCAGCCCCGCCGACGGAAGCCGGCGGGGCCGGGTTTTTGAGAGCCAGCCATCCGGCGAACCAGGAGGAGACTACGTTTTGTTGACTACGCAATTGATATCATGGCGTGGGTTGCTCTTTCGGTTTAATGGACTGTTTTAATGGGCAGCGCGTTGAAATTTCGAAGACAGGGCGGAGGGGCTGCGACTGAACTTGATTCGCGTCTCAGGCTTCGCTCCCAGTTTTTAGCTCCGTGTCTGTTGATTTTCGATTATTTTATGTCTGAGTCCGACAAGGCCGATGGTATGACCAGCAGAGCCAAGCTATCCAGCAGATATCAATATCACGCATCGCTTGGCTGCCTCTTTCATCGGAGTTCCTTTATTCTCTCTCTCTATCTCTCCATCCACGCATTTGTTACCACTACGGTAATCGCCCGTACAGCGGCCAGTGAGCTGGACGAAGAAGGGATAATCATGCATAGGGTACTTAAATCTCCTTGATCTTTCCATCGAATTCGTTGGCCTCCTTCCCGTGGAGTCGCTCGGCAACTCACTCGCACAGGCTGAGGCAGGCGAGTGGCGCAGGGGCGGTGTCGGGCCGAGGATGCAGCTCCGTAGCTCTGTCCCTTGTCTGTGAAATACAGTCCGCGCACCACTTAGCGGTGAGGGCGGTGACGAGTGACACTGCTACTTGGTCGAAGCATGAAACCCTATTTAGTCGTCAGTTCAACCAGAGCACTTCCCTCCCTGCGTTTCTTCTCCCATTATCCACCGCCCGCGTCCGTCCAACTCCGTTTCACCAACGTCCGCAATGTCCGCCTGATCCACCCTCAACACCATGTCACCAAATATCTTCCCGGGGTTCGAGGAACTTCTATTGGACGCCAGTGACCCGGAGAAGGTGTCTTGTGCCTTTGAACAATTCACGGAAGCGGCACTCCAGGCGATGGAAGACAGCGAGAAGAATGCTTACCACTGGTTCATGTAAGTTTCCTTCTAACGTGAGAGTCCGCTTCCTGACATGTACGATAGGTATACGAACCTGGCGCAGGAGTATCCGTCCCTGAAACCGGAGGAAGCGACTAGGATGTTGTCCGTCTACGGTGTCTGGTTCGTGAACAAAACCATTCCGCATTTGGTTTTTAACCGAGCCCCCAGTGTCATAGACACCTGGTTCCTCCAGCGTACAGGCGGTATAAAGGATCCCCGATCGGCGGTTCTGGCATTTCTCACCTTGAGGGCACTCGAAGAAGATGCTCCGGGCGACGAGCCTCGTACGAGTTACCTTCAAACCTTCTTCGATCTCGTTGGGTGCCGCATTTGCCCCCCCAACTCTTGTCGCGATGTCTTCGCAGTGATATGCTCTGCTATTCTTGAGATTGCCCCCGATGCGGGTTTCGGTTGCGTTCATCCCGGGTTTTTGAATGCTCCCGGGGTTCCTGACGATGAATGGCGACAACTAAAGGACTTCTGCGCCCGATGGCTGCTTGGAAACGAAGCTTTCGAGGATTTGCGGAAAGAGTTTGATCTGGATACGTGTGACGGGTCAGAGTGATTGCGGAGAAGGTGTCCGAGGCTGTGGATCGGGTTGACGGCGAGGCAGCGGCGCGGGTCGGCATTGAGTGGGGCCGCGGAGTGGGGCCGAGCCTTTGTGCGCCGGACGTGGAGGGAAGCTCGACAACTTCAATACAGTCTTTTGTCATTTTTCGTATCGTGCAAGGCTCAAGACTGAAAGAGCGCCGTGCTGTAAATGACTGCGGTTGACGAGCGCCCAATGGCCCATGCATTGCGGACGGGCTGCCGCGATGGTCAGGCCCAGCACGTCCGCGTCCGCGTCCGCGTCCTGTCCCAAACGGCTGATATATCAGGAGCTGCTCACAGCGCAATTTTTCCTCCTCCCTCCAATCCAGACCCCTCTCTTCTGTTGTTCCCAACAGAAGAGGCTTTCTACATCAAGGCCTCATTGACTAGTTCTCCACTACTTTTGTTCTCTCGCCCACAAAAGGTAGGTTCTATGATTCCAGACCTTGTCACACATCTAACTTGACTGCAGCCAATATGATGGACGGACCCAGCAGTCTCCATCCAGACCACGCGCGAGCTCGCAAACGAATGAACAGTGAACCTGCAACAGAAGCCCGCGACAGATCTGCATCAAGAAATCAAGATGCCCAAGAAGAAGGAATTATAAAATCTGCTTTTCTCAACCACAGGCGCCAGCAGGAACAGAAGAAGGAACAGAAGAAGGAAGCGGGCCTGCGAGTGCCGAAAAAAATCAGGCAGCGGAGAAGACAGCAGTTCTGCCACGAGTGCAAGGAGCAGCGATTGTTTACGGACATGAAATGTACGGAGTGTAACCATGAGTGGGGTAACCATGAGTGGTGTATTGCATGTTGGGTTTCGTTCAATGACTGAGGGCTGCTTTTATCGTTTTGGGATTGCGGATCGGATTGAGGTTCGGCGAGGCGTTGGCGCGCCGTCGGCTGCTGGACGGGCTCACGGGATGCGATTCCTACTGCGGCGGAGTGCGGCATCGGAATGCATGGCCCAACCAGCCAGCGCACCGGCCGGGAGCCGGGAGCCGGGAGCCGGTGCCGGAGTTGGAGTTCAGTTCTTCACCATTCCCGCATACTTCTCTTCAGATGAAGCATAACCAATGAGAATAATCATTCCCGCGAAATAAACTAGGGTAGCTAGTCGAAGGCTGCTCCTTCACTTGCTCTCCCTCTTTATCCTTTGTCTTTGTCCACAACCTCCATAGCGGCACCAGCGAGCAGTAGAGTGATGTGCCGACGACCTTGTCCCCAACACCCAGACCCATCTCCAGTTGCGCATTGACGCCGCTCAGTGGACCCATCCAACTGATCAAGCATATCCTTCCACATAAGATGTCAAGTCTCTGAGCTCCAAGTACTTCCCCAATGTATATTCACGCGGGACCTCTTTCCTTTTAAAAAAATAATACGAGGAAGGAGAATCTCGGCTGGCGTAGAGAACCGCCAACGTACCTTGGTGTGCCTGCAACAATGGATTCTACGATTCAGGGACTCGGCTTCCTCCGCTCGGCGCAATTTTGGGCTGCTGTGCACACTCTCCTTTGGTACAGTCCTTCTGCCGAAATGCCAGCTCTCCTCGGTCCGCGGCTCCGCAGGTTGCCTAATGCTCTTCCAGGCTTCATCGCTACGTGCGACTTCTTGTTCACTGCGTCAGCCACTGGCTTTACAGGTCCAAAGTACCAAACTGGGAGACACCAAGATACACATCTAGAGATGTCACAGTGGTTATCCCGACCATCCACAACCGTCCGGGGGATTTACGTCCCTCCCTCGAGAGCATTCTGGCCTGCAATCCGGCCAAGCTGGTACTTGTGACTACATGGAACAAGTATGAGGCACTGGGCCACGTGGCTGCGACACTACGGATGCTGGATTCCCTGCCCCGCGTCGAGATTACTGTCCTGAGAGTGAATGAGGCAAACAAGCGCCGGCAGGTCTGCAAAGCGCTGGACGACGGCCATGTCAAGACGGCCATCACGGTCCTGGCCGACGACGATGTGGAGTGGCCGCCCACCCTGATGCCGTGGCTGCTCGCCCCCTTCGAGGATGATAGGATGGGCGGGGTTGGGACGTGCCAGCGGGTGAAGCGCGTTGACGGGGATTGGGTGACGCGCGCCTTCAACTGGCTGGGCGCCGCCTATCTCGAGCGGCGGAATTTTGAGATTTCGGCGACGCACAACATCGATGGCGGCACGTCGTGCATGTCTGGACGTACAGGCGCGTACCGTACCGAAATCCTCCAGAACCGCATCTTCTTAAAAAACTTCAAGAATGAGGAGTGGGGAGGGCGCGTCCTCAATGCCGACGACGACAACTTTGTGACGCGGTGGCTGGTGGCCCACCAGTGGAAGACCTGGATACAGTACGAGCGCGAGTGCGAGATTGAGACGACGCTCGAGAACAACACAAAGTACCTCTGGCAGTGCTTGCGCTGGGCAAGGAGCAACTGGAGGAGCAACTGGACTAGCCTGGTGCGCGAGAGACACGTCTGGAAGTACGGTAACGCAAGGACCGCCCGCCCCCTCTCCCTCGCGCCCTGCTAACCGACCATCGAATTCCAGACAACAGCGATGGTGCACGTACGCGCTGCACATTGCCACTTTCACCTCACTGGCCTTGGTGGTCGATCCGCTGTTGCTCTTCACGTGCTGGTGGGGTACAGAGAACTGGCAGCCCAGAAACCGGCGCGCCCTGCTCGGTGCGGAGATCGCATTCATGTTCGGCTTCACCAAGGTGGTGAAGCTGGTGGGGCTGCTTCGCAGGAGTCCTCGAGACATCGTGTTCCTGCCGGTGTCAATCTTGTTTGGCTACTTTCATGGTCTAATCAAGCTCTATGCGCTTTTCACACTCAAAGAGGTGAACCGCCAGCACCCTCCCAGAACCCGCCCAACATACAACCCATGATGTTCTAACTCCGAAAGCACAGACATCCTGGGGAAGCCGCGAGAGCGGCGACGAACATAACCCTTTCCCTCCGTAGGAGAAACCGGCTCGCAGTGAAAACATGGCGATGCCGCTGTAACTCCTGTCGCCCACGCGAGTCTTCCCCAAAGACCACCCACCCTTGACATCTCTTGCGCGCCTGTATTCGCTGCTCAGGGCCAGTCGCTCCCCGCAGAGTCCAATTTGTGCCTCTTTGGCGACTCGTCGTTCTCTGGGGGTTCTGATCTCTGCCTCTTTTGCCCCTGTGGCTCACACTGTTCACCAATGCCACAGAGTGGTGCCAACGTTTGTCTGAGTGGCGGAAGCCGGTCGGTCGGCGCTTCGTCTTTCCGGCTTATGATTGTCAAATCGATGGAGACGGGGCCCCAAGAGCCAGGCAGGGTGAATCTTGAATGCTTCTCGTCGTTGATGGGAATAGACCTCTTGTAAACCTTGATGTCAGAGCCGGTCATGATTATCATCTTGAGCTCTTCGACTTTTGGTGGAATATTTTCTTCTCAGACCCCAGTGTGGACGTTCCATCGTCTTCGTCTTCCGGGGATTCTGGGATCACGCCGTCGCGCAGTTCGGAAACGTCGCGCAGCTCGCAATCGTCACGCAGCTCGGAATCGTCGCGCAACCCGTCCGGTGATGCCTTGGGCGTATTGGCGTCGCAGTAAACTTTGGGAGATGCAGGCTGGGTACAAAGGCTCTCAGGTTCCAAGAATTCGGAAAAGTTCGTTAGAAAGCCGTCACCCTCTTTCAAGCTTCCGGTTTGCCCATACACCGCGGGAGGAGTGGATGGCTGTTGAGAAGCCATGTGCAGATTCAGAGCCGAGGGGGCGGGCTTGGAGGAATGAGAGTTGTTGGATTGGTTGTTCCGACGAGCAGTGGGCTAGCGTACACTTAAGTACGTGGCTTGCGCTTCCGTCGTCGCGCTCGTGTACCTGCCGCTACCCTGGAGGCGCACCGTCTGCCAGCCCAACGGTTTGTGTGCTGGTTTTCTCGGCGAGACCGACACGAGGCCCACCCACACTCGTCCCTTAAGCGCCGACCTACCTTAGAGCAGTCCGTCGCAGGTCGGGGTCACTCGATCAGTCCCAGGGCAAGTCTTGTCAGTGATTGGCAGTAATGTGGCGCCAGCTGCATGATGCATGTCGGCAAGGCGATCGTCAGGCAGAACAGATTGCCAGTCCGCCTGAACATCCCTTATGCACCTTGGTTGGGCATCTCGGGAGGCGCGTGAGTGGAGCACTCGAAAGTGGCGTATCAGCTAAATGCAGTGAAGGACCTTTACGGAGCGCTTCCCCGGGGTGTCGGCCGCCAACACTGTGGGCGACTGGTGAAGGGTGTGCTCCAAGCTCCGCGTGCGCAAGGGACCCTCGGTTGTGGCGGTTGCCATGTGCCGCAAGCCCGCCCCAGCCCGGGCTGTGCCAATCCCCGAGTGGCGAGAGTATCTGGGGGGGACCAGGGACCTCTGGGTGCCTGAGATAGTCGCCGGCACCTGCCGTCGCTCGCTTTCCCCCTACGAGTAGCAGGGGCGCGGCATGCATCTTGCCGCCGCCCTTGACTTGCGGTCGACGGCTGGCCAGGTGGCTGGCGCCAGACAAGGGGCCATCTACGGTATGAGAATGGCAGGCTGAGTGGCGCCGCAGTGACGAGGGCCTCTTGCGTTCTTCTCGGTGTGCTCAGGGGTAGCGAAGCCCATCGTGCGCACGGAAGCGAGCGCCAGCTACCTGTCGATGGAGCCAACTGTGTTTGTGGTGTGGCAGGGACGGCTACCCGCCAGCGCACCTGCGGCTGCAGGCCGGTGTGGGCGGACAGACAAGTCTCCAGGCTGTCGACCACCTCAGTCACAATCACACCGTGTTGGTTTGCCCTGTAGGTGTCGATGCTTGTCTTATCCATGCCTGAGAAGGTATCTGCGAGGCCTCTCGTGCACTGATCGTTGGCATGAACAAGGGCTTCGGTTGGACACAGCACCGACAGTGGGCCACGCGAAGCAACCCGGTCTTCCCGGGGGATTATCAAATACGACCGGGCGAAGCAGGCAGGTTGTGTTGTTGCTTTTCGCCGTAAAAACGAACAATGCTTCTTGAGTCAGGACGTGAGCCGAAAAATGGTGTGCGCACCAGCAGCTGTCTGCAGGTTGGGGATCGGCGAGCTGGGCGGTGCCACTGTCAGGGGTCTCTGATGTCGAATCTCGGTGTACGTTCCGCAGGCATCTCGGTACACCCCCGTTGCGAACAGGACCCCGGCCATGATGCTCGCGCCTCGTCAAACTTAGCCAGCTCGGTCAGCCTTGTCTTTCCAGTTTGGGCTTGCCGCGGACAAACAGTTGACCGGCATCCGCCTCCGAAGCCCCTTTGGCTGGATGCCTTGTTGCACGTGAGCCTTCAGGCTTCTGTAGCCAGCCAGTGGCATCAATTCACCCAAGGTGCCTACTCCCATCCCATACCGGCCCGTTCTTGAGTAGTGGGCCGGCCCCCTCCCCGTCCCCGCTCCCTGAGCCGCCCTGCTCGAGAGGTAGACAAGGCAACGAGACGATGGCTTTTGCGGCGATAGGGCGCGAACCAGACGCCGAGCAGATAAGCACCTGTCTCCCCGTTTGTTGGAGAGCTCAAGCCGGAGCCTACAGAGCCGGCATTAACGCATTGCACCCCGAAGCATCGACACGCACCAGTCCACCAACAACAATGTGGCCCATCGTCTACAGCCAAGTTGCTCTGACGTTTGGCAATTTTCGGAACGTTCATGGTTCGGTTGTCATTGCCACTATCATTGTTATATCCATCGTCGTTATCTCCATCATCTCCATCATCACCCGTGCTGGGAAGCGGAACGCGCATTCGAGGCAAGCGTCATGGAGGTACAGCCTCTGGGCCCTGCTAACTCATGACGTTTCCAGTTCCCGAACAGATTTTGGCCGTGTCACCCCGCGAAAACTCGAGGATGGCAGAGGCAAACTCGATTCTGAGAAGAGCACGCTCTGGACTGTCGCTTCCGTTCCACCTCCGTACGACGAGTCACATGTGACCACTTACCAACCACGACAATGTCCCAACTTTGGCACAATCTCCGAACCTCATTGTCAGTCCTATACACCTCCCGCTCGGACTCCCGCACTGGCAAATGATAAGCCCACCGCGATGATCAAGGAGCCGGAGACCCGACCAATCTCCCAGGAACAGCTGGTGAAGTGGAACGCACATTTGAGGCAAGCGTCATGGAAGCGCAGCCTTTGGGCCCTGTTGAGCCGAACAGATTTTGGTTGCCTTACCTCGCGAAACCTCGAAGATGGCCAAGAAAGACCCGATCCCAAGGCTTCCAAGCAGAGCACGCCATGGACTGTCGCTCCCTTTCTACGCCCGTGCGACAAGTCTAATGAGCCCACCGAGATGCTCAAGGAGCCTGAGACCCGACCGATCTCCCAGGAACAGCTGGTGGCCGAAGTCAAGGGTATATACGCCGGCCTGGTGATGGTCGAGAGCACGTGCATCAAGGCAGTTCGCAATCAGCGGCCGCAGAACAATAGTTCCGGCAAACTCATCAACAACCGAAGTTTGCAGACTGGTGCCCCCACCAAGCTCAACGATGATCAATGGCAAGCTCTTATCGCCCTTCACTGCACCTTGCTCAATGAGCATCTCGATTTTTTCCACGCTTCCCAGCACCCCTCGGCAAGCCCGGCGCTACGGAGATTGGCGGCCAAGTACGAGATGCCCGCGCGGATGTGGCGCCACGGCATTCACGATTTCTTAGAGCTTCTGAGGCACCGTCTGCCGGCCAGCCTGGACCACATGCTCAGGTTCATCTACATGGCTTACTCAATGACGACCATGTTGTACGAGACGGTGCCCGCGTTCGAAGACACGTGGATCGAGTGCTTGGGCGACCTCGCGCGCTACCGCATGGCTATCGAGGACGACGACATCAGGGATCGCGAGGTGTGGGCCGCCGTGAGCCGCCGCTGGTATTCGCGTGCCTCTGACAACGCGCCAACGACGGGACGGCTCTATCACCACCTTGCGATTCTCGCTCGACCCAGCGCCCACTCACAGCTCTACTACTACACCAAATCGCTATGCGTGGAGATGCCTTCCCCGTCTGCTCGTGAGAGCATTATGACTCTGTTCGAGCCCATCATGTCGCATACCTCCAATCAGCAGCAAATCCGGCTCCCTCCCGTGGAACTGTACTATGTCCGAACGCACGGCATCCTGTTTACCGGGAAGCAGGAGGAGGAGCTGGAGTCATCAATGGGCCGGTTCATTGAGCTGCTCGACAATCATATCGATCGTTTCACTCACCGATGGATCGAGCCTGGGTAAGCAACTGTGGTAACTAAAGCATTTTGGCGTGTAGCTAACGACACGACTAGGTACCACGTTGGCATCTCAAACATCTGCGCGCTGATCGGGTATGGGGACGAGACTAACCCGATTGCCCAGGCACTCAAGGTCACACGTTCCAGCGACGAATCCTCAGATCAGCCGATGCCCGAGGCAGAGACTCTGGCGGCCCCGTCGCGCAGCGTCAACACCAGCAAGCAGTTGCCCAACGCGCGCGAGCTCTTCATCGCCACCTACGGCACGGTGTGCCGTCGCTTTTGCAACCCCAACATGCTGGCTTTTCTTCACGTCACCCTCGTCTTCATCCGCCATCTCACGTTCTCCCCGGACGCTATGGCCCACGTAGCATCCCACTTCCCTTGGAAGCGAACAGCACTGATGCTCAATGCGTTGATTGAATCGTCTCAAAACGCTTCGCAGGCTCTAGCTCATTTTCTGAAAGGCGGAGAGCCGTTTTCGGGCTGGAATGCGATGCAGGAGAAGGAGGAGGAGAAGAACGAGGGCGCGAAGCCTGGGGAGTCGCGGCCGGGGCCGCTGCCCGAGGACTTTGCCCTGCGGGGCTTCCCTTTCGTGGAGGGGTACTTTCCCGACGAGTGGTTTGAGAAGAAGATCGACTACGACGAGAAATATTCTGAGAGCATGTCGCCGACCGAGGTCGCGTCGAGGATCGAGGAAAGGAAGAAGAGGGTCCTGTGGCTCGGGTGCCGCGTCGCTGAGATGCAAGGCAAGTGGCTCCGCTTTGACAAGAAGAAGTGGCGGTTTGGGGTTAGCCCGGAGTTTGAGGTGGAACTGGACGAGAGATCCGACGCGGGCAATGCCGAGTAAAAGCTTCGAGGTCCCGTCGATGTCGAGGAGATCAAGAAGCGGGTGGTGTGGCTCGGGTCCCGCGTCGCCAAGAAGGAAGGCAAGCGGCTCCGCTTCGACAAGGAGATCAGGCAATTTGGGTCAAACCCCGGAGGACGAGATGGAACTGGAGTTGGAGATGCTGGAGATGCCGATGAGGGCAACGCCGGGGGAGAGCGCCCGTAAGATCTCAGGGGTAGTAAACAATGCAGGTTACCTGGGCAATTGTGGGCCGTGCACGTGCTTTCAGATGATTGATCCACAACAAACGAGTTATCCAATCAGGTCTCGATGCGCGACCACGGACATCACCTCACGCCAAGAGCTCCATCTTGCGCTCCCTTCCCACCTTTTTCTCTTCCACGTCCACTCCGCCGCCGCACACGCTCTCGCCCGGCAACTCACCCACCACGCCCTGCGTCCTGGTGGCATAGCCGTCTTGAAACCTCTCGGATTCGCCTTCTTTGTCGGCTAGTTCCAGCTTTCGCTCATTACCGCTTGTCTTTCAAGACCCGCCAACGCGGGAGCTCTCACGTGCCATGCTCTCGCCCTGTACGCAGCAACACCTCATGTCGCAGGAATTCACGTATGGTGTAAGTGAACGCTATGTCTGCCTAGCGGATTCTGGGCGCCATTGTGAGACCATGTCTCCGCTCTAACAATCTGCAGCGATGCCGCAGGAACTGGCCGCGTCGATACACGGAGGCGCGAAGGGTTAGCCCCTTCCCCCCTGTGTCGCATTTGAAATATTGCTATCTGCATCACACCCACGTCGTTGTCCGCAATCGGGCCGGATATGAGCGCAGCTGCGGCAAAGGACGCAGGCCGCAGGTCGCGAGAACAGCAGCTTGGTGTCTCGGCCTAAATCGGATCACACGCCGCGACTCCGGCGGCCGCAGACAGGGCGAGCAGAGGCTGGCGTCGAAGATCATGAGCGCCTGGCGTGGCTAGCTGATTCGATTGGCAAGGGGCCTCAAGAAAAGATCGCAGCGGGCCCGACTGGACAGGTGACAGGGCGGACTCGACATGACGTGGCCTGGCCAACTTTGCGGGCGGCTCGCAGGGGCTCAGCCAACACGACAATGAGGCCTCGGTGACAGGTGATTTAACCGGGAGGGTCCTCGAAGGAGGGTCGCAGCGCGGGCCCAGCTGGGGAGGGGACGAGACGGACTCGATTTGCCGTGGCCTCTGCGGTTCAGCGGGCGGCTCGCGGGGGCTGAGCCGGCAGGACGATGATGTCTCGGTCAATGGCGATCCAACCGGAAAGAGTCCCCCTGAGAAGATTGCCCTACGGGCCCAACTGCGAGGGGGACGGAGACTCGACATGACGTGGCCTCTGAGAGTGGCTCGCAGGGGCTGAGCCGACTGCAACGATGAGATCTCGGGTGAAGGTCGCAACTGTTGCCCAACGGGGGAAGCGACGAGGCGGGCTCGACATGCCATGGACTCCGAGGCTCTGCGGGCGGCTCGCGGGGGCTGAGCCAACCACGACGACGACCCTCGGTCAGGGGCGATCCAACAAGGAAGGACCTCAAGGGACGGTCGCAGCGCGGGCCCAACTGCAGAGGAGAGGGCAGACCCGACATGACGTGGCCTCTGCGAGCGGCTCGCGGGGGCTGAGAGACAACGACGATGGGACCTCGGTCAGGGGCGATCCAACCAGGAAGGGCTCTCAAAGGAAGGTTGCAGCGCGGGACTGACTGGTGATGTGACGAGGCGGACTCGACATGACGTGGCGCCTCTGGCTCTACGGCCGGCTCGCGAGGGCTGAGCCGGCACGACGATGAGGCCTCGGTTGCGGGCGATCCAACCGGGAAGAGCCCTCGAGGGAAGGCCGCAGTGCGGGCCCAACTACGGAGGTGACGAGGAGGACTCGACATACATGGCCTCCCCCGCTCTGCGGAGTCACGCCGCAGGATGAAGGGGCTGACAACGGGCCTGGGACCTGCGTTACGACAGGTGATTCGATGTCATCGCTTCAGCTGGAGCGAGACGGCAGAGAGACGAGACTACCGCGCGTATCAAGCAGCTCGGTGCCCCCTGTCTCTTACGTCTGATGGCGCCAGGAATGTGACGACAGGGATGAGGAGCCTGGTCGTGCAGAAAGGAGGTCGAAGATCGTCGTATGAGGAGGGGACGAGGCGCGTACTGCCTGGTCCGAGCCGCCCAGCTGAGCTATTTCTAGAAAGTTGCGGTGGATCACGGTGCCAGGTCAGGCCTGCGGTTCGTGTCTCCGACAGCATCTGCGGAAGCTGCCTCGTCCTGCACGAGTAACGCCATATGATAGGCGATCGTTGTGGCGTCGCATTGACAGCGAGGCAGACGCGGCCCTCGGGAAGACCGACGGCGCGAGGTTAGCGGTTTCGTATGCGGCAGCTCGGTGAAGGGTTCTCTGCCTCGCGATTGGTGGTTCTGGCTGCGTGGACGACGAGGAAGCAGCCCGGTTCATGCAGCTATCACAGCGACCGAGCCGGCCGGGCCCAGCACATTGCTTGGGATCTGTCGCAAGTGGCGGGGTACATGGGGAGTGGGAGGCTGAGTCCCGCTGGGTTCAGCTCGTCGCCTACTTGGATGCCGAGTGCGAGTCTCCGCGCAGGCGTATATATTTCGCTTGTTGTCCGTGTTCTCAGCAGCGCAGAGATGGTCTCAGTTTTCCCTATACTTATTCTTAAGACAGCCTCGTGAACTATTCGACAATTCAGCAGCACTTCGCAACACCATGGCGGAAGCTCTTCAAAAGGATCCTATTCCCCTTGCGGCAGCGAGTCCTGAGCATCGACGTGATAATCTTCTCAAGCCAGAACTCCCCTCCTTATCCGTCCCCACCAAAACACCTTTGGCGCTGCCATCTCTGTTGTCGTTGTACAACGCAGGGGTTGCACATTGCCGTGATAAGATGCCGCAGAAGGGCGTGATTAAGACTCCAAGCGTCGTTAAGTCTGACGAGTCTGACGAGCTCAGCTTCGGCAACCTCTGGGTGCAGCATTGGAAAGGGCTCAAAAAGAGAGATGCTGGTACAGGTATGGCTCGGAACTCTCGTCGTGACTGGACCACAGGTCGCTAACACACTTGAGCAGAAAACAATGTTGCCGCCGCTCATGCTACCCGTGGCGGCAGCCGTCCGCCGCAGCCGTTACATGCCGGTCGACCGCACTGCGGTGATGTCGGCGGTACCAAGGTGCCACCGGAGGACGTGATCGTGATTAGCGACGATGAGTCAAGCGATGATGAGATTCATGACGACGAGTCCTACGATGATGAGTCCTATGACGACGAGTCGAGCGGCAATGAGTCGAGCGACGACGAGTCGAGCGACGACGAGTCGAGCGACGACGAGTCGAGCGACGGACAGCAGAGAAGTGGCCCAGAATGCCCGCCAGCGCCCTCGTCTCTCTTACACATGGCTCCCTCTACGAATCCGGCCCCATTGGCCGACATGGGCTTGGCTGCGTGTCGGTCGGGGCAGACATCGGAAAACGCGATCAAGGTCGAGAGCGACGATGAATCAAGCAACACACGGCTGGAAAGTGGCCCAGGATGCCCGACAGCGCCCTCGTCTACCTCACACAAGGCTCCCTTTATGGGGCGGGCTTCATTGGCCGGCATGGCCTTGGCTGAGTGTCGGCCAGAAGAGGCATCTGCTCCTGATGACACCACACGCAACAACACCGCTCTAGCGATGGATACTGCTTCCTTTGTTGAAGACAACGCCGCACACCCTGTTCACGGATGTCAACGCAATCCCCGGCCTTCCATGGAGCCACGCGGAACGATGTCGAATGACTATGAGCGTCGCTTTCGCCATCATGTCCAGGGTCCGAGCAGGGCTGCCTCCGGACAGGGGGAAACTCCACAGAAATCGGATGGCCGCAATCAAACAAAAGACCCGAAGCGGGGTGGTGCTCGGATGCCGGGCGACAGAGGAGAGCAGGTTGTAGGAAGTTCTGTCGCAGCGTCGCCAGTACGAGAAGGCCGGACGAGCATTCCGCAACCGTCGGCTGCCAGGAGCAACAACGGCCGTGTGCTGGCTAATGTCGGGCCATCTATGCGGCCATCCAGCAGCCAGGACCCCGTCGGGATTCAACAAAGCTTGGGCCGTCGGCCACGAAGCGATACCGACGTGGGGGAGAACTACAGACCTGTCGAGGACGGTTTCAGAGAGCACGATCGGGGAGAAGACACCGAATCACCACCAAAGCGCCAGAAAACAAGCACTTCGACCCCTGCAGTTGGCAAAACGGTGCCTAAGCCGCAGGCAGATCCGTTCCGCGCCAGCTCCCGGTCACAACCTGCTCAGAGACCGACAACTCACCACGCAACGCCTCACCGAAGACAGTGCGGAAACCCCAAGCCGCGCTCTTCGGGAGTGGCTTCCACGACCGAGCAGAGTCAAGGAAAGTCTTGTAGATCTAGTATCGAGCGGATTGACGACTTCCAAGCGAGGTACCTGGTCAAATGGGAAGGGTACGGGCCCGAGCACAACAGTTGGGAACCTGATAAGCATTTCCACCGATGTCCCGAGCTGCTTGACCAGTTCAACCAGACGGGGTCGGTGACCACCAGCCCAAGTCAGCTTAAGACTCCCAAGCCGCGCTCCGCAGGAGGGGTTTCCACGACCACAGAGGCTCAGAGAGAGTATTTTGATGTCGAGGGGGTTTTCGACTGCGAGGCGTGGTACTTGGTGAAGTACACAGGGTATAAGCGCAGCAGATGGGTACCTGCCAAGCAGCTCGACCGATGTCCCAAGCTGCTACAGCAGTTTCACAAGAGGATGGGATCGGTGAACGAATTGATCACACGGAGGATAGCTGCCCAACTGGAGGCTCGCCGTTCGGCAGTATAGGACGACAGGCTGTTGATGTGTATTTAGTGCAGTTCATTGCAAGGGTTATTGCGGATTGGGCGAGCCCGTGACAGTGGGATGAACCCGAGAAGAATGGGCGGTTGAAGATCTGGTCACCTTGTAGAGTGTGCTTCTTTGTTGCCCAGAGGACGAGGAACGTGGGAGTTGTAACGAACACAAATCAACCGAGCCCATTCCTCGGACTGCATCGGCGCCGTATGCTGCTTGAAAGGTACCATCAGATACCATGGCCAACGCTTCTCCTGCCAACGCAATTTCGACGTAACAGATCCGTCTGCCCCTTACCTAGCACTCTCATTGTTCACTCCCTATTAGATGAATGTGGCAGTTACCCAAAACCTAAGTCGGTCAGGAACATGGGACATGCTATTGTTCAGCACTGTTGATCGAATTGGCGTTGGAAAGAACATGACCCTGCATGGAGAGGAGATAATCCAAGACAAGGATTGGGAAAGCAGTTAATTTGTCGAGGCCCAGGTTAAGCAGGACGTGAACACGAGCTATAGGAAGACATCTGGTGCTAAACTAATCAAGCAGGTAATATTACTCAGGCCAACAAAGACAATAATTGAAAACAGATGAAAGCAAGCGAACAAAAGTAAAGAGACAAAGCAGTGTAGGAAATGGAGCCAAACAGACAATAACAGCAACTGAAAGCGGCAAGCCACAGAACTGACGGGGACCCCTCAATTCGTGAGCAAACGCGGCTGGAACTGGGGCCGCCGGATGGCGTCAAAACGACGGCGGCTACTGAACAGGGACAGACCGCCTCGCCCTTAATTTGATCACCTCGGGCTGAGCGTCGTCTGTACCCTCGTAGGTAGACTGACCGGTTCTTTCCATGTGCGTACGGAGCATCTCCATGACGGCGGCGGCCCCTTTCAGCTTCGGCGACAAGGTGGTCTTCGTGAACATCATCAGATGGCGGATATCCCCGTTCTTTGGACGACCGTACGCATAGGTGTGGTACCCCTTCCCCCACTTCATTCTGAAAACACTGTCGAGGTGGAGGTCTACTGTGGTTTGACATCCGGCGAGAAGACTAGGATCCGCCGACGACAGCCTTTGGTTTGGGAACGCTTTCACATACGCTTTGTATGCCTCCAGCTCCCTTTCGCTGGTGCATTTAACCCAGAGGCCACGCCCTAGATCCGGATACTGCTCTGACAGACTGGGGAGTCTGACTCCGAGGGTGTCCTTCTTCGACATGTGGAGTCCGATAATCTTTCCCTTGGTGAGCCTATTGTCGTAGGGGTCGATGACCTGCATGAAGAAATCTTGCTTGGCGGTCGGATCGGAAGAGGCCGTGGCCGTAGTCGTGGCCTCGGGCGATCCTAAGGCGAGGGACCAGAGACTGTCGAGGCGCTTGGCAGCTTGCTTTCTGGCGTCCGGGTTGCTGGCATTCCCGTACCAGCCTTCCCGGCAGCCATCCTTGTCGAGGAGATAGGCCACGAAGTCTAGCAGGAGTCGAAGAAGACGAGCGCAAGACCGACGGGGATCTTCCGACTCATGGCCACCGACGCAAACCAATCCACAAGACCGGTCACTTTCTGTTTGAGGTCCGCCTGGCCGAGGCCCCTCTTGATTGTGGGCAAGCATGCCGAGGCTGCAGGATATTCGAGCAGCAACCGTCGCTCGAGGTCGGCGAGTTTGTCGGCCGGAACAGGAATACCAGCCTACCTTGCCTTCTCAGCATGGCCTTGATGGTCTGAAAGACCGGCCAGGCGTTGGATTGTCCTCGTCGTCGGACCAGGGCCGCCACCAGAGCCGCCACCAGAGCCGGAGCTGGAGCCGAGGCCTTGAGCTGTCTCGGAGTTCGAAGGGGGAAAATCCTTGGCGATCTGCTCGAGACCGAGAACTTCGATATTGTTGAGGTCAGGTGCTGTTGCATTCTGTTCTATGCGGTCTAGGGGGACTCCGTTTGCTTGCAACAACTGAAGTAACTCGGCCCTGTTGGCTTTTGGGTCGAATTGGATGCCATATCGGACAAGGCGAGGTTTGATCTCTTTGTCGACGCGAAGAAGTGGGTGCGCTTTCTCGTTGGCGGTCATTTTCCCGGATGGTTCTGGTGGCAGGTTGGAATCCGTATTATAAGCCCACAATGCAAGAAGGATAGTGGAAGCTGTGCGTTTAGTCTAGTCACACCCGAACAAATCACAAGGGAACAGTAAATGAGGCTGTATATATAGTGCTGGGCCTGCCGCGAACGTGAAGCGGGAACATGAAGCAAGAGCGTGAAGCGGGAACGTGAAGCGGGAGCGTGAAGCAGAGCGTGAAGCAGCGACGTGAATTAGGATACACGAACGCGGCCCAGTTACAAGAACACGGACTCTCAAGACATCTTGCCTACTCAAACAAGAAGAGGGCATACTTCGACGGCCACTGTTCAAGGCTTCGCACCCAATTTCAACGCTATCTTCAAACCAGGGTGGCATCACCATGCATCGCTATCCCGAGCGGCTTCATCTCTCGGCCTGGCCGGGCCCAGGACGCGGGTATCGTCCACCAACCCCGCGTCCGTATTATGAGTGGCGCAACCCCCGAAGTCGCTATTCCGACCGGCACACGGGGGACCTGGAGCGGCTGATCCACGAGCAGAACGCCAGAATCGCCAGCCGGCCGCGCCACGCGCAGAGCCGCCATTTCGAGCTGGAGCGACCAGTACGAAAGCGCGTTCGCTTCTTGCTACCTACATTGCGACGCGACGAATACGAGCTGGATGGTCTTGCGTGGGAGTTGGCGAAGCTTAACATCCGTGACCCCGGGCGTTTGGGGAGGGGACGGGCTCTAACGCGTTTGGGGGGAGGGGCAGAGGGCCGGGCTAACAGGAACAAGCGTAGAGCCTTAACGACGACCTTGCAGGCACCCATGGGTTGCTCAGCTTGGTTAGGCCGGGCGTGTGTGTTGCGTTGTCACACATAAGAAGCTAGGAATAATCTCCTTGCTATTGGGTACTAATGCCTGGGTTGCACTGGAAATCGTATGTACATGTAGATAGATGTATCTTAACTTTATGGGCCTTTTAACGTATTGGGTTTAGAGGATCGGCAGTACCGCAGAACAGGTGTAATGTCCACGTGACCTGCCGAAAACAAGCTAGTAAGGCAGATTCTCGGAGCCAACACGATCCCCCGCAGCCTGCCTCTTCTGTCTGCAATTATTAAAGGTGCCTTGTGCCTTCCTTACTCCCGCAAAATACCAACTCCCTACCTTACCCAATTCCCAAGTTCGCCAACGGACATCAGACGCCTGTTCGGGCATCTCGTATCCGAAACCTCCCTGCTGTCAACAATTGACAGGAAAAAGAACCTGAAGTCATCAGTGACTCTCATCCAACCTTTCGGAAGAGATCCATCAATTGGCCCACTCCACCCTGGTCGGTTTTCGCGATGATCGTCACTTTGGGGTCTACCAGATACGTGCTAGTGGCCACGGGACTGGCATGTTCTTTCCTCCCTATGGCCGAGTGCTCCGTGCCGGGCTTTGAGTTTGATTCTAAGCACAGAAAGCCAACAGCGAGTCCGGCCGCCCTGCATCTTCAAGAAAGGCCCATCGCCTAGCCCTCAGCCCCTGCTCCTCTTCTCTTCCTCCGACACTGTACTGCAGCCCGGACCGATCCTGCAGCAAATCCGACGATTCAGCGACATCGATGATGTCTTGAGCGAGGATTTTCTCTCCAACATTCTTCTGCTGCACGAAGAGGCTTCCCCCGCCCGCCACAGGACGCTGATCGATGGTTTGAACGGCACCTTTCCCGTTCGTGGAAAGCGGTGGGAGGTGGATACCGTGTACCGAACGACCGGAGTTCTTCCCGGAGCCAACGTCCCAAGCGGACCTTACTTTGTTTCTGGTAGAGAGGTGTTCCAGGCCTGGAGGATCTACATCGACGAGTTCTCCTGCTTCCAAACCACTGTGCTACCGACTCGGGACCAGTACCGGTTTCGCAACCTGGATGCCGTCGGCCCCAACGGTACGGGCATGGCAGTCGCCGTCCCGAGCCGTCTATACAGCCCTGCTGTGTCCGCTGCAAAACCTCTTGCCGGGGTCCGAATCGCCATCAAGGACAACTTCAAACTCGCCGGTACCAAATGCTCCATGGGTTGCAGGTCGTTTCTCGCGACATATGAGGAAGATGACGAAACTGCTGACTACGTAAAGAAGCTTATTGACCTGGGAGCGGTTATTGTAGGCAAGACGAAAATGACAGCGTTTGCGTCGAGCGAGAAACCCTGCGACTGGTGGGACTATCAGTGTCCCTTCAACCCTCGTGGGGATGCCCATCTCACTCCCGGGGGGAGCTCCACGGGCTCTGCGGCAGCGGCGGGAGCCTACGATTGGCTCGACATTTGTGTCGGAACGGACAGTTCGTTCACCCACCACGGGGGGGAGGGGGGGGGGGGGGGGGGTGAAAGAATCCTGGTGGCTGACATCTCGCAGCATTTGGAAGCGTCCGTGAACCCGCGTCCCAGAGCGGAGTCTATGGAATCAGGTGCTCAACAGATGCCTGGGGTTCAACAAAGGGGCTCTATCCAAGCTCGCCGTAAGACATTGACTTCCAGTTCTGGAGCGTCTCTAACATATGAATTTAGCGTGTTCGACACCGTTGGATATCTCGGGAGGGATCTGGAAGCATTCCAGATCTACTCCAGATGCACTCTCGCCGCTACGCTGAAGGAGTATGAACATGTATGATTCCACTTAGTCTACCATCTCAACAGCCGCGCTGACGAGGGGAACCTAGTTTCCACGGAGTATCCTCTATCCGACAGACTTCTTCCCGCATCGTGACCAAGCACAGCAAGATCTCGTGGACAGCTTTGTGCGGGTTCTGGAAAACTTCCTCGGGGTCAAGAGGACGCCCGTCAGCTTCGCAGAGAAGTGGGCAGCCAACCCACCTGCAGAAGCGCAAGGCAAATCTCTCGCCGAATACACTATCAAGGTTAGATTACATCTCGCCCGCTTAGCTTCGATGTGAAGGCTCAGCTAGGCACAGTCGGGGTACAACCCTTTCTACTACGATGGTTATCACGAGTACGACTATTTCCGCGAAGATCACATGAAGAAGTTCGGGACGAAAGTCTACGTTTCTCCACACATGCAGTGGAAATGGTAGGCCCCCCGGGGGTCTTCGTGCATCGTTCCATGATACTTACCAATGCATAGGAATCTTGGAGAGGTGGTAACCAAATCTGAGGTGGAGACATCGCTTCAGGAGCTGAAAGTGCTCCAGACGTGGTTTGCAGATGAAGTCCTCCGCGCAGACGAGGAAACCGGGTCCTCAGCCATCCTCATCCTTCCGGTTGGCCCTGGACAGCCTATATATAGGGATATCTACCTCCCGCCGACGCCAAGAATCGGTATTGATCCGCTGAACTTTGGCGCGTTTCTGAGAATCCCCCAACTCGTTCTTCCAAGTATGTGCACCCATCATCATCCGCGTGGAGGGGCGTGTGCGCTGCTCACTGGTATGTGTAGTTGGGCAGTTTGAGTATCAGTCTCGGGTGTCAGGCAGGACTGAGTGTCTACCCATCGCTGGGTCCATTGCAGGAGCACATGGTCTGTTACTCCGAATGGCACGGCTTGCGCCAAGTCGACTAACCTCTCCGCATAGGGAGCGATCTCATGCTTATTGACCTCGCGAGAAAGGCGCTTCAGAGCGCGGGGCTTCCGACCGAAGTCAGGGCTGGGAGACATGCGTTTCCGCCGGAGGAGGAATCTCGTCGACGAGGTCGGCTAGGCCCACCGGTTTGCAGCTCTGTGAGCTAGGACTCGGCACAGGCTGGCTTCCCCTACTCGTCATGGCAAAACTCGATTTCATAACTACTGTGTCCTACACAGACGGTGGTACTCCCCAAGCCATCCATCCACCTTTCATCGGTGTATGCTATCCGACGTTGAACGCGGCTCTTCTTCATCGGCTGCAGATGTAATATCCAGCCGGATCATCCAAGACGATGTCGTCGCCACCAAATATCCAGCCGCACAAACGAGGAAAGGTAGCCCCATCCAGAACTTGGGCAGTGTGAAGGACAGAGCGAGCAAGTTTTGCAGCAATGGCTCCCAGGTTAGCAGGCCGATTAGCTCGATGAGCAAGATGGCGCTGTAGACGCGGGTGCGCACCGCGGGCTCGAACCACGACGTCACCAGCGACAGCAGTGTAGACCTTGCGCCAAAGCCGCACGCGTAGAACGCGAGGGCTTGATAGAGAAAGTGTTAGCGAAACCACGTCCTCAACCTCCAGATCGGTTTCGTATGGGATCATAATTACCGAGAAGAAGCTGGGCGGATGTGGTAGAGACGGCGAGGAGGATACACCCCACCACCAAAACTGCGAAGCTGCCGCGAATGATGGCGAGATTGAGAGACTGCGGGTGTGGGTTGAAAGTGCGGTTGCAGAAGATGATGACGGTGGGGAGGACGAGGAAGAAGAGCAGCAAGTTGACGAGCGCCACCTCGGTGATGAGGAAGTTTGCCTGATCCAGTCAGTCACCGGAAAATGGAGGTGGCTTGGGGAGGGAAAAGCGGGCACTCATTCACCTCGGGTAGGTCCCAGCCCAGTCGTGCGTGTACGTACTGCAGCAGCGCGCGGACGGACACGTTGCGGAACGTGCCGGCGTAGAACATGGGCAGCGCAAGGTACATGTTGCGCGACCCGAACTGGGCCCAGATCTCGGTCAGGCGCATGTAGAGAACGGACCTGGCCTTGGGGGCAGGATCGCCGTCCGCGGTGGCGATGGGGGCCCCGCGCTGCGGTGCGTCGCGTGCGCTCCCAGGCACCAGGGAGAGCAGGACGAAACAGATGCAAAGAAAGGCGACGCCGAGGCCAAAGGGAAGCCAGATGCTCAGCTTGACAAGGGAGCGGGCCACGGGCGGTCCAACCAGCTCGGTAAAAATGAAGGCCGAGTACATATAGTAGAGGTTGCGGGTGCGGTCGTGCTCGGTCGAGGCTCGCACAAGCATGGTCGCCAGCAACATCTCGGCGGCGTAGTTTCCGCCGCCACAGAGGTAGAAGACAGAAGTCAGCCACACGAGTCGGACGGGCATGGCTTGGACCGCGCAGACCAGTATTGTCCAGAGTATGGCGGCTACCATGCCGCCGAGAATGAGGGCAAACACTTTGCGATGGCTGCAGTGATCGGCAAGGTAGCCCATTGGAAGCGCGACCAAAAGAGCTATTATAGGTAGGTAGGTGGTAGGTGTCTGGGTTAGCATCCATAGCTACCAAGCGTACTGCTCCTGATCTTGGCAGACGTAGGAAGATACAGTACCGGAGACACCGTTAAAGAAGCTCTGCCAGCCACGCACAAGTGCCAACTCGCTCTGGATGAGTGGCAGCTTGCAGGGGTCGCCGGCGTCGACCGGTGGGACAAACAGACCCCCACGAGATTGGTAGTAATTGTCGCAAATGACGCGCTCGTAGAGGGAAAGGGTCGGGACGGCAAGGATGGCATTGGAGAGCTCGAGAAAGAGGGTTAGGGCGATGCAGAACCAGGCGGTACGTGTCAGGCCGAGGAAGCTCTGGTCATCTGGCTGCGACCATGGCGAGATCGGCAGTTCTAACGGGGTTTCGGGATTGAGCAGAAGGCGGCGCTCGTCCGAGTCGCCATAGGGTGCTTGATGTTGAGGCATGCTGATGAGGAAATGATAGGTGAGAATCGGCGAATAGCCGTGGGTTGGAACCTAACGAAAGGGCACCAAGGCAGGCTGTGATATCGGGTGATGGGGGGTTGGGCATTTGTTTTCACGGCACCGGGTTTCCGCAGCCGTCACCACGCGGCAATGAAAGAACGACTGGCTCAGGTGTTCTGTGGCGCTGCGTTCCAGTTGTTACACAAGACCTGCGGAACACTCCGGATGCCAGCATTCCAGTTTGCTCCAACCGATGCTCCCATCGACATCAAGAAACCGACTACACTTGCCTAACTTGGGTTGCGCACTACATGTAACAGGTTATACGCCCACTTTGGGGTTCTCACTGCAGGTGCGAGACCTCGATTTCAGTCTCATTTGGCGACACTTCCCCTCTCCGGTTCCGCGATGGATGGGAAGTTTCGCGTTTGCTGTGGCTCCATTAACATGGCTGCGTACGGCTGATCATCGAGATCAACTGCATGTTCCCGGGAGTGCAATACGTTCAGGGTGGTGGATTTAGTTAGTTTAGTTCGTAAGTTCAATGTTGAGTACCGAAGTCTAATTGTACAAGATGCCTTGGCGAGTTGATGCGCTCAGGATTGCAATCCGTGAAGGTTGGCTTTGTCGAGTCACTTAACGCTCGATATCTCCCTCGCCCTTCGTGTGTTGGCGCCTGCCTCTTAAGATCATCATATGACGCGAGAATGAAAGCTTGCGCTACGAAATCTCGTCTTAACAACTGCCCACAAATGCGCCCTGAAATCCTTCCTTCCTCCCACAGTCGACTCCAATTTTCCGCATTTGATGCCATCCTCAGGCAGGCAACTCCATCACCACCCCCTGCCCCTGTTTCGCGCCCTCCCCCGTCGATGCCCACACCGCAGCTCCTTGCCCGTGCTGACCGAGCTGGCTCTGCTGCACATACCACCCCGCTCCTTCTCTCTCCTCCTGCACCGTACTCAACGGCGCCGCCATACCCGCCCGCCCCTGTCCCTGCCCCCACCCTCGCGGCGACTCCATCGGCGACACAGACCCTTCCACTCCAGCCCTATATCCATACCCTGCGGCCGTCGTCGGCGTCACATCCCCTATCAACTCAGGCCGCACCACCCACGGCCCGACCGCCAGTTCCGACGACTGCGGCGGACGGGGCGGCACCTCGGGCGTGGGCATCTCGGCCGGGCCGGGGCTCTTGTCGCTCTGTACGGGTCCGCCTGGTAGGTTAGCTGGGCTGGCAGGGTTGCTGTTATTCTTGCCGTTCCTGCGGCGGCGAAAGACCATCCACAGTGCGGAGAGCGCGCCGAGCAGGAGGAAGCCGCCTATTGCAGAGCCGACGCTGATGCCGGCTTTTGCGCCGTCGCTGAGGTGGTGGCCTTCTGAGGCGGCGGAGGTGTCGGTGGCGGATGGGGTGGGGGGGGAGGAGGTCGGCGTGGAAAGGGTCGAGATTGAAAATGTTGGGGTGGTGGTGGTTGTGGTGGTCGAGGCGGTGTTTGTCGTGTCGGTGCGCGGCGGCGGACTCGAGGGTGTGCTGAGCCTTGAAGGTTCGGTGGTTGGGAAGTGACCTGGCGCCCACTCGATTGTTCCGCCCAAACTGGTTGGTAGGCTTCCGATTCCTGTGATCTGCGGGGGCGCTGAGAAGGCCACTGTCATTGTCTGGGAGTCGGGCAGGCAGGTGCACGGGTCGCCGACGGTGATGGTGTAGGGTTTGGCCGTTTCCTTGCAAGCCACCCTTCATTGGCAGGGTTAGTTTTGTCGCAGCAACATGCTCAAAAAATCGGGAGGGCGATACGCACCATCGGTTCGGCTTGCAGTAAATGAGACCGGCCCATGGGTAGTCTGAAGAGATGCAACAGTCAGCATTAACAATCGTCGTATGCCGCACCTCGATTGCTTGACGCCCGCCGTACCCTTGTACGCCTTCTTGTCGGGGCAGCTCGCATCGTTGTATTCCTCGTCGGTGCACCCCGCCAGATACGTGGTGCCATGCTCTTGGTTGTAGCAGGCGTTGTCGTCGAGGCAGTAATCGCCTGCTTGGCAGCAGTGGTAGTCGCCAAAGACCCAATTGCCGCAGGGGATGAAGTTATTGGTGGCCTGATGCCTCGACGCCGAGAAGCAGGTCCCATTGCTAATGGAGAGGTCGGGGTCGGCCATCTCGACAAGCAATTGAAGACTGACTGGGTTCTAGCAATTGCGGATTTGAGGGGAGAAATAACGAAGGAGGATGATCGAGCATTGGGTGGCACCTTCCGCTCGTCAAGAACAGTCTGGCTGGCGCGGAGTCAATGTGAGAGACTTGAACGGGGAAGGAACAAACGGAGCGAGCGAAAATCTCGCAAGAGGAAAAAGCCAAGGCTGCCATGTGTTTGCTACTGAACGAACACAGGTGAAACATAATGACCCCGCCCATTTCTGTTCTGTGTGCTCTGTGACCTGTCATAACTCATTCAAAGTCGGACGAGATCCATGGATGCTGGAGGGGTCTGGGGCAGTATGTACCAAAAGTCTCACAGCTGAAGGTCAGCTGCATCCTCCCGACAGCCGCATCTTTCAGTGGTAATCTCCACCAGGTTTTTGGCTAGCATGACAGTTGTTGGAGTGCCCAGCTTACTACCAATTCAACTGCCCAACATTTCTGGACCTTGTCTTCGGTCGTTGAAGCACAACGACACGAATAGAGCTTGGCGCATGGGCATCGACGCGGCTGCCAAAGACAAACCAGTGGGCTGTGGATGGAAGACGGACTGCAGCAGGACTGCTGAGAAGAGCACCGTAGCACTGGGCAGTCTCCTAACGTGAAGTATTCTCATAGCTGCCAACCGCTCCAATGGCTCGGACGATATTGGAATGCTTCGCTGGAATCGATTCGGTCTAACCTGGCACTCATCCGGGGAGCGACCTTCTCAGACCAGATTGGTTCCTCAACACCACGCCATCGCCCGGGCGTAGGCACTGAACAAGGAACAAAGTATGTCATCCCACGGTCGCAATAGTGGCTCATGAGAAAAAGCTGGCGGTGGCTGCAGACAACAAGAACAACAACAACAGCAACAACACACAGCGTGGATTCTGACTGAGTCTCAAACTGCTGGCTACCTACCTAGGTAGGTACCTTCGGTAGGTAGGAACTGAAGCCCTACCGTTATAGCAAGCACCGACACATACACCGGCTCTTGCAAAGAGCAGTTAGACATTCAGCTGACACAGAGCGGCTAAACCCTTGGCCCCAACGCGTGCCACGGCCCCTGTCGGAACCCTTCCTTCCTCCACACCTTCAGAGGAGAGTACACCCGCCCATTCCCCAGCCTTTTGGCCCTCTTCTTGAGTTGGGCTAGAGTGTGTGACGACGAGATGACCTGCTCATCCCTGACAAAATTGAGCTCGGTCTGTCTCTGGTCAGCAAGGAACCCTATCATATATCTTGGCCATGCGTGGTACGACACTTGGCTATGGGTGTCCTACAGAGTGGGAAGCCGTCATGTCCCGCGCTCCAGCCACGGCCCCCTCAGGCGAGCTGGTGCTCTGGTCGGGCACTTGCGAAGCCTCGGCTGTCTGGTGCGACATGGCGACAAATAAGGGAGAGAGATATTGAACGGTACCTTCTGAACGTGACTCGGGGGCCGGGACGATGAACGGTGCGGAGGTGCACCGTGGACGAGAGGTAGGCTGTCGACCGTGATTTCAACGTCCGAAGACAGGTTTGGCAGTTTGGTGAGGGGAGTAAGCTCTCTAAATACTGAATCAGGAATCGATACGTGGTGAGCAGGGCACGGGGCCGGGGGAGGGGAGACCGGAGAAGTGCGAGCTCATTGTTGGCGTAAGTTGGACGCCACCTCCATGGCGCTGGCTCACAAGGAGCACTCTGGCTGGTTACAATGCACATCGCCGCTGCAGCCTGTGGATAGCAGCATGTATTTTGCAGCCTATCCTGATTGAGATTGGACGAGGTGCAACGACCCTCGCCCTTTGGCACAGTTGGCGGTTGATCAGCCCTACGGCCGGGGGCTCCCTACTCCCGGATCGCTAGTTCGGCAGGATTTGAACCACTAGGATGGCCCCAGCCGCGAGACCCGTGCAAAGCAGTTCAATCTCGCCCATAGGCATACTTGATGACGCATGCTATGCTATGCCACACAGCGCAGTCTTCGGACTCGACTTGCATCTGAGGGCTGATGGTTCCGCAAAGCCGCCCGGTCCGACTCTCGGCTCGAATGCGACGTTGCTCTGGCACGACGCCGCGGCAGAACGCAGAGATACTATGCAAGCCTGACCAAGGTTGGTAAATATGTTCACAAGCCGGAACGTTGGGAAGCGGCATTCTCGCATGGCCCGGTTTGTAAGTACACGTATCCAACCTGCCTGTTTCTCTCTGCGTGATTGGTAGTTCCCTCCGCCGACTATGTAATACACCCCCCTTTTCCTAGCGCAGACGCCTCACAGCCCCTTGTGTGGCCGGGCGGACCCGATCTAGAGGACAGCCAAAGCAGCTGAGTGGCCGCCGAGATTCCCCGCGCCCATCACACCGCTGGACCCTGGTCCAGCTCCCGGTTGCTTGTTGGCCCCTCATCTCAAAGCTTGAGCTTATTATACCCATACACGTGCAGCCGTGGGGGCACTAAGCTGTGAGCGCGGGGGCGGCACGAGTTTGTTTGCCTGTGTTGGGCGACCCCTGAGCGTCCATTGCAGAGTCCAGCTGCCGCATGGAACCCAGTCTGATGCTTTCAAGATCCGTCCGGTGACCAGATTGGCTGCGACGACAGCCTCGCAAGCCCCTCCTGATTGTATGTTGACCGAGATGCTTAGTATCCCGAGAAATGGCCCTACATGCGGTGACGGCGATAGGCCTGAGACTTGCATAGTTGCCGCTCACTTTCGAATTAGGCGAACCCGGCGAACAGTACGTTGGCGAATTTTTTAGGGGAGGCGCCTCACCGGTTGCGTGTGTCTACGGAGCACGGATACGTCCCGAGTAACTGGTTGAGCTTGAGGGGCAGGGACTCCAAGCACGGACGTGTGACGGGCTGCAGTGCAGGACCCCCCCCCCCCCCCCCCCCTCCCAGCTCTCCCATTGGACCGCACTGTGTTACGCTTTTGGGGAGACGGCTCCTCGAACCGCGATCTCCGATGCCTTCAAGACCAACCGAGACGGACCGTTCACATACCCGTAACGGCTGGGATTGAAGAGACGCGATCTCTCCATTTTCTTACGAGCACAGCCTGGTTCACCCACATATTTCTGCTGCATCAAGGCGACTTGTCACTGCTTCATTGGGCTGAGAATGTAACGGGCGTCGATTCCTTAAGTTCCTTCAGGGTGGCCTGACAATCGGTTGTTATGTGGCTGTTTCACCCTTGAAATCATGTGGGTTGGTGCCTGGCCGGGCCAAATACTTGCCTGGGTTTGCAACACAGAGATGACTGCCCGCCGGCGAGAACCACCTCCAAGCGACCATGTACACCTCAGATTTAGCGAGGCTGGGTAAAGATACCACGGTACTTATCTTGTCTTTCCCCTGCCCATCTTGGACGTTGTAGGTCATTGTATGTCTGCCGTCTCGAGGCCCCGGAATATTGCACTCAAAAACCCCGGTTGCGGTGGTCACGCGGTGCAGGATTATGTGACTTCTTTGGGAGCATCCCGCCATGCGGTGTTTCGGATCATTCTTGGCAGCCTCGGCAACCTACCTAGCGTGCGCAAGTCCGTATCACATCCAGCGCAGCATACAATGTACACAAATCTACTGGAACATCTACAGCATTCAAGACCAATATGCCTCTTACCAGAAGGCCCAAGTCTTGACGGCGAGTGAATGACTCTTCCCGGCCCAGTCCTCCGGGGTAGTCATGATAACGTGGTTGCGTAGGACGTTCAAGGCAAGTGGGTCCCATGCCACAGAATGAAAGTATGGTCGTATTCAACAGAAAGCATGAATTCGCATGCTAGAGCTTCTTATATACCACCTGTATTTCAGAAATCACAAGCAATGTCGAGACTGAACGTAATAAACATCTACGCAGGGCATTGAACTCACGATCCAAATTGCATTATCGTCACCACTTCACGCAACACCCTCGGTGCGCACTACCACTTATGACAAGTATCCTACTTCCTCGCCAAGCTCAGGGCATGCCACACTCCGTCGCTCAACGTTTCATGCATCCATCGGTTTAGGGGGGAGTATCCTGCCTGATTACCGTATGCTCTGTCCACGGCATCCCTGAGTTGCGAGAGTGAGATTGACTGGGTTGCAGTCGAAGCACATTCAACGGCGCCGAGTCCGGCCTATCCATGGTCAGCAAAGCGTTTCGAACCCGGATCAGCCATGCGGTTAAGTGGGCGAGGCACGATACCGTTGAAGGATCCGCGGCTTTGCTTTCCGTAGTTGCCATGACACCGGTGACAGCCGGGTCGCTGCCTTGCTTGATGAGGTCTTCGGGCGAGGTGATGGAATGTGGCATAACTGCGGGCCTTGGCTGAGAGACACTGAGGCGTACGCTGGGAGACAAAACAGTAGCTCAGTGGGGATGGATGGGGAGCAAGACAGTGTGGACTTCAGTCTTGAACGAGAGCAACCTGGAATGGCGTGAGGCCGTATGAAAAGCGCGATGGAGTGGATGTCACAGGCCGTATATATAAGTCGCGGCACCATGGTGCGCCTACAACGTGGAGGGTCACGCATGAGGATCAGGGCTGGTATCGAATGTCAAAATCAAAAGTGTCTTTCAACTGCGTTTGCTCAATGTCACTTTAGCTTGCTGGTTCCAAGAAAGCCGCGAGGATGCCGCTGACGGTGGCATGCATGTGGTAGGCTCTCGCGTCAAGGATGTGGCCAATCAGTCAAGTCTGGCTCTTCCTGCCCCCCTGGCACGGGGGTGGTACCGACGCAGGGTGGCTCCAGTGTCCCCCTCTCGGCCGCCCATCTCGAGAAGGACCGAGGTCGCTGTCTGCTGATTGGGCAAAAGTTTGAAACTTCTGCTGATTGGGCAAAAGCTGGAAACTCGGGGATGTGAGATGCGGGCGAGCCAGTCGGCACAACGCAGCCCATGGGCGAGTTGGCCCCCCGGCTCGCGATGCACCCACCACCGTGGGCCCCTCACCCAGCCCCATGGGGTATCCGTGAGCCGGCGCTGGCGTCGAGCGGGCCATTTAATTGGCAGGTTGTCCCTTCATGAATGTCACTTTTGTCGCTGAGCGGTAGGGGGATCGCACAGGACCACCCAGTTGGCCCCTCGCCCTGAGCCGGGGCTAATAAGCAAGGCGAACCAGGCGGACATGGAGACTTGGCAGCACGCCTTGACCGCACACGGCATTCATATTTCGAGACGCCCCCGAGCTGAGTTCGCCATGTATGATTTGGTCGTTGGAAGTTAAAGGCGTGACTGAGGTCAGAGGAATTGCTCCCCATCGCGCTTCACAACATGCCTGCTTCACAGCACCAACCACGTCGAGCGTACCAGCGCTACTCGCCCGCGGTTTGGAACAGCCACAAGGGTACGGTCCGCGAACTTCTCCAGAACCAAGCGAAGACATACGATGAAGTAGCGGCTGTTCTGAAGACCGAGCATGGTTTTGACATCGGGTAGGTGGTCCATCCGCCTCCGTTGGGTGCACGGCTGTCTTGTTTGTTGCCTTGCCCCCAGCACTGACTCCTTCCCAAGTGTTCGTCAACTAAAGCGATGGGCCGTCAAATGGGGCTTCTTCAAACACATCTCCGACAGTGAGATGAGAAAAATGGTTCGGACACGAGAGAAGCGACAAGAGCAACTCGGTCGGCCAACCAAGTTCCTGCGCAAGCTCGCCGCTGGTGAGGGCGACTTTCAGGAGGTTCCCCAAGCGAAGTTGGACGCGTACCAAAAGCGTTTTGGCGCTGCCCCTTCCGCCTCTCCCATGTCGCAATACTCCAGTCAGTTTTGACAGTTGCCCGAGGAGTCGCAATCATGATATTTGTTGACCGGAGACGTAACAGGCCTGCCGTCGAATGTCACTTGTCGCACACCGACGAACTGTGCCCTGACGCCGCACCCAGGGACGCCGCACCCAGAGACGCCGCACCCAGCTTTCCACCATGCTGCCCCGCCATCCGCGATTGGCTTGGCCCGTCACTGTTCGGAAGCGATGGTGATCGAATCAAGCGACTCGGTGAGTGCCGTTTTCAGTGGCACGAGCTATGGCGCTTCTGCTTCACCCGCCCAGAACGCCGGGAACGTGAAACTGGCGCCACCCAATCCACCATACGTTGTCGATTTCGATATGCTTTCAATGACCTTTGCGGCGAACACGGAGTCACTGGGAGATACGTACAGAGATGTTGTCAAAATGATGAAGAATGGCCAGATGCCGCCAGAACCGTGGCTGCGGGCTGTGCGCCGGCTCCGCATCTCGCTGTTTGAGGCTGCCTGCTATCCGGGTTGCCCGCAGAGCTTAACGGCGAGGTTCGTGGACGCCCTGTCCTGCGCAGTTGTCCGCGAGCGGCGGGCGTACAGCAGCCGCTCCTCGGACATCAAAAACGAGACAGCACTGCACAGAACCTTGGCTGCCCTCCAAATCGACATCAGATTCTGGGGTCGAGTCCTCATCCAGCAAAGACTGCTGCAAATTTGGGAACCTGTCCTCGGACCCAAACACCCCAAGATGGTTCTAGTCCGGGAAAACCTCGGGAGGCAGAGACGCCTCTGCCCAGTGGACGTAACAAGGGAAAGGGTGGTTGTTGAATGGAGTAAGCCCGAAGCTCTTTCAGTTGAGTTAGGCCGAGACCCATTTCTAGGAGCGGCTGCAGACCTGATGCACGTGGGCGGCGTCCATCCCGATCAACTGCTGGAACAGCTTCAGATGATCGAGAGCCCTTCCGCCAATGGCTTGCAGATCAGACGTGAGATGGCGCTATTGAGATATGGGCGTTCAGAGGCGCTCATAGCGGTGTACTACTCCTTCATCTCCCGCTTCGACGACGCCGAGAAAGCTTTCTACCTCAGCGAACGCTACCTGAAACACGAAACATGCGTTGAGATAAGACTCCACCACAAGCTTTGGTACGCCGAGCACAAGACCAGAGTCGGCGACTGGGAAGGAGTGGGCAGACTCATGCATGAGGCTCACGCGCTGTTCATGGCCGACGACAAAATCTCTGAGTTTGCCATCCAACACTTTCCGGGACGATTTAAAACGCTCTGCGCTGCGGTCTCGGCGCAACTGCCCATCGACAAGGTCACCGACCAGACTTCAGATCCTCTTACACCTGGCCAGCTCGCTGCGTCCTCAAGGCCTTCGACATCAGTTTTTCCACGATCACCACGGCCCGGACCGGCAGAAAGCTCAGCCTTGGCTCCTTCCAGGCTGTTCCCACCCAGTCCAAACGGCGCCAACTCCGTGATTGACATTGAGGCCTGGCGGCAGTTTGTGCAGTATTCTCCTGACGAGCCCGCCTACATGTAGATAGCCATCGCGCTTGGCCTCAACTGAGTTGATTACCCCCGGCCCTCAAACCAACCACAGCAAGACTGTTCAGGGAAATGACGTGCTGCCGTCCCCACGTTTCGACGCATGAAGACGCGGGCACATACTACATCCCGGGTGTGTGGACGCGGGTTACCAATTCGCGGCAGCCCACAACACGCGATGACGCGATCTGGCCGACGTCTAGCACCACCACCGCTCGGCACCGGCAGGCACCGACGCCCGCGACGACGTCCCTCAACATCCCACCATCCCATCCTCCCAAAACTCCTGCCCCGCGCTAAATCCGGGGCAACGCTTATCGCCGTTACAACAGGTGGGTCGTCGGTTGCGTGTGTCAGATCGGGCCCCTCCGCCCGGAGCATGCGCTCTTGCCGGATCGGCACAGGAATGCCGCGTGAGATGGGGGGAGCCACGCGCTGGGGACCGGTCGTGATTGGAACGAGCGAGGGTCGCGCAATTCTATCCATGTTGCTTGCCATCATCGCGCTCCGACCCCGCAGGTCGGGTCGGGTGTGGGATGGTGTGACGCTAGAGGTTATAAGAGGAGGAAGGGTTGCCAGAGTACCGTTGAGTGAAGTGACACAGGACACGAGTACTTGAGCTGACCATCTCGTGAATTCAAACCGGCCAAAATCACAACATGGCCCCCTCCGCCGTCGAAGTCGAGACCGCCGCGGTCCCGGACGTGGCAACCCTCAAGCTCCAAGCTTCACACAGCGGCCCATACAAGGAGCTAGCAGCCACCAAGTACGACGCGGATGCCGAGGCAGGACTGAAGGGCCACCAAGCGGCCAAGGCAAGCCTCCCCCCTTCCCCTCCCCCTCACCCCCTCACCCCCTTCAGCAACCCTCTAACCCGCCCAGCAGTACCCGCACTACCTCCCGACCTGGGCCCGGACGCAGCACTTCGCACCACTCGAGCCGTTCGAGCACTACGAGCACGGCAAGGACGCGGACCCGACGTTCCCGAACCTGCTGCCGGCGGGCGCGGCGACGGTGACGCACCTGACGCCGACAATCGGCACCGAGGTGCGCGGCGTGCAGCTCAGCACGCTGGGCGCGGCCGGCAAGGACGAGCTGGCGCGGCTCGTGGCCGAGCGCAAGGTGGTTGCGTTCCGCGACCAGGACTTTGCGGACCTGTCGATTGAGCAGGCGCTCGAGTTTGGGGGGTATTTTGGCCGGTATGTTTTCCATCCATCCATCCCAGCATCTTCGGCATGACTGACTCCAAAACCCAGCCACCACATCCACCCCACCTCCGGCGCCCCCGCCGGCTATCCCGAGATCCATCTCGTACACCGCGGAGCCGGCGACAACAGCGTGGACACCTTCTTCGCGAACCGCACGAGCAGCGTAGCATGGCACTCAGACGTGTCCTACGAAGCGCAACCGCCCGGCACCACCTTCCTGTACATCCTGGACAAGCCGGAGACGGGCGGCGACACGCTCTTCGTCGACGCGGCCGAGGCCTACCGGCGGCTGAGCCCCGGCTTCGCGCAGCGCCTACACGGCCTGCGCGCAACGCACTCGGCCGTTGAGCAGGCGAACGCCAGTCTTGCAAGGGGTGGGATCAAGCGCCGCGAGCCGGTGGTGAATGAACATCCTGTGATTAGGACGCATCCGGTTACCGGGGAGAAGGCGATTTATGTCAACCCGCAGTGTGAGCCCCTTCCCTTCCCTTCCCCACCAGCATAGGTATCCCGCCTTCCACCCTCAGAACATGAGACTGACAGCGTTGTGTGACACAGTCACGCGCGACATCGTGGGCCTGAAGAAAGAAGAATCCGACGCGCTGCTCAAGTTCCTGTACGACCACCTGGCGTACGGCGCCGACTTCCAGGCGCGCGTGAAATGGGAGGAGCGCACGGTGGTGGTGTGGGACAACCGCGTGACGCAGCACTCGGCGCTGGTCGACTGGAAGAACGGGCAGCGGCGCCACCTGGCGCGCATCACGCCGCAGGCGGAGCGGCCGTTTGAGACGCCGTTTGAGGGCTGATTCCCTTTTCTTTTCTTTTTTGATATCAAGGGTTGTTCATCGTGTTGACGATGGGATGGATCGGGGTGTAGGAGTTTGTAAACCAGATTGATGCTGATGATCACATGAATGGGATTGTGATGAGCGCTGCAGCTTGGCTTTCCGATGTCTTGATCTTGCTGTCGTCTTGTTTAAGCTCGCGGCGTCGCTTCTGATCTGCTCTCCGTGCGCGTAGCCTGGCGAAGAAATCATTGTCGTCATCGACGGGTGGTGGCTCCGCGGGTTCGCTGATGGAGGTGTCCGCAAACGGCCGCTTTGGTGCGCTGTTGGTCCTCGAGATCAGCTGTTTTGAGCTGGTGGGCTCAGTGTCCGTCCTCGTTAGAGCTTTCCCAAAAACTGGAGGTCGTGGGGCTTGTTCAGGCCGCCGCGTAGGCTTTGACGGCAAGGACGGCTGTCCGTCGAGATCATCATCATCGGAATCCGAAGAAGACTCCCGCTTGAACCTGATGGAATCTGCCTCTGCCCTCCGCTCCGACATGTTGCTGCTGCCATGGCGAACCAGACTTTGATAGCTGGTCGGACTAACGTCGGCTGCGCTCCGTTGGCTTGTACCCGGGCGAGATCCCACCGCCGCAGTCAGCAATACCGCTTGTTTTCTCGGACTCTCCATCAGCCCTTGCAGCGAGGTAGCTGGGCGTCCCGAAGACCGCTGGCCCAAAGCCTCTTCGATGCCCCTGCGCTGCCGCGAGGCCGTGTCCAGAGCGACATGGCGTCGCTTCACCAGATCTGTCATATCGCCTGTGACTGGTCGCGAGATGTTTCGGATGGTTTCGGCGTTTTGTGACTTAGCGAGGCCTTTCAGGCGCTGGTACTCAGCTGCGTGCAGATGGCGGGTGAAGCCGCCTGCCACGGCCAGAAACTCGTCCTCCACCATGCGGTACATGTCATCGTTGTCGATGCCTTCAATCATACATCTAGTTAAGCGTCAGCCGATACGAACTGGAAGCTGTTAATCAGTTCGGAAACCTACTCTTCCTGAAGCGGCTCAGGCGGTGGCGAAGTTGACGGTGATCGCGATCGTGCTAAGAGGCAGCCTAGATTCAGCGTTGAACACAACATCATCAAAGAACTTCCAAGATATACCTCTAGCGAGCCCCAGACTGAGCCTCGATTTCTTGTTGGGATCTGGCGTCGAGGCAGCCCTAGGAGTTGACGTGGGGCGGTGCGAAGGGGCAGGGCTGCGGCTGGCGGAGGGGGTTAGGCTCGCAGTAGCCTGGGCGCCCCTTGGGCGCGACGGCGTCTGCTTCGTCGGCGCGCCACCGACTTTCCATGGAAGCTGTCGCGGCATGATCGCGTCAAAGTCAAGTGGTTTCAAGTTCGTCTCGCGTGCTTGCTTCACATCGCGGTCGGGCTGGCCTTGCCAATGGAATAGAAGTCAAATCAGTCGACAGTGGTGCGAGTCGGTTGGGAGTGCCAGAGTAGTCGCTCAACACACGCGGCCGTTGCGACGCCGGGGTTTAATGTAATGCAAAATAGTGTTGTCTCTGAGTTGAAGGGTGGCTCAAGTGATGGGTATTTGATGTGTTGCTGCGGTCTGGAGACGCTGGAAGCGCGAATGTGCATTGTGAGAGACGAAATGAAAAAGTGGATCGGAACATTTCCCACAACCTGAATCTCATGAACGCATGTGATTAGTCAGCTTACACACAACTCACCTGTCGGCAACCACAATGTGAACACAGCATGGTTGCCTTTTCTACGTAACGGACATTTCATCAGACGCATTTGTGACTCGGCTTGTAAATCTGGGGGAAACAACGCTCAGTTTCTGCACGGAGGTCGTTTGAGCATGGATAAGCTGTATAATGGCTGCGCCGTATTGGCAATTCAACACTCAGCCACCTCAGCAAAGCAGGTCAATGCGTTTTGTTAGATTCCACCAAACACGTTGCTAAGAATACTTAACTTGACACTTCTTAATCTCGAGGTTAATGAAACTGTTTCCAAGCTCTCTACTAGGCTAGACGGTATGGTTAATGTAGCTTGGTTAACTACCAGGCAATCTTATAAACTACGGCATTCAGCACTGGATACATCCGGCATCGATGTTTGCCGGACAAGTCGCCCAACGTTGTGGATTTCCCTCCAGCTTTTGTGTCTCGCTGTCACTGTTGGATTATCTACCCATGCGTGATCCAGCGTGAAGACCGCCGGGCAGGTGTATTGCCAACTATTTTCTTCATGTCACAGCACAGAGAACTCAGGTTCATTGTTGGAAAACTGAACGTATATATAGAATGTTGAGCTGGTGTTCCCCGAGCTCAAAAGAGTCATTAACGAAACCACCCAATTCAGGTAGTCAAGAAGTGAAGGTACTAAGGTATATACTCTAGCAAGCGCTGCTCCACCACATTAAGGGGATGTGCACTTGGTCTTGTACGTGCTGCCAATCTCGCCCCACTTGATGTTGGAGAAGGTGACCGAGGCATCCGGGTGCTGCTGCAGGATCAGGGCCGGGTCGCCCTCGGTGGCATTGCAGGGGCCCGCGTTGCCGCTGTCGAGCCAGTTCATGAAGCCGCCGTTGTCGACCCACAGGCTGAAGATGAGCACCATGCCGCGGCCGATGGCATCGCCCATGCGGGCCAGGCCGCCGCGCTGCTGCGTCCAGGTGGCGGTGGCGTTGCAGTAGTCGTTGTTGATGCTGTCGTAGGTGGCGCCGCCGGCCGAGACCGCGTGGTTCTTGATCACGACGCCGTCCTGCACGTACAGGCGGCGGATCTCGACCAGCTCGCCGTCCGCCTTGCCGTTGGACGTCAGGAACTGGGTGGTCACCGTCATCTTCTTGTTGGTGTCGACCGTCAGGTTGCGCCCGTAGTAGTCCTTGACGCCGTTGTTGGACGGGTTGTACGAGCACCCCCACTCGTCGCACACGCCCACCGGCTGCCCGCACTCGTCGGCCGACTCGCACTTGTACACGCGCGTGGCGTTGCACGGGTGCGGAGTGAGTGCCTGCGCAGCCGCGTTGGCCTCCCAGATGTCCATCTCGTTGCAGCACGCGCCGTACGTGTGGTTGGTGTTGAGCTGGGGGGATATTGGTCAGTAAAAGAATAATAGGAACTGTTGGAAGGAGAGAGAGATTGCGTTCACATACCTCGCCGTTGATGAAGTCGGCCTTGGGGCACTGCGCGTCGCAGTAGCCCGTGCCGTACGTGGCGCCCGCCGGGTTGAGCTTGCTGCGGCCGCCGTCCATCTCCATCTCGGAGAAGTACAGGGCGCCGTTCATGCCACACACGAGCTGGGAGACGTCGACGTCGAAGCTCAGCTCGGCGTTGAGCAGCTGGAAGTTCTCGTACTTCTGCCCGTCCTCGGCCAGCAGGTACACGCGCGGCGACACCGTGTTGTACTGCCCGTTGGAGCCCTTGAGCCACTGGTGCAGCGTCAGGGCGTCGGCCTTGGTGGTTACGCCGTGGGCCGCGTAGTCGACGCCCTCGAGCGCGCAGTTCTTGCCGCACGTCGCCGCGTCCGCGCACAGGTCGGCCCCGACGTTGCAGTTGGTCTTGGTGTCGCCGACCTTGTGCAGCTGGCGCGTGCCAGCGTCAATGACGACCGCGCTGTTGACGGGCTTGCAGCCGCTGCGGAGCGTGCATTTCTGCGTCGCCAGCTTGGGGTGGCGCTCTGGGACGGCAGTGCCGATCTGCTGGGCAGCAGCCAGCGACGACAGCAGCCACGCGGCGAGGAGGGACTTGGGAGCCATTGCGATGGTGTTCTGGATGGGATGTCTTCGAGCGCTGTGTTCCAGAATCTCCGGGGTAAGGACGGGGAGGTCAAGGGGGCTGCATTATAAACTCCACGATCCCCATGGGGCAGCGCGGAGGTGGCCGCGGGTTGTCGTCCCGGATCGTTGGGCCAGCCTCTCGGGAGCCGGCAAGCTAAAGTGACACTATCTCTAATGCTACATAGTAAGTTGGAGTAGGTTGGAGTAGGTATGGAGCCGGTTCGCTGTCTAAGCCGCGGGGCGCATCCGAAAGGGCTAAATGCAATCTCGGAAATCCACTTGGCAATGCGGCCACAGTCTTCATTTCGCCTAACCGCGTTTGCATACCTTCGCATACTGAGCCGGCCCGCCTCGGCCCCTGCGTGTTGATGCCGCGCTCGCGTGGACCGCCGGTCCTCCACCCACCGGGACTGGTCCCTCCGCCGTCTCTTGTGGTCAAGCAACGTCGGAATCAGGCCCGCGCGGCCGCTCAACCCCACAACCAAGATCAAACCACAAAATAGCTCCTCGCCCTGACATTGAAATAGAGAACCAACTTGAACACCATCTCGCATTCGGCCCGGGCCCGCTTGGCAGGACCCAAGCGCACCAGTTGCGGCTACAACGGCCTGCGCCCGCGTTCAGTTCCGAACGCAAACAACGACCCAAAGCAGCACCGTACAGCGTCCCTTCACAGCCGCATCTGGAGGTCCGTTGGATCCAATCGGCGACTGCTGGGTACAGCACATGGGATATATCGGAGCTCATTGCTACGCCCAACACCCTTACAACGTACCAACCTTAACTTGCCTTAGTTCCAGTTATTTGATGGGATAACTATGTTTTAATGTCCCTTCCTTTCAAGTACAGCCATCTTGACTCTGATTCGAGGCCGATTCGAGGCCGTCCGTAACATGATCGTCATTTGAATACGTCACATCTTCGACCATGTCGTCGGCATCTAGGAACCTGCCTCCGCCTCTTGCATGGTAGGTAATATGCCGTTCCGCACGACTCAATCTCAACCCGTACCGATCTCGCTGCTCGCGGGATGACAACCTGAACCCAGTTTGATGCGAAAAGATTCTGCTCCGGCATCGCATCTCTTGGGTTGGAATGTTCACGCAAGGAACAAAAGGTGCAATACACCGAGGGTAATGGCCAAATAGAGCGGACGGCAAGTCGAGAACACCGGCACTCAAACAAGAAATTGAACCACGAAAAGGTCAGTATTATAATCGAAGCCACATGCCGTCATGACAGTGCCGCCGCCACTACACTGCGCTCATCTCATCAAAAACATTATCGTTAGCAAAGCCATTAGATCCGTTCGTCATACCGCGATGCAAGTCAGAGAGTAAAAGCAGCCGAAAAGGAAGCACCATGCCCCAAGAGATGCAACCCAGCTTGAAACGCAACCGCTCAACGCCCACCAGCACGCAATGCACCTCACCGCTTTCCACATCCCCTTTCACAACTCCCCACCACCATGATCCCCCCCCTCATGCCACGGCCTAAAACTCCACGCAGTCCCCCGACTCCTCCTCTTCCCCGTCCCACCCCCCACCATCGCCACCCTCGTACGCTCCAACACCTCCTTCGGCGCAAACCCATAATACACCTTCCCGCCCACCACCACCGGACTCTCTCCCCACCCACCCCCATTCCCATTCCCACTAACCCCCACAGCCGCAGGCGTGCCATTCACCCCCGGCTCCGCCACAACCCCATACCCCAACCTCACCTCCAAAATCTCCCTCGGCACCTCCCCCCACCGACTCGCCTTCCACGGCAGCCCCTCCAAACACGGCGCGCGCGACGCCGCAACCACACTCGAGACATGCCCGTCCCGCACATGGAAGTTATTCTGGCTCAGCGCCGCGCTGCCGAGCACCACCGCAGCAGCGGCAACTGCCACGGCACACCCGTAGGCAAGCCACAGGTCGCGGCGGTTGTAGACATACGCGTTAGCGAGGCGGGTTTTGACGCAGGGGTATGCCAGGGCGGGGTCGGGGTCGGAAGTACTGGTGGAAGGGGTGGAGACGCCGCTGCGGAGGGCGGGATTCGCGGCCCAGGCGACGACGACGAATTGCGGGTAGGAGAGCAGGGAGAGGGTGATGTTTTCGTAGAAGTTGCGGACGAGGTCCGGGAGGTTGGGGTCGGGCAGGTAGGTCTGCGTGCTGATCAGGCCGACGTTGGTGACCAGGGAGCCGATCTGCGCGTAGGGGGCGTAGGTGATCTTGCCGTTGAGGTACTGGCGCATCGAGGCGCCCAGGGAGTGGTACGCGGCCGTGAGGCGGTAGGTGTCGACGTCGAGCGGGAGGACGTAGTTGGATTCCGGGAAGGCGACGGTGGTGTCGTTAGTGCCGTCCGAGGCGTTTTTGCCAAGAAGGAAGGTGGTGTTGATGATTGGGTGGAGATAGTCTCTTTTGAGAACAGTGGTGGCCTGCTGGGAGAGAGTGTGGTTGAATTGGACGGTGTAGTTGGTGACGTAGTGCTCGCAACGGGTCAACACTGCCTCGAAAGACGTGTTCCACTTGGGGTCAGTGATGTCCGCCGGAGGGTCCCCGGAGCCCGTGAACAGGGAATATCCGAGCCAGACGACAGGCTCTGTCTTGAATGCACCCAGATGTTTGGGATACGGCGGGCTCATTGTGGGGGCACCCCCAGGAAAAACATCAACCTGCGGCAACACCTCCCCCTGGGTAGTGTCGGAGAGGAAGGAAGAATTGCCCTGGGGCGCCAAGTCGGTCAAGTTGAGGGGCGACCCCCATTTGTGATAGTCGTTGGGATTAAGGGTTCTGTTCCTCGCCACTTGGGAGCACTTGTACCCTGGCCCCGTGAATGAGATTGTGTAGCTGCAGTTCCAGCCAGCGCCGCATGTTTCCAGTGCGACATCGCGTCTAGGAACAACCGCATGGGTGAGCGCGGCCTGTGACACTACTAGGTCGGCCTGGTTGCTGCTCGCAGTCCAGTAGTCGAAAAATGTGTCATTGAAAGGCGTATCAACCATATTCTCCGAGCTTTTGAACGTGCTGTTGTAGAGGGACAGCGATGTTCCAATGAAGCCATTCAGCAGGTCCTTGTTCCTCCAGTTCTTGTGCTTCTCGGCATCGAAATTCAGTGTTCGGACTCCAAAACAATGGTCATCCTTGGTCTCGGTAAGAGGCGCCACGGTCAGCGTAGAAGGAATCAGGATCACCGTCAGGGGAAAGAGCCTGGTCATCTTAGCGAGGTTCATCAGAGAGCGAGGAATGTTCAAGGCAAAGAACAGGGACGACCAACCATGCCACGGCCCCAAGTACGGCGGTCAAGGGCGCTTTTTTGAGGAACTCCCAGTCCAAAAGTGCAATCGGCTCCTCCAAGGCGGCAAACATGTGGTCGATAGTCCTCAGTCGGAGTACATTGCTGATAGCAGTGACCCAGATCTGCTGCCGGTAGGCAAACATGACGGTCGCCGCGAGGAATGCCTTAGATGCATAGGACAACAAACCGCCAAACCGCATCATGCGGATCTGGTCGTCGGCCGGCTGCCCATCGAGATGGTCGTAGAAAGCATGGTGGCCAACGGCAAAGGCGAACCCGGCGCAAAAGGTGGCGTACATGGGCCAGCCGCTGTAGAGCATCTTCCAAGCCCACGACTGTTTGAGCCTGGCAAACGGAGGGGGTCTCTGGCCACCCGTGAGAGGCGCGTTCTCGTACGGGTGCGGTGAATAGCCATAGTACGGCGTGGCGCCCGGGGTGCCGAGGGCGTATTCTTGCGGCGATAGCGTCGACTTCAACGGGTCGAGGGGAGGCGGAGGTGCGTAGGAGTTGCCCGCAAGGCTGTCTTGTTCAAACGAGTCCCTCGACACGATGGGATGATACCCGGGAAATTGGGCCGTTTGGTCGTCCGACTCGATTCCCAGGCCCACACTGGACGGAGTATTGACGCCAACCGGCACCTCCCGAACCTGCGGGCCCCCGGCCGCAAACGCAACCCGTGGAGGCCGCGGCGGCGATGGGGACCAGTTGACATCGGGAGTTGCCGCGATCGGGTCCCAGCGATCACTCTCTGCGTCGCGCTGCAAGTACGAATCGTAATCGATCGACTCTGGGCGCGCCGCGGATTGTGACTCCATGACGGTGGGGCAATGGCGAGAGAGGACAAGGGAAATGCATGGGTTGCGGTGTTGGCTTGTGGGGTTTGTGCGAGGTTCCGGGGGTGACGAACAACCGGGACCAGCCAGGTGGTAAAGAGCTGCTTAAGATATCAGCACGCCACGGAGAGAGGGCATGCACGTCATGAGGCTGGCCGTGTCGAGTCGGCGGTCGTCGTTGCTGCGACCCGAAAGCTGGGTGGGCGGTTGCACAAGCGGGACGAATCGTGGGAAGGCGCATCGTGGTTGGAGCAGCCCTGGGGGACATGCGACCTGCAAGCACACACACACCTTCCACAAACATGGAAGAGGGAGCCCCGCCAGTGGCACAGCCGGAGCGGCCCGAGTTTGGTGGGCATGCGAGCCAGTACAAGAAGGAGCGAGAATAGAAACAAGCTGCGGGGCAGGTTCGTGATGGTGATGTGGCTGCCCTCGGCGACGCAGGGCAGGGTGGCTGAAGGGGAAGTGCTTATACCAAAACAGCCAGCTCGCCAGGTCGATCATGCAAGACCTGCAGGCGTTGGAACCAACAGCTTGCTCGTCTGCAACTGCGACTGGTCGCGTTGCCCACCGCCTCCACCCCACCATTTCCTAATCCGTCGGCAAGTGCGGCTTGCGAGATGCATGGCGGATGTCAGGTCTCAGGTCGTGAAGGTGACGGCATGCAGGCTTGACCGTGCAGCGAGCGCCGGCAACTGTGGGAATTGAGTTTTATTAGTATGAGACAATGGGAGAGTCGGGCTGGGCAGTGACGGTTGCCTGAAGCTTGCTTTTCACGGCTTAGACTCTTGAGGAAGGGGCAGATGGAGGAGGAGGAGAAGGCGTTGTCAGGTGGAAGGTCCCAAAGTGGTTGACGGAAATTGCAAAAGAAAAGGACGAAACGCGATTTGAACGCGTGACCTACCGGACTGCAGCCGGTTGCTCTACCCCTGAGCTATTCGTCCTATCATTGTTCATGATTGTTAGTCTAACACCTATAAAGACGCACGTCAGCCCGGGTGAGTAGCATTTACGACCAGAACATATTAATACCTGCTATCAGCGTAGTCGAAATCTGCTTTTTTTTACCTAGCTAGCAACATTGTTTTAGAGCCTAAAGTTCAAGTTCTCACTGTGCCACTCTGCACTTGAATGGCCCTGGAGTTCTCCTGATGGGCAGTTGCCGATTGTGCTAGACTGTGCGGTGACTTAGGAAACTTGAAATTATCACAAAACCTCCCCGCTCTCTCACCCGCTGGCAGCTGTGCCGACTCTCTTACTTTCTGGGCTCTGTCAGGTGATTCTTGCCAAACCCAAACGATTTCTGCACCTAATCTCGACCGAACTCTCTCTACCCCGTGCGGCAGCCGGATCTACCATCCACCGTAATATTTTTCAGGACAGCGCTGATGCCACTGGATTTTACGCCGCCGCTAGAGCGTTCATTCCGGCAATTTCCCCTCCGCAGCATCATGGTCGTTGACTCCAACTCGCGGATGCAGAGTCTCCCTCCCGAGCATTTTCTATCCCTCGATGCCACCAAAGCTCGCCGGCTTTTTGACAGCGAGATATTGACCATAACGAACCTACTATCCCAGGCTATGACGCAAATCAAGAATGAAAATACAAACGGACTGAAACTGGCAGCCATTGTCTTCCAAGCCCCTGAGCATAAGCTCCTGGGAGGCTGGAAGAGGAACTGCGATCGGGCCACAGTCGTGGGTCACGGAATTCCGGTGGTTCTCAAGGCGAGACTGTTCTGTCCTCGGTAGACAACTCACCGCAATGGATTCTTGCTAACCGTCTTCGTTCAGAATTGCATTGCCACCGCCCCGGCTCTCGAAATGCCCACCAGCGCCGGCAGTTTCGCCCTCCTGAACGGCACTAAGATCACCAAACACGCCTCCGTCGGGGAAAGGGTATGAGTAGTCAGCCAACGCTGAAGACGGGACGTGTATTAAGCTCGACAGCTTATTGATGCCGGCGACATCATTGTCGGGAAAAGTAACCTCAGCGTAAGTAAATCGTACCGTTTCTGGCCTCACGCAGCTCGTTCTGGATAGCTAAACCTTGGCCTTCAAAGGAGCTCTGTGTTCAAGTGAGCACCCCTCATCCCGAGCGTGGTATCCCTTCAAGCCCCTCACCTTCACCATTTGTTTAGAGGCGACGCCTTTATCGACGGATTCTCTCTGGTTGGCGGCCAGACTGAATCGCCTTACGTGTACGGAAACATCGTACTCGACGAGGTTGATCTGTCCCCATCGGTAGGACCACCCTTTTGAGGCACGTTGCTCTTCCCGGTGTCGAAGTTAACGCCATCCAGAGTCCGGGTGTTTCTTCAACCGGCAGCGCGGTAAGCGTCTCGGCCGGATTTGCTCTCATCGGCGTCGGGACCGAAAATAATGGCTCCATTGTCCAACCGGTGTCCAGGCAAGCATTGTACGCCCTGAAGCCAACTCTCGGACTGGTGACGGCTGGAGGGTGTTGGCGGGTGTCCAAGAGCCTCGACACACCGGGTTGCATGGCGAAATCCGTGCGGGATCTTGCCGCGGCCACCGAGACCCTGCTCAACCCAGAGGCCCGCGAAAAACTTCCCGCCGAGGGCTATCAGTCGTTTTGTGGAACGTCATTCGACGGACTAAGACTGGGGTTCGTTGATCCCACCCTCTGGCGCCTTCCGCCGGACTTTTGGGTTCCAGGTCTGGAAGCCAAGGAGCAGCATTTGAGTCACTGCCCGTTTTAGATAGTCATTTCGCGGTCTCACGATGAATCAGGACTTATGTTACCACGGAGCACGAGGCAAGATGCAAGCTCTCGGTGCAACGGTCGTGTATCCCGTCAGCTTGCCATCACAGAGCGAGTTGATGGTAAGAGATGACTATCCTCCCTACATCGTGAACTGCATGTTCGCCCCTTACCCCGGAAATTAAATGGGACCGACAACGCTAACCTGTGTTACATTCAGCCTACGAGCACGAAGAGACCGCCAACGACTTCTTCCGTGAGCACGCTAAACCGGAATCTCAGGTTTACAGCCTTGCGAGTCTGGTCGGATTCAACTTGGAGCACGCTGAGGAGTGCATGCCGAGAGGTGTGAATCGAAGATGTCCCAAATACTCGTCTTTCCTGACCCAGACTACAGATGCGCCTGATCAGTAGTGGCCGGTCAAGGCTGTGCAGAACCGACCGTCCGAACAGCAGTACATCGATGCTTTTCAGCACATGCGCAAGGTCGGCGGAGACGAAGGACTTCGGAAGACCTTGGATGAGCACAAGCTTGATATTGTGATTGCGCCAAGGGACAGTTCAGTGTGTTCTCTGAGCACAGCTTCTGGTATGTTGAACCGCTCATGTACCCCCGGGCTATGAACCCTCCGTCGCCGGCTCTTCGTCAACTCGTTCGTCGTTGCCTGACAGTTGCCAGGATATCCGATTGCAAATGTCCCTCTTGAGCGGTACCGTCTAGAAGTCGAGTACAGTCGTCCTTTTGGTCTTGCTGCCCTGGCTCGGCCAGAGGCTGAGAGGTTCCTCTTCCGTTTCATGAGTGCGTACGAGGCGAATTTCCCAGCTCGAGTCATTCCGGAGCAGTTGCTCCGGAGGTCCGAGATCTGAGACTGAGAGCTTTGTCAAAAGCGATTCATGGAGGATGAGCTGAAGCCATGTTGCTGTCTCTTCATGTTTCCCGCCTACGCGATATCTCTTCATCTGTTTCTTCCTTACTCTAGATATCACTGTGCCAGAGCTTCAACCCCTTCTGACAACAGTGCCAGTCCAGAAGACTAGACTTGCCGAGTACATGGCTCAAGTCGAGCTAGAATCTTCGGTCATCTGCCCATATTAACCTGACAGAAAGCGAACAGCACCAGTTGGCTGAATACCCGCACCAAGTCTGGCCCAACCTTCGGGTGATTGTTCTTTGGCAACCCGGTTCCATCAACTCGTTCAAAAAGCCACGCTACCACTCGATTTCCTTCCCACCACAACCGGCCTCTTCACTCTGCGGTTTCTTCCACTCAAACAACCCTCCCCTCTCCAAGAACGCGTCCTCGTCCCAAAACACACTCTGCAGCGCCCTCTCCACGCCGACCTCCAGAATTGGTCGAGAAGGCTGCTGGCCGTCCGATCCAAGAACCTCAGATACTCATCCAGAATCAAGTAACTCTTTGCCATCAACCGGTTCGGCTCCGGCACCAGACACTCCTGCCCGCGATGCCGCTCACAAAACGCCTCACACTCCTCATCCGAAATCGTAAACCGATGCCCATTTCTGAGCCTCTCCTCCGAGTCATTCTCCCCCTGCACAATCAGCACCTGGAAACACTTCCACCGAAACGGCCTCAGCTCCGCAATATGCCGGTTCATATCCTCCCCCACATTCAACTTATTCACCACCGTATTCACCTTAAACATAACCCCATACTTCCGACACCACTCCGCAATCCGATACAACCTGTTCACCTGCTCCCCACCCCCCCTCCCAATCTCAACATTCGTCTGCTCCTCAAACGAATCACACGACACCGCGAGGATATCCAACGACGCCGCGTGCTCGCGCAGCCACGCCTCGCGCACCAGACTGCCGTTGGTGACGATGGAGACGGCCTCGAGCCGCAGCTCGCGTTTGCAGAAGTGCACCATGGCGCCGAGCGGTTTGGGGTAGAGGAAGGGCTCGCCGCCGGCGAAGTTGATTTTGCGCATGCCGGCGTCGGCGAGGAGGCGGAGGGCGTGGAGCTGCTGTGGGAGGGGCGCGATGTGTGAGGTTGTCGCCGTATGGAAGCAGAAGCCGCAGGTGGCGTTGCAGCGGCGCGTGAAATGGTAGTTGACGGAGACGGGGATTTTGTGGCTGGGGTTGGGGCCGCGGGGGAGGAAAGGGGGGTGAGGGAGGCGGAGATTGCGGAGGGGGCTGTGTCTGGTCAGGAGGCGGATGAGGATGCTGAGAAGGAGTATGCCGATGAGAAGGACTGCGGATGCCGACATCATGACGATGGTAGCGCGGTTGATGTCTTGTGGACTTGTCGTGAGAACGGCTTTTGAACCTGAGTCTGAAAGAAGGGGTTGGCGTTGGGGTGGAAATCTACCTAGGTAGGTAGCTCGGGGGGATCGCCTGTTAAATATTGCTTGCTGAACTTGGAAGATGTAAGAAAACCAGCACAGTCCCTGCCTACTTGATGCGACAGGTGACTCAATCCACCTGAAAGAGACCTGATTGATGTTCTCTTGTTTGACAAAACCTACCTACTGTAGGTAGCAAGCACTTGCCCTTTACAATTCATGTTACCACATTGTAAGAAGCGTTTCCTGTAACATAAGGCTGGGACCTCCTTCACGTTTTCTGATATGATCAAACTTCTCTATGAATGTTACATTGCTCGTTTTATTGCGTTTGTTGCTTTTGTGATTTCTGCCATACAAACGCGTTGGTCACTTGAGTTTGTTCTCAAAGTAATCCGCGCCGTATCTTTGCTGCTGTTGTTGAATGACCACAATGATACGTGTTTGCGTCTTCCTGCAGTCATCAGCATGACATAGATTGGAGCTGGGTATTTAATGGGCTGCTATCGCCTCCCAAGTTGCCCCTTCGTCTTCTACGATTACCTCAACCTCCCTGACCAGAAGAGATAGCATCAACACCAATCTCATCCATGTCAGCAATGGAGTACGATGACGACGAAAAGCCGCGCTACATTTTTGTCATCGGTAGGTGACGCCCTTTGGGTGCAGTGAGTAGAAAGTGACCACAGTTAGCTGACTACATCAATCTAGGTGCCCCTGGTGCTGGCAAGGGGACGCTGGGCAAGAGGCTGGCGCAGGAGTACAAGCTCACCCACATCTCGGTCGGCGATTTGCTCCGCGGAAAGGCCGACGAAGACGCCAACATCCGGATGGCCATCGAGAGCAACGAGCTGCTGCCATCCCAGTACCTTTTCCCGGTGTTGAGGGAGGCCTTCCGTGACGCTGTGTCTGGATATCCCATTGTCTTGGACGGGTTTCCCCGGAGGATAGAACAGATCCGCGAGTTTGAGAAGGCCGTGAGCAAACCGCTGTTTGGTTTTGACTGAGAAATAGCTAACGTTCACTAGTTTGACAAGCCACTTCTTGTTCTATTCTTCCAGTGTCCTAAATTTCTGGCCAAAGAACGGGTTCTGGAGAGACAAGATGGCCGAGCGGGAGACACCGACGAGATGTTTGAGAAGAGGTACACGGAGTACCTCGAGCTGAACCCACCAATCCTGGATTACTACGGCAACAGCCGGGGCGAGAACAAGCTTGTTGAGGTAAATGCCATATGCGCACCTTGATAGTGTTGTCCGTTGCTAACAGCTACCAGGCCAATACCAGCGCAGCCTCAAGCGAGGAGTGGTGGGAAAATCTGTTGACGGCGTTGAAAGGGAGGAATGAGGGGAAGCAGCTGCTGAGTCGGAAGCGAGGCGGCGAGGTTCGGCCGTGGACTGGTAAATATTGAGGTACGAGCATAGAGGTTGTCAATGATGGCTTGTCTGGGGTTTGTTTTGGGCAGTATGACTTGGTTAGGAGACAAATAAGCCGGTGAGCCGAACTGCTGATGTGCCCGACTTAGCCAGTGGTAGTACCCATGACATCCTAGCTCGTACACTACAACAACCCACAGTACCACGCACTGAACCCCATCAACCTGCTCATCCCCTCCGCTCACCCCTCTTGGCCCTCTCAAAATAAGCAGTCAGCTTCCCCACCGCCTCACCCTCCTCCCACGCCCACTTATACCTCCCCATAAACCCCTCAATCCTCCGATCCATCTCTTCCATCAACACACTCTTCTCCCCCTCCCCCATCCCACCCTCCCTCTCAACCTGCAGCTCCACCTCCCCCACCTCATGCCCAAAATCCATCCGATCCCTCACCACCGCAAACTCCCCATCTACCAGCCACGCCTCGCGCGTAGTCACAAACTCAGCCAGTTTTCCCAGCCCAAAGTTGTGCAACCCTCCAGCCCCCACATCCCGACGAGCCTGCTGCCCAGTCCCGAGAATGGCGCTCACGCACCCCGCGACCTCCTGCTCGCCGCACAGCTCCTCAAAGCGCGAGTTGACAAAATCCCCGCCTCGCTTGATCTTGGCCTGCCACACGCCGTTGCGGAGACGCACCCAAGCGCCAGCGGCGCAGAGGGTGTGGCACGGCGTGTCGTAGTACATGTCGTGGATTGTGCGGGTCGGAAGGGCAAGCACCGAGCTGAACAGCGGGTTGCAGTACTTTTGGGTTTGGGTGGGAAGGCGATGGTGGTGGGGGTTGGAGTGGTGCAGGTCGGTCAGGGTGGGCACGGCGAGGCGGGGGAATTTGCGCTCGACTTCGAGGATTGTTGCCTTGATGGGTCTTGTTTGGCGGGTCGATTCATGTTGGATGGGAAAGATGATCTTGGAGAGGACGGCGCGGGTAGCGCGCAGAGCCATCGCGAATGAGGGAGGTGGCACTGGGGTGAACTCCGATTGAATGTCGTGTGGGCGGCGCGGAAGTCGGTTGGCAAGAGACGTTGCGCGAATGCGAATTCTTCTGAGCAGGCTGAAAACTCGGGTAAGGTACTATTTCCTTGTGCTGGTTGCCGTCGGTTGGTGGTGCGCAGGATACCTACAGGTAACTAGGTAGTTGATCCAATGTTGCTGGAGCTGAATTCGGGCGGCCTGCCAGATGCTGAACTGGCCTGAAAGCCGCTGCGCAAAGCTTCTTGATCTACGATGCTACTTGGAATTAAGGCTAGGTGAGGGTCTGGCATGGCATGTGGCCGGGTAGGAATCGGCTAGCTGCTTCAGAATCGGACGACAACAGACTGGATGCAATCGTGAGATGTGACACAAACTCATGGCCTCTGCAGGCCATTGGTGTGTTGATGTCCAATACCAAACGCGGTACATTACATGAATGGAACAAGTTATGGCAGGCAGGCACTTTGGGACGAATGCCCCAAACCCGAGTCTGCTTGGGTTGTTCGTTGCTGCCTCTCATCCTCGTCAGATCAATGAACTGCTGAGTTCGACTGTGGTCAAATGTTGGTCATTTCAGGCAGAAACAGTCATGAATGTGGCACTCGTTCAACGTGCGTCTTTGGACGGAACGACGCTTGGCTTATATGCAGTCTGAGTGCTGCATGTTTGGGGGTAAAATTAATTGACCCATGTTACTGACCGAGAGTGTTCTTGATTGGATATCGTCTCGTGGTGGCTGTCTTCGGAGCTGAAAACTGAATGACCTCGCGAGGCTCCGTGCGGGGATTTGAGAGGAGTCCCTTAGTCCCTTGCAAATTGCAACCGAATCCTGCTAGACACGCCGTACTATCTCAGCTCCACCAGCAACCATATTTCAAGAGGACGCTTTGCTATTTCAAGAGACTGTTGAACTCACACGACACCCGACCATGAGGCTCATCAATGTGCAGGACTTCAGTCTCATCGAGGTGAACGGGCCCGACGACTACCCGTACGCCATTTTATCACACACATGGAGCAAGACCGGGGAAGTGAGCTATGATGATATGAAGGATCTCAGCGTTGCGCGGACAAGGAGCGAATGGGCAAAGATCGAAGTGACCTGTGCTCTGGCACAAACCCACGAGATACCCGTACGCTACGTGTGGATCGACACGTGCTGCATCAACAAGAGCAGCAGTGCCGAGTTGACCGAAGCCATCAACTCCATGTTCGAGTGGTACAAAAAGGCGGCGCGATGCTACGCTTACCTCTCTGACTTGCCCGCAAGCCCCAACGGGAACCCGGCATCTGCCCGCGCAAAAGAGCAGTTGCGAGCCGACCTCGCCCGATGTCTGTGGTTCAGCCGGGGCTGGACCTTGCAGGAGTTGATCGCACCCAAGGCTGTCGAGTTCTACGATAGCAATTGGACGTATCGAGGCACGAAGGCAGACTTGGGGTATGAAATCAGCCGCATCACCGACATTGACATGTCTGTGCTCTCCAACTGCGATGAGCTGTCGACCATCCCGGTAGCCCGCAAGATGTCATGGGCTGCCCGGAGAATAACGACGCGACCGGAGGACATCGCATATTGTCTGCTCGGCATCTTTGGCGTCAACCTGCCTCTCATCTACGGCGAAGGCGCCAAGGCCTTCATCCGCCTGCAAGAAGTTATTGCGCAATCGACGAATGACCTGTCTCTCTTCGCGTGGTCCGAGGACGAGCACAACCCACGATTGCAGTCTTACTATGGTATTCTGGCCCAGTCTCCCCAGCAATTCGCCTCGTGTCGCCGTCTGGAAGTCATCCCGGACCCGCTGCGCCACGATACCCACTTCTTCACCATCACGAACCGCGGCGTGGAGTTTCAAACGTCGCTCAACATGGATTTCGCGGAGAAGGACTACCTGATGCATCTGTACTGCCGGGATGGCGCGGTGCAACGCCCCAAAGGCCGCTACGGGATGATCGCCATCCGCCTCGTCAAGACATCTTCCGGCTTCGTCCGCCATCGTGTTGGCGGCGTCTTCGTCGACGACAACGACACCACCGCCAGCTCACCATCAGACGCTCCATCAAGCATATGGGACCACCCATTCATGAGGCCGGTCAATATCCCGCAGCTTATCACCCCAGCCGAGTCGACGCGTCTTGCTAGCCAGCGCCTGCACGAAGCATTCATGTTCAAGGTGGTGGTCCCCCCGGGGGTGACATACGAGTTGGTGACGCACAACCCTACCCTCCGCAAGTCCGAGTGGGACCCTGGTTCGCTGCGGCCGTCATACTGGGACCCGGCCGGATCCGTGTTCCTGACCGAGGGCTACGAGTACTTCACCGGCTTCCTGTACATCACCTTCTCCTCAGCCCCATACGACCCTTTTGTGGTCATGTGCGGGTTGATGCCACGGGTCGCTTCCACCCACTTCAGCTCTGAGAAGGCCAGGCAAGGGGGTTCAGAGTCTCGGGTGGAGGCATGGTTTGCTCTCCGCCCTCCGCCGCGTTCGGGCTGGGCAGCCGGCTTCGCTTCGTCCACGCGCGTCGAGGACCGCATCGTCGACCTGCAGGATATCGTGCCCCCGCAGACGGACGTGAACTACCCCCGGTTCCTGACACGGCTTGGGCAGGCGATTCGCAGCACAATCAGCAGCGGCAAGGTCTTACCGGAAAGGGCGACGAGGATGAATCACCGGTCGAGGTGTGGGGTTGTCAAGGTCACCGGTGCAACCAGGGTCACCGACACGGAGCGCATCCACCACGTCCTGATCTCCTACGAAGAACTGGTGGTCCCGGCACAGCCGTTCCGCCAGTAGGTAGGTGGTCAGACCGCGTTGCTGATGAAACTGGAGATAAAGAGGAGAAAACAGGGGGCAGTTAGTGCAAGTTACAGGGGTATAACGTGCGCGTTGAGACTCGAGTTCAGGATTTGCCAGATCCTGCGGACGAACGTCATGTCATCTGCAGTGTACATAAAATTGGGAACTTTCTGTCCGCCACCGTTATCCACTTTCCATTCTCAATGAAGCTCTCATACATGGAGTGTCTGACACCTTCTTCCATACGATGAGGTAGGAGCGCTGAGCGAATAGTGACTTCAAGATCGTATTACTCAAACTACTCGAGGTAAGGAAGGTGTTTATCCGAATGCTGATATGTACATATAGGTAAGAATCTCCTGGAACCTCAAACGTCTGCGCATACATGTAAACTACGAAGCCTTTTGACAGCCTGCTGATGAAGCTGTAAAACAAACGCCAGAAGATGACACCTGGTTGACCTGGTCGACTTCCCAGGTCCCCATGTATGATGCGAACGGCCAGCCATCAAAAGAGTCAATCATCTCAACTGAGAGCCACCGAACAGCCAAGCAAACTTCCCTTTTGTGCTCCCAGCCCGTGAAGCCTACGACCTGAATACTGGTCGCAATGGCAACGAGTAGGTCTCTTCCCTCAAGCCGTCCGAGGTCACCGACATGGGATGCCCCGGCTGGGCTCGTAGGCTTGCTAACCAGCCGTGAAGCCCGACTTCTTCCATGAGAGGCCTGACATTGGTGCCCCCTTGTGAGCCTGGCTCCGGCAACCACATCGGCTGCCTTACAAGTTGGGGCTGCGGACCATGCGGCGTTGGCGTGACGGGAAGCGAGCCAGCAGCAGTCGACAGCACCGACCCATACATGTACGGATTTCTGGGTACCTCGAATGGGCTTAGGAGACTCGCTGTGCGGGCTTCGAAAATCGATCTGCTGGAGCTGACCTGCGCCTGCAGACACACGGACACGCGCGGAGGCACATCTGGATTTGGCCCGCTTTGCCCGGCCGGTGGTGCTGCTCTCAAAGACGGCGATCGGTTCAAAGACGGCGGTCTTGAGTACGGCGGTGAAATGGACGCGGAGCGCGACGATGACGAGGGCCCGCAGCTGCGCAAAGCCTGGTGTTGGAGCTCCAGAAGGCGCGTCTTGAACAGGCCGACGTCCTCGGGACACGGGAAGCTCAGCGTCAGAACCTCGCAGCTGTGTCGCGCAAAATAACGCGGATATGTCCCCGAACGAATGCGGCACAGATTCCAGGATTCTTCTTCGTCTTGTCCCGCGAGTATGTCGACATTGAATGGTTTAGTCCTCCCTGACTTTGGTTCCGAAGATGAGACCAACTCCAGCCTCGTTGGGTTCCGTGGGCAAAGTCGGCATTGCAGGTCTCTGACTTTCCGAGGAATTAGCAAGAGGTCAAAGTGTTGTTCAAAGGGTGTGGTCCTCAAAGCTTACTGTTTACCCTCCACGTGTGGTGCGGCTTGTTCCCGTCCTCATCCGACACAGTTCCTCTCCCAAACAACACGAGCAAGGGTGGTGGATTGGCGCGTGAAACCATCAACTCCCTGCCCTTAGCGTCTGTTTGAATGGACATGCTGCGAGCGCTCGCAGCAGACTGAGTTGAAAGCACTGAGGCAGGTCTCGGTGTGAACCGGGCTCTGGGGCTTAGTCCTGTCGGCGTTGAACTGAAAGGGGAAGTTGGTTCGCCTATGGGTTCTGGCGGTTCAGACCACCAGAGCTGCGCTTCCCCGTCGGCTTCAGTCATGGTGGACCGTTTGAACAGGTGCTGTTCTAGGGTGGAGGCGGTCACGTTTTTGAACCTCTCGCACGGTGTGTACCCTGTTACGACTCGCTGGAATGTGAATGCGTCGTGCTCACCCAGGAGCTTGTACTCAACGCCGCCGGGAGGACCTGTGCCACCTGCTCCATAAACGACTTCCACGTTCCACAGCGCTGTCACATCAGTGTTGTCTGGGTCCAAGTACCGAGGAATGACGGCCGTGGTTGTTAGGTCGAGATGCCAGGTTTCAAGGTCTGGATTCGTGCGCCCATCGCGGTGGAGCTTTTTGGTGATGGTGAGAAAAGTGTCACCGTCACGGCGGATTTCCAACTCCGCTGGGTCAGCGTCAGAGGTGAAAAGTCGGACGGTCTCGGATGGGGCAGTTTGGGGTGGGAGAGACGGGTGAAAACTGCTGCGATTAGGGTTCGACATGATTGCGATGATCACTGGAATGGAAGACGGCCCGAATAAGACACTGTCCGCAGTCAAGGCATACACTGGTGCCTTCAGGTGATACTGGACCGCGATGGCAACCAAGCTTTGAGGAGTCGTCGAAAACTTTCCTCTGGAGGCCGCTGAGAACATGTGTGGTCCGCGGGCGGGCTCCTGATGTAGACTAGAGCGAGGCAACCAAGACATCAGCCGCGCGGACCTGCTGACCGCCTGCACACCTAACGTTAACTATTGCTTTGACCTTCTTGCTGTGGCGTCCTCACTGCGGCTTTCAGCCGCATTGCGCCAGGGCTGGTCAGTTTGGCCACGACTGATTGGATGGGGGGTAGTTGGGCAGGGGCAGAATGAGGGCTGGTCACCCCATGACCCAACGCCGCCGAGGTGCTGTCTTGCAGTTTACGGCGTCTTGCGTCCACTAAGAGCGGCAAGGCGTCGAGCAGGCAAAGTTGCCAACCGATGTGATGGTAAGGCTCTCGCAACAATATGACTCAAATAAGTTGATTGCCATGTTCCGTATGTACCCGTATCTACCTAAGTTCCTCTGGGTTCAAACTCGCGAGGTCTGGGTCGTGGGCTGGAGCCTGGAGGCGACTTGTCATACTTTTCCAGTCCTTTTCGCAACCCGACCTGGCAGGGTAAATCTCGCAAGATCGAGCATGATCATGGCCCAGCTAGCCAATGACCGAAACGCCTACGACGCGCAGTTTGGAAGAAATGACGCCGTTTCGTTGGAGGAGCTTGTTCGGCAGGAGAGGCACGAGCAAGTAAGTTGGTGACATGATCCGCACTGCCCGGGCATTTATTTTACCACCTATGCTCTGTCAAGTCACGCCGGCTTTCTAACCCTTGACTCTTTCCTAGAACCGAGTTGACGTTGGCGCGACGGCGACACAACGGCTTGGGCGCCTCACAGTTGTCTGTCTTATCCTCAACCGCACAATCGGGACCGGAATCTTCGCGCAGCCGTCGAACGTGCTCTACCTGACAGGTAGTCCGGCTGTCGCAGTCATTCTCTGGATTGTCGGCGGGCTGATCATCCTCTGCATCGCGCTCAGCTGGATCGAACTGGCTCTGGCGATTCCTCTCCACTGGGTGGATGAGGCACGAGCCTACTTCTGGGCTCCGCGGAGCGGCGGCGACAAGAACTTTCTCGAGTACATCTACGAAAAGCCGAGACTGCTCATGACTTGTGTCTATGGCATTACCTTCTACATGTTTGGGAACCTGGCTGGTAATGCCATTCAGTTCGGCGTGTACATGATGAATGCGATCTCTCCTACCTGCAACGAGAACGATGCCTGCTTCAGTAAGGCCGGCGTTATCCTCTGGGCTCTCTTTATTGTCTGCCTCTGCAGTTTCCTGAACGTCGCGACGAGGACCTTGTTCATTCAGGTGAACAACGTTTTTGCTGTCCTCAAGGTCCTCTTCGTGGCGGCCACAGCCCTCGCTGGCATCATCTACGGCGCCGCTCACGGGGATGGCTGCCGCACCAACATCGCCTGGTCAAATCGCGGCGCCGGTGGCGAGTTCGGAGACATTGCGCTGGCAATGTTTTACGCCATGTACTCCTACACGGGCTTTGAGCAACCTTTCTACGTGCTGGCCGACGTCGAGCGGCCGCGAGACAGTTTTGCCACATCCGTCATCACCGCCCTCGCGACAGTCATGATTCTCTTCCCGCTCACCAACGTGGGGTACCTCTGCGTCGTGCCGTATGGCGGGCCCCAGACAGTGCCGGGGAACATGGCGTTGGAATTCTACGCCACCATCACCCGAGGCGGCGACCCCACCGTCGACACGACAGCCACGAACAGAGCTATGTCGGTAATCCTAGCCCTGATCGTCTTCGGCACCATCATGGCCCAAACCTTCACCGGCTCCCGCGTAAAACAAGAAATCGCCAAGGAAGCCATCATCCCCTTCTCCCTCGCCATCGCCACCGGCAGCCCCAGCCTAGCGGCACGACACCGAGCCCCAGGCGGCCTCCGCCACGGCCACGGCCGGCAGCCCATTACCGCGGTCTTCCTCGACAACCACCCAGAACAGGTCCCCATGTTCGCCACATTGGCACACACCCTCTCCGCCGCCGTCCTCATCCTCGTGGTCGGCATCCCCGCCAAGCCGTCCAACGCCTTCCGCATCCTCACCTACCTGCGCGTCTTCTCCATCATCGTCGTGCTGGGCGTGCTCACCGTCGCCGGCCTGGCTTACCTCAAGCTCGATTCTTGGTGGCATGGCGTGAGACCCGATCCTGACAATCGGGGCCCGCAGCGCCGGCCGGTTAACAACGCACAACGCGGCGGCCGCAGGTGGTTGGAGATACGCGAGTGGGCGCCCCCGCTGGACTGGGTGCCGACTTTTCTGGCGACGGCGGTGCTGGGGTTTCTGTCGGTGGCGAGTTTTGTGAAGCCGAGCCAGATTCGGGAGGACGAGAAGGCATACCCGTATTGGGTCAACCCGCTCATAGGGTGGCTTGTTTTGTTGGTGGGCGTGCTGTGGTGGGCTGGGCTGCGGCTGTGGCAGTGGAAGACGTTGACGCGGACCGAGGTGTACCGCCGGCCGCATCTGCACATAGGTGATGATGGGCATGCGGAGCTGAAGGCGGAGCTCATTGCGCAGCATAGGGGGGTGCAGTATCGAAACCGGTGAGCATGGAAACGTTCTTGGTTTGGCTGTAGCGATGTACATAGGTAGATACCTTTGCAGGTAATCTTGAGCTGTTTAACTCGTTGCCACACTGTTGCTACCTCAATCGAGCAAGGACCAAGATCCATGAGCTGCTTTGGTTCGAAACTGCTGCGGGTGGATTGACTCGGCATGTTGGGAGGTCAAGTACAATCCATTAATAACCTGAGCGCATTCTTCGACACGTGGGAGACAGAGCTGGGTCTAGTGCACAAGGACGGCTAGACTTGCTGAGTCTTTCATTGGATGTCTTACATCTGTGAGCACCTATTTGCATTGAGTGCAAGCGGAGACTATACTGCTTATTCACCCCGTCCTCGCCCTCCCTCCACTCGGCATGGCGGCGGCAGTGGCTTCAATGTTTCTTCTTCTTGTCGGCTTCTAGACCGTCTTGGCAACCTTGAACAGGCGGCATGGCAGGTTTTCCAATCACAGTGCTACAGCTCTTCGGTGTTTTGTGTTGGACCTCCTGTATCGGACGGGTAGTGACAGACCGTCGGAGCAAAATCCGAGGTGTCCGTCATCTTCGTTGAGTAGACGTTTGGGGAACTCTGGTGGGTACATGTCGGTAAGATTCTTGTGTTTGCTCAAACCACCTGCACTCATTGCAACTACATTAGTACACGACTAACGCATCGAGTCATCCCATGCTTGCATATTTCAGCAACATGCACGTAGCAATAGGTATCTAGTGCTGCTGCTTGGTACCTGGGTTTCACTACTCTCAGTTACCTAGGCAATTGCATGAACATGATACGCTATTATAGTACCTAATTACGATCTGAAATCCACGCGCAGTTCGTGCAACTAGGGTCCCACGTGTCTGAGTCCTATTCCGCCTGCTTTCTTACATAGTGACATGATTAATCTGAGGCTTTCAGTTTGCTGTCAAAGCTCAAGAAAGCTATCGTCATCAGGCAAAGGAACGTCCCCATCTAGCCACACCGGCTCTTCTCTGGGTGTCTCGTCGCCCTTGCGGCGGGTCGGCTCGCTCAATGGAAAGCTGCCATAGCCAAAGTCTACGCCGCAAGCAGTGAAAGCCATTCCGACGCCCATCACGTCAAAAGCCCTTGCGGCATGGTCCGCATCGCACCTGACAAGCCGAAGTGCCTTGAACTGTTTCTTTGGACCGACTGATTTGGCGAGGTACCGGAGCGCGTGGCCGAGCCGTGGCGTGAGCTTGCCGAGGTCACCCGCCAGATACAGCGATGTGACGCTTGTGGGGAGCAGCCTGGTGAGAAGAACGCTGTCGTAATTGGTGTATGACGCCCTCCCGCGGTGATTGGTTAGCATACTTGTGCTGAGGAACAGATGCTTGAGGGCCGTGAAGTTCTTCAATGTGTCAGACAGCGGCTGCGCATCGCCGCCGTCTGTGTATGCAGAGTGCCAGCCGCGCGCGCGGAGGTCCAGATGTAGCGATTCTAGGGTCACGCTATGTCGCTTGAGATGTTGAATGGCGTCCGAGGGCTGAAAGTGATCGATTTCATTTCCTTGTCCAGGTTCAATATCAGCCTCTCGTTCTCACCTCAAGACAAGAAAGCTAGAAAACTGCCTGCCACACTTACCAAGTTCAAAACACTGTGATATGTCATTTGCCGATGGATACGTTGCTTCATAAACGAAGGATTTCAGACCCGTCACGCACGAGTTGAGCAGAGCTCCCAAGCCGGCAGTACTGAGCCGGCTATGCGTAACCCGCAAGATCCGGATGTTCCGCAGGCCGCCACCGCTAGCATCCCGGCACGAGTGAAGGTTCAATGTCGTCATACTCCCTATACGAGCCGTCACCTCTAGGATCCCCCTCGCGTGGTACTCGAGGCTGAAAGGCAGGGCACGGTCGCAAACATCAAGAGTCTTCAGTTTCGTTAGGGCTCCCGACTCGGACAGCCCAGCGAGCGCCGAGATCGCCCCAGCCGGAATGTATGCGCTCGGCCCTTCGGTTTGAAGACTAAGACGCACCAAGTTTGGAAGCAGCGCCAGTACCACGCCAACCAGCTTCAACCCGGCAATGTTGACCAAGTTCTCCATTCCCTGAAAACAGGCGAGGTATTCGTCGGCTGCAGCACCAGCAGCCGCCCTTACTATGACATCAGCCTCTCCCTCCGTGACGGGCCGAAGAAGGTAAACGTGTACGTAGACGCGCTCAACCCGGGCCGCCAAGTCGGGGCGTGACACGAGGGTCCGCACAAACGCCGCTAGCCGGCCATCCCACGAGAACTGCTTCGACCGCCAGGCGTCGCCGTAGCCGGGGACAAACTCGTGGTACAAAATCTGCTGGGCGACGGACCGGACGCGTCTTGAGACCAGGCACATGGAGTGGAGGGCCATGCGGTAGTCGCGCGAGTACCACGACGGCTGGTCGCGATCCTGTTTCTCCCCACCGGCACACTCCGAGCTGCGGAAGTAGCCATCCGGCGAGTCGTAGCCGTGCGCCTTGGTGCAATGCAGACAGAACTGGCGCAGGATGAATGAGAGAGTCTCGTTCGGCAAGTTGGCGAGATTGGGGGCCATGGGAGTTGCGGTATGTGTTATAAAGATCGGCGCCGTCTCGTGCCGTCGAGTGTGACGGAATCCTGCGGCCAATGTCGAAGGGACCCGAACCCATCTGAGGTTCTTGATTAGCAGTCAAATTGATCACAGCGGTCCCCCCCCCCCCCCCCAGCGGGCCCTTCATATCCTTGTTAAAAGGGGCCACAACTTCAAGACTACCATGCCGCGACACGAAGGTTCAGGGCAGATAGATTTCTTCATATTGGAAATCAATTCTAAAGAAGACTGACAGCGAATTGTTCGATACCCGGCCTCACAACCATTCTTGATGCACCTCCCCTTGTGAGGCACTGGCTCGGGACTGGAAACCGGCAGCAGGGGCGGAGCCCGATATATTCATGTGGGAATGTCAGTGGAGATTCTGCTCCGTTCATTAGCTCAACGGGGAACGCGAGGTGACATTGGGGGCCATTGGTGCCTGTTGTGCACATTACACTCTGGATAGGAACAGCAACAAGGACCACGCATTGATGGTTGAGAGTTCTTGCTTGAGAGAAGCACCAGCTAATCTGAAGAACTGCGGGTAGGTGAGGTACCCTGCCGGGCCTACCAACACGCGGAGTATAAAGATGCGTCTCTCTTAGCCTTCCGTCTACTTGCGTCCGGAGGCTCTCTCTCTTTAGTCACAAGATCCCCACGGCACCCGGCAACTCGGATCCGGTATCAACATAGCCAACAATCACTTCACTGTCCCCAGTCCAGATTGCCATGTATCTGTAATTCTCTTCAGCCCTCGCTGAGGCCACAATGGCGGCGTTCCTCACCGGCACGGCAGCCGCACCGCCGCCTCCAAGCTCCAGCCCTACCCCAACTTGCAAACCTGGCACGTATATATGCGACAACGCACTAGAATACGCCCAAGAACACGTGGTCCAACTAGATCGGCTCCGTTGCCGAGGCCGTCTTCCTGCTCGGCGCCGAGCGCAACGCCGACCGCGTGTGGGGAGCCAGCTTTGCGCCGCTGATGCCGGAGGGCGGGGTTGCGCACAACACGCCGCAGCACAAGGATGCGGTCTAGAAGACTGTGAGCGAGGTGAAAGCGGATAAGGATGGCGTATTGGCGTTCAGTCTGCCGGATTGGTCGGCTGCTGTGTTGGAGGCGAAGTGGTGAAGGGGGGGGGGCTCCCTACCGAGAGGTGGCATGATTTCTTTTCCGTGGCTCGTGCGGCCTGTTGGCGGTGGTTTGGTGCCGTTCATGTATACCTACTGAACTACTTCCTCAACACATGTCCCGCATGGCTCAAGTATTGGTCCAGTGAGAACAGGTGGACGCCCAGCCAAACACCCGCTTGGAATCTTATCCGGAAAGGGACGGAGCCCAGGTGCGTTGAGATGCCCAGCTCAGCCCCAATAGTAGCACATCACGCTGTGAGTCTGGCGTGCCCGGCTACCTACCTTACATGTGCCTTTGTGCGTGTGACATGGTGCTGAGTACCTTATGAGATTATCCCACACCAGACTTGCATTTAAACCATGGCCCGGTCCTCGCCGGAAGGCGCGCAATGCATTATTACCATTTCCGGTCTGCATAATCTCCCATGGAAGCGTGGTACTTATGAAAGGCAGGGAGGTGCCTAGGTACATATAGCCATGCTCCTGATGCTGTTGATCATCACATCGGCCAGGGGATCCAAAATATGCTGCCACGCCCTGTGCCAAGCATTTCGGTACACAGTCTCAAGAAAGAGAAGAAGAAAAGAGGGACACAAAAGTGCGTGTCTCCCACCCTGTACCCGGCGAGGTGTTCCTGCCCTTTTTTTTTGCAGAGGGAGCCAGTCTACGACCTTCATCTCCCGGTTCGTGGTTCCAATGAGCAGCTCCATAGATAGGTGATAGGTCGGCATCGGATCCCGATCGTGACGATAATGCGATGTCGCATCCTTCGATAATCTCGGAGGATATGTGCGAGGTGAACTGTTGTCTCATAGTACATATTCCGCACAAAACGTGCAGTCGGGATATTGGACCGGAGTTCCCCTTCGTGTGGAGCTTTGACACGCTGATACCTACCTTCCTGGTACCTATTTCAGTCCATCCCAGCGCTTTTGTAGTCTTAGTGCAGCAGACGCCATATGTCGCCAGACTTGGATCAGGCCGAGAGAAAGGGGCGGTGACTAACGATCATCTTGTGGATGCAACGCACGGGTTGGCCACAAATTGAACTGACGATCGACTGAATTGAATTGACTTGACTAGAGGAGAACAGGAAGAAGATGCTCAGTATGGCCGTGGGCCAAGATCTACCATGCCACCCCCAGGGTGGTTACTGCCCGGTCAGACTAGTAGTGCCCAGACTGTGGCTTCCCATATCGACCAAGGCCCATTTGAGAGACCCAAGTCCAGAAGATCGTCAGAACAGGGATGGCGACGGGCCGGGAAGGGGGAGTCGGGGGGCAAGCGTTTGTATAATCGCACCCGCACCCCCCTGGTCAGGTAGGATATCGGACAACACCCGTGGACAAGGGTGTCGACGGTGATCCCTCTCTACTCACCACGACTCAACAATTGTTCATCAAGCATCACAGCTTCCAATTCTCCTTCAGTCACTGGCGGGTTTAACGATACGTACCTAAATTGCCATAGATGTGAACATGAGGGTAGGTAGTGATGAGGGCCATTGGCAACCGTGCCTGTAGCTACCTAGTTAGCCTTGAGTGCTTTTCGGCTTGCCCACTTAAGAAAGTTCCGAGGCCGATCTCAACACTGCGTTGCGGAGGCTTTCATCTTGGTGTTTGTAATACGGCGGGCTATCGGCCCTTACCAGCTGGATCTGAACGGGATGGACCAACCCCATACGCAGAAAATTGTGCTCTTGTCCGGCCGGAGCAATCTGGTGTCTCAGGTCGGAGTTTCTGTTCGGGAGACATACAAAGTATCCTACACGTATGAGACATGTGGATGGCCCTTTCAATCGAGCCAGGCTGGCTTCCAACCCTCGAGTCTCATGGTATTTGTTCCGTGGCACTCGGTGTCCGACCAACCTGCCTCACTCTGCCCTTGAGTTCTCATACATGGAGTTGGGGATTATAACTTGAACTGCCTTATCTAACCATTTTCGTTGGTAAGAAGCTATGATATTTTGTCTTTATGCTCCAGAGCGGCCTGGCGTTTGCGTCGGCGTCCATCGCAACCGTCACGGACGGCACGGGCGGGTCAAGGTCGTTTCCGGCCACTTCTGTTCATGCAGCCGTGGCGGCCGGCAACTTGGGGGGTTCGGTGATTGCCCAGAAAATCTCTTTAGTTACTCCGAGCATATTTCAGACATCCTTCCTGATGTGTCTGTTGATCCTGGCCGAGACACTTGGTCAGTGCCGTAATAGTCCTCGAGTGGGTGCAAACGGGTTGACAAACCTCCGGTCTACTTGGAGACAGGAATGAGCACACAGTTTGAGGCCGGGCGTCTGTGTGAAGGACTTTCCCACTACTCACAGTTTCCAATAATGTCAGAAGAGGCATATAAAGCTTGACATGCAACCCCCATATTCAGGTCTCAGGTGAACCATTTCGAGCATAGCCCAGTCACTGCTTCCAAAGCTCCGTCTCAAGTGTGCCCTATAAACACATCCCGTACAATATCCCCCGCCGCAATGCTGCTCAAGCTAGTTCAGGCTCTTGATCTGGAATATACGAGTTATGAATGTGTCCAGGATGTGCTTCGAGCACGGGCGGAATCAGTCTCCGCTGGCCACGTTCTCTTCTACCCCCTCGGCAGCACGGCTTCATCGACTCCGCGCCAAGTATCGTACAGTGCCCTTTCTGCCGAGGCACAATACAACAGTCGCAAGTTGTCAGCCTTGACTGGATTCGAGCGTGGCAAGCCCGTGCTCTTGCACCTGGACGATCACTGGGACGCGATATTGTGGTTCTGGAGCGTCCTTCTGGCGCATGGCCTGCCGGTTATGTCCTCGCCCCTGAGCAATGTTGAGGAACACCGTGCCAAGCATCTTGAAGGCCTTTCCAAGCTGCTCGAATCTCCCATTTGCATTACTCGGGAGGATTCCATGCACCTCTTCCAGGGGAGCGGCCACACTCTACAGTTGTACACTGTCGAGTCCCTTGACAGCGCGGATGTGACAAAGACGGCACTGGCCCCCAAACAAGAAGACAGTTCAGGTGCCGACCACCTTTGCGGCGGTGGCGTCGATACTACCTGCGATACCGTCTCCCACCAAACAGCCGCCCTCATGCTGACGTCGGGTAGCACGGGCAACGCAAAGGCCGTGCGTCTGAGGCACGGCCAGATGCTCGCCTCGGTGGCCGGCAAGATGGCAATTCGCCAGACGCCCGTCTACGGCGCCTTTCTCAACTGGATCGGCATGGACCACGTCGCGGCACTGGTCGAGACGCATCTCGCAGCATTGTGGCTGGGCGTCGACCAGGTGCATGTGCATCCGGCGGACATTGTGGCGTCGCCACAGCTCTTCCTGGACCTTCTCAGCCGCCACCGCGTCACCCGCACCTTTGCGCCCAACTTCTTCCTGGCAAAGCTCGTCTCTACCGAACCCAAGCCCACCACCACGCTGTGGGACTTGTCCTACCTCACTGCGCTCGTTTCAGGCGGCGAGGCCAATGACATCAAGACGTGCACCGCGGCAGCATCCCTGCTCTGCCGGTACGGGGCGCCGGCCAATGTTATCCAGCCTGGCTTCGGCATGACCGAGACCTGTGCAGGCTGCATCTACAATGTCGATTGCCCGGCCGAGGACCTGAAGCAGAACCGGAGCGTGGCGTCCCTGGGCCGCTGTATACCAGGCGTGGAGATGCGGGTCGTGGGGGCGAGCGGCCCAGGAGATCCGGGCGATCTCGAGGTACGGGGCGCCGCTGTCTTTGACGGCTACTACCAAAACCCGGCGGCGACGGCGGAGGCGTTTGCGTCGGGTGGCGGCTGGTTCCGCACAGGAGACAAGGCTGCCATCGACAAGGACGGCAATCTGTGCCTCATTGGCCGTTCCAAGGACGTCATCAACATCAACGGCGTCAAGATCGTCACAGCCGATGTACAGGCGGCGCTGGAGGCGGCACTGCGCGGAACAAGCGTCAGTCGAGTCGTCTGCTTCCCGTCCCGGGCGTCCGGGGCTGCCACCGAGCAAATCACGGTTGCCTGCGTCCCGCGGACGTGTCCACTCTCAGATGAAGACGCGGCCGATGTGGACCGCCGCGTGGTGGAGGCCTGCGCCATGGTCACCACAGCCGGCCGGCCAGCGGTCTTTGTGACCAGCAACTCTTCACTGCCTCTGCTTCCCCTGAGCGCGTTAGGCAAGATATCAGGGGCCAAAATGCGGACCCTATTCGAGGCAGGGGCCTTCGACGACGACGTCTCGCACCACCGTCGCGCGGTGGGAACGTTCCGGCGGAGAACCGAAGAGTCATCACCAACTGGAAAACGCGCAACCGAAGACCAAGAAAAGCTCAAGATGGACTTCGCTCTGATCAAGGGCTTGAAAACCGACGAGATCGGCCTTGATACGCCCCTTTTCGAGCTGGGGTTTACGTCCATGGACTTCATCAAGCTCAAGGCTCAAATCACCTCCCGCCTGGGCAGGGCCATAGAAACGATGCTACTTTTTAAGAACTCCACGGTGAGGCTCCTGGCCGCCGCCCTGTCCGTTCACCTTCGCGCCGCGGCCAATGGGTCACAAACCGAACACTTCAAAGGAGGTACAGGAGACGACGCCTACGAGCCCGTGGTCGTTCTCCGGTCCGCAGGCACCAAAGCTCCGCTCTGGCTCGTCCATGCGGCCGTCGGCGAAGTCCTGGCCTTCGTCGATCTTGCCCGCCACATGGCCGAGGACGACCGACCGGTGTACGCCCTTCGGGCCCGCGGGCTCGAGCCAAGCGAGAGCACCTTCGCGCGCCTCTCTAACGCCATGGACGCATACCTGGCAGGCATCCGTCGGCAGCAGCCGCACGGCCCGTATGTCATTGCTGGGTACAGCTACGGCGGCATGCTAGCTTTTGAGATTGCCAAGGCGCTGGAGAGCGCCGGCGAGGTGGTCGGTTTCCTCGGGAGCTTCGATCACACGCCGCACTTGGCCCACGCGCCACACCGGTCGAACTGGAACGTGTGCCTGTTGAAGGTGGCTAATTTCCTCGAGCTGGTCGACGAGGCGACTATGGACGAGATGGTCAACGGCACGGCCACGTACCGCGAGGCGCCGCGCGCAGAGGCGCTGCGCCTCGTCCTGGCCCGCGCTAACCCCAGACGCCTGCGCGAGCTGCAGTTTGACGAGGCCACGTTGCTGCGCTGGGCCGACGTTGCCTTCGACCTGCTGGCTATCGCGGTTGGCTACGAGCCCATGGGCAGCGTGGGTGTCATCGACGTGTTCCACGCCGAGCCGCTGCGGTCGCTGGCGCCGTCGCGCGAGGATTGGGTGCGCCGCCAGGGCCTGTGGAAGGACTTCTGCCGGACGGAGCCGCGCTTGCATTGCGCGGATGGAGGACATTACACCCTGCTTGGGCCGGAGCATGTGGCCGGCTTTGCGGTGAAGCTTCGGGCGGCGATGGAGGCTCGTGGTGTTTAGGGACACAACTTAGCAAATCGGCACCCTCCTCGATTGAAAAAGGATGGATGTATTCATCCACGTCCTTGACGGAATACTGCGCTCAACGCCAGCTAGGGGTCGATGATGCGGCGTTTGCAAACAACGTACATTAGTCTCTCTGCTTCAGGGATGCTGTGCTTTCACACACTAGGTGTCGGTTGCATCCAGTGTCTTACTAGACACCAACACGTCTTGGGCAATGCCGGAATATGTCTGGACCCTTGGCCACCTATTTTATACACGCATTCAGTTGGGCCTGCAGGCATGGCTCAACCCCGGCCCAGAATATAGAATCAAGGAACCATTACAGTTGCATGCTACACCGTGTGTACGTCCTGCGGTACAGCCTGGGTGATAATGCGCGTTGGCGGCGGGCCCCTATCAGACGGCAGTGAGCTCCATTCCATCCGCCCCCAGTGCTTTTTATTGAGCAAGCCGAGAAGCTGGAGCACGAGAAAACCACTAGTGCATTTGCTCAACTCCAGACTCACCCTGCCAGTGATTGACGTCGGATTTCTAACCCGTCTCAAGCCGTCGATATGTTCGCCGCATTACAACCCGCTCACCTCATTTTTGGCCGTGACCGGCTTGCTTGTCGTTGGCCTTCTCCTCCCTCGACACAATCACAAACAGGACGTCTTATGGAATAAGATCGACAAGGTCGGCGTCCCGTCTGGCGTCTTTCCCTGGACGCGTGCCATCTTTGCCTCGTGGACGGCACTCGCACGGAACGCACACGAGGCTACAAGAAATTCCCCAAGCGGAACCGCCCCTTTGCACTGCCTACCATCTGGGCCAGCAAAGCCGTCGTCGTGCTCCCTCTCTCGGCGCTGCACCTCACCAACCGTCCCGATAGTGAGCTGGTAGCTATCTGTCCTGTGACGGTTCCCGCACCCCCCTCTAGCTGCGCCGCACTGAGCCGTTGGCTCTGCCCGCTTCCCCCCGCCCGCTTTGTGCGAGCTCCAATGAAAATCGCCGGACCGCCCAACTGGGCCGCGGCGCTGCACCGGGTTGAACGGGAGGTTCGCCCGGGGTCCACCACCTCCTCTGTTCAGTCGTGGCGGCGCCGCGGGTATATGTCAAGGTAAATCCGCATGGTCATCTCCGGATGGTGCCGTGGATGGGAGGGATTTGATGAGGTTGGCACGAGGGGTTAGGATGCGGAGGAGGAGCACCTGCGCGAGGAGAAGACCTCGCTGCCGGTGGAGTGGAAGCTAAACTTCCGTCAGGGACTAAGCAGCATGTGGGATGTTAGGTCAGGTAATAGATGAGCCGCTCCTGCAAGGACCTAGCCATCACACCGACGGAGAACAGACTACCGTGGAAAATGGCACAAGGACAGGCGGGTTCCTTCACTGGGCAATCCCTGAGAACGGCTCGGGCTGAGTGCGCATCGGCCTAGAGGGATGCCCGTTCCGGTCACAGGTTCTCAACGAAACACGGAAGCCCGGATCTGGTGTGGGTACCAATAAACTGATGCCGGGAATCAAGTGGACGACTCCGCTCAGTCCATGCAGTCTAAACAAAACGCGGGGTACTTTTGGGGGCTGTTGGGGGCTGTTGGGGGCTGCTGTACACAGTGAACACAGTATAGGAATTACCACAAGGACCACGCATGATTCATGGCCCGGAAGCGGTCTCGGGTGTTGATATTGCTTGCTGCGATGTTGGGAAGGCAAGATGGTTGAGGAGAAAAAGTTCTTTTTGCAGCTAAGGAGTTGAAGTATAAGACCGGTCTGCTTGCCCTCTGCTCGATCCTAGAAACTCCCCTCTCTTCACTTCTTCAGCAGCGAAAGACAGCTTGAATTCCTTGTCATCGCAACCCCCGAGCACCTCCCCGTCAGACCCATCTCAACCCTGCCATGCATTTCCCGATTTCTCTGCCCTTCGCGGCGGTCACGGTGATGGCGGTCTTCCTGACCGGCGCGACAGCCGCCCCCGAACCGGCGGTCCCAACCCCAACCGCCGGCGCGACCTGCATTCCTGCCGAGTATGGCTGCGACAACGGCATCATCTACGTCTGCGACGGTTCCCATCACTGGGTCGTGTCCGCCTATTGCGGCAACGGTCGTTCTTGCCAGATGATTGGCGACGTCCCGTACTGTGTTTGACGCACGGGTTGTAAGTCGTCATGTCCAGTCCTTAAGTGAACATGTGACGTTGGGTTGTGAATGAAGCTCTAATATCCACTGACACCATCGCCATTTCTCTCAGGGTTCTTCTTGCTCACATCGACTGGTCACAACGCAACAAACGATATGGTCGGGACACCAGTGATGGATGTGAAGGCGGATAATAGACAACATAAAGCGTCAAGAATCAATGGGTTGACTTCATAGGTGGTTTGCGGACATCATCTACATTTCTAGAAGTTAGAAATTGAAAAGGTTTAGCGGTTTTGTTGAAAGGAGAGAACTTGGGGGCCCGGGAGTCCCAAGACAATACCAACCGAGATAGCTTGATACTCATGTTCGATACTCAACATGAAAGCTTCCAGGCGTCGGCCCACTGTGAGTCTTACAATGGACTTTCCTTGAGCAGCGCAGCCGGCCGGTCGAGGAAGCCAGGTGCCTCAATGTGCCTGACTCAGTGTCAGCTGTCGTGGGCTCTGTGATTAGATAAAAAACAGGCTGACAATATTGAAGGAAAGTTTGAGCTGTGTCTAGTACACGGGTTGAGGAAGTCGACAAATTTTCCAACTGGACTACAGCTTGTACTAGCTTACATATGAACCATGCCCCGTTTGTACCCTCCCAGGCACCAATCTGGCTCTGGTGTCCCAAAGATGCCATGTACAACGTACTAGTTTCATACGCGAGATTCGCTCGAGAGTACCTGCATGCTGTACACTCACACATTCAAGGTGTGCAAACCCGGTCCGATGATGCCGCCATGCTTTTCGGAGCGGTCGTTATCGACGCCGCAGCAAAGGCTAATTGAAGCTAACGTTATAGTTAAGTTAGAAGATGCATAGCGGGTCCGAAGGGAGAGGAACAGGGATTAATTGAATAACCTGTTGAGAGCGTTCAAGCTAGACTGAACTTGCTTGAGTTTGGTGTCTCTAAGTAGGTAAGTATAATGCGAACACAAGCAAGATGTTGTGATGAAGGACAGTCATAATCCGACGAGTCTTTATACTGAATACCGTATACTTACCTGCGTAAGGGGAAGTCTGGGAGCAGTAAAAATACAGCACAGTTGCAGTTGAACCTCCGGTGGTTGTTCAACATCACAAGGCGCGCATCATAGGGGATATTTGCCATCACAAGCGGCTTGTCCTGTGAGCCATATAAAACGGCTGATTTAGTAGATGTTCATAAGTCTGTTTCTTTAAGGCTTCTTTAACTTCATGCGTCTTGATGTTGTTAGCCTTAGCTTTCCCTGTTTTGGAGACGATATTCATGATGGTGCCTGTCACGGGGAGTACTGGGTATCCGAGGAGCTCTCATAATGTTCGCAACCGGCACGCCGCTACAGATCAAAGAGGGAAACTAGAACCGGAGTGAAAGGAAAATATTGGCTGTATTGAAGCATCAAGCTGAAATAGAGATTTGATTGCGTACTCGGCAACCTTCCATCACTGCCACACATCGGCTGACAGAGCCCCGAACTGGTCGACGTTGGCATTGAAGTTGTGACACGTGGTGTCAGGTCCCTGGAATACATTGCCGCAGCAGCCATCGTTGCAGTTGTTGCCAGTGGTGACATGCAGTCTGAGGCTTGACTGGGTCAACCACTCGGCGGCATGTGCGGGTGCCGAGAATACCATGCATCTACCGTCATTCACACTCAGTTCAGAAGCCTGTCGCGTAGGCGCAAAGATTGTCACTCACGAGGTGGATGGGCCGGTGCCGCACCAGCCGTCTACGATTGAGCCCCCCTGGCAGTATCGTTCGCTAAAAAGCACTGCAGAGACCAGTTAGCTAGCCAGCTACAGTAGCTGCAAGATGTGTTGTGCAAATCTGAACGGAAACAACATCAAGTGAAAGCGACTCATCAAGCGTGGCTCTCTTCGTACTCACCAACACACCAGTTGTCATTCCGTTTGGAGAGCCATTCCGTAGTGTTTAGCCTAGACATGGGGCTCAGCATCCGTGTTACAGTAGGTAACCCGTCAGCGTGGAAATGGCAAGGTTACCCATTAGCATCCCGTATCATGCTCACTATACTACCGTGTGAGGCCGCGGCGAAGAGAGTTGCGAGTAGGGCGGAAGTGGTTGGGTACATGTCGAATGGGATAGCTAGACTGAGTAATCATAGACTTTGATTTTCTTGCGTGGAAAACTGATCTCAGACAGCTAGCCGCACCGTGGGAAGGCTGGACCACTTTATACATGACTATGAACGAGCCAGGCCTCGATGCCTCCCCCATGAGCACACTCACACTGTGTCATCATCCAGTCAAATCTACCGCGCCGTCAGTGTTGGGCTCCAAGAAAATCCTATCAAAGGTGTGTGTCAGGTTCAGCCAATAGCGACTGTATCTTCGAGCAGCTGATGCAGATGTAGGCACATCCGACGAGTGGAATTGCGCCGTCAGGATTGAGCTCTAAGAAAATCCTACGAAAAGTCTATGTCTGGCTTAGCCAATCGCGACTACATCTCCAGGCAGCTAATCCCGATGTAGGCCGATGTAGGCTCTCAGTTGTTTCGGCACATCCAACGACAATACGGGCATTGACGCATGGATTTACACCCCTGCAGAGCCAGAGGCCACTGCATCCATGCAGTGCCCTCGGCCCCCATTGAACGTCAGCGCAGGGAACCAAGAGGTTCGCGCATAAGAAGGCGCTGTATGCGGAGTGGATGGCGGAGCTTGGAGAGGGGCGGCTCACTGGACGCCTGTATAGTGATCACACCCGCGGATACATATATGCCCTTCGGTTTGGTCTGACGGTGTGTGTTGAACGTTAGGATCGTACTTTCACGGAAGCCACACACTCAACACGACCTACATACGGTACCAAAGTAGTCAGACGCCGCTATTAAATGTGTTCGGGTATAACGGATAACCACGAAAACATTCGTGCCACAAGCACTTGACTTTTCGTCAGCAATCGTCGCCAGTTGCGCTTCATTTCTTCAAGCTACGAGCATAAGAGACCGAAAGAGGAGGGAGATTTGCTATAATTATATAATCCCGAGTCATGAGGGACGTAATATCTTCGACATGAACGCAGACCCTATCCCGACCGTTGGAAAAGTGTGATTACGAGCTGCCATGTGTCGTGCATCATGAGACGACTACTACTCGTAGCCTCTTTGCCCTGCTCGCGTGGCTCAGCTTTGGACGCGACCTGTCGGATATGACGGGCATTCAGATTGGGCAGAGAGCGCCCAGTAAGTACCTGGTGTCATAGGAATCATCGACATGCAGAATTGAAGCGAGTCAAATGTCAACACATCGTGCTTTCGCCGTCGCACTCTACAGTAGAAGCGCCATGGCGGTGGGCCATGGACGCCTAGATGAAATCGCAAACGCCATCCGCTAAGGCAAAGAGACAGTCCTCGTACCAAGGCAAACCCAGCCAGCCAGAAACTCCTCCTCCCCACCCACTCGCAACACATCTAAAAACTGTAAACCTGATCCGGCCGATACCCCAGCTCCGCCAACACCCCACTCCCCTTCGCCTTGAGCGCCTTCTCCATCGCGGGCGGTCCACACACCAACACCTTCACATCCCTATTCTTCTCCTCCTTCGCCGCTAGCCCGGCCTTCTCCAACACCTGCCTCGTCACAAACCCTTTCTGATGCGTCGACCCGGCCACCGGCTGCGACACCACATACACTGCCTTGAACCGGCCCGGATGCTCCCGCTCCAACGCGGCGAACTCGTCCTTCAGGAAGATGTCCTCGTCCGTGTTCACGCCCCACACCAGCGTCACGCGCGTGCGGTCGGCGGGCTCGCGCAGGATGCCCCGCGCCAGCTGGTACATGGGCGTGATGCCGGCGCCGCCGGCAATCAGGGCGACGTGGGAATGCTTGTTGGTCGTCCAGGCGAGTTCTTTGATTGGTGCGAAGGTGAGCGTGTCGCCGGGTTGCAGGGAGTGGAGATGGGTGCTTTGTTTGCCGTTGGGGTACAGCTTGACCATCAGCTCGACGTAGCCCGGTTCGTCTGGGAGATTGAATTAGTCAGGTACCACTGGGGAAAGCGCATGGGGCTTTCGCACTGAGGTCGTTGACGGGCGTGTAGGGCCGCAGCACGGGCAGCCAGCGGCCCTTGGGGATGGCGATGGTCAGCAGGGCTGAGGTCAGCGACAGGCCGCTCGGCTTGGTGGCGTCGGGCAGCTCGAAGCGCAACTTCTTGGTGTTGTGGTTGATCAGCTCGGTGCTGTGCAGGCGCAGCGTGTGGAAGCCGAAGCTGCTGAAGACGGGCGGCTTGTCCGACGCGGTGGCGCTGCTGCTGCTGCGCAAGTACCAGGTGTACGCGCCGATGCCGGCAACCGCGGCGGCGACGGCGACTTGGGTGCCCATGATGCTCGCGCGGTGGGTGGCGCGCAGAGGCTGGATGGATGGGATTCGAGGTGGCATCCTCTCGACTTCCGAGATGGGGGCTGCGGGCGTTCGGTTTGTCTTAAATATACTGATTGGCTGGCGCTGCTGGAGGTCCGGAGCACCGAAATTCAATGAAGGCGCAATGCTGTGGTACCCGACCTGAGCTGCGTCGCCCTTGCCATCACACAGCTGGGCGCGCTGGGCCCGGGTCGGGTAATATGCTGATCGGAGGTCGGCATGGGGGAAGTCCCAAACGCCGAGCGCAGGCGCGGTTTTCACTTGTGCCACTCGGTTGGTGCCGTTCCTTTGATCTCGGTCCCGAGCGTGGCCCACTGATTTCAGGCGCGCACCCCGACGAAGGTCCGAGATCCACCGTGCGCGGAACGCGGTGGTCTGATGCGCCGACATTCCTGAATCCTAGAATGGAACCGACGTAATCGCCCAAGGCCGTTGGGTGGCTGGGTTACAAGTACGAGCTCATACGCAGTACTCCACGCCGCCAGATGAGCTCAGCATGCAGTGGCGTGGGGTGAGAATTGCGCCCAGGGAGCATCGCATGGTCCTAGAACGACCTGAGCGTGGAATGGCACTTCGTAGCCCAAAGGCTGAAATTGCACGGCGGACTGTAGCGACTTCATTTTGTGGTTCTGAGGGTGCAACCGTAATGTACTGTACTAGTACTGTGTAGTAGTGTACGTCCCAGAATTCCCAGAAGCAGTGATTGACATCGATGAGAGTGAGTCCACGAAAGCACATGCCACTTGGGCAGGGACAGGTACCAAAGCTCGAGATAAGGTGTGTATGCGTGGCGCGCTGGGATCAGGGCTTGGAAGGGCTCCACACGGTCTGATATGTCGCTGAAACAATCCTGTCTCGCCCAGTTGGGCAAGCGGTGAACGTATAGAGCGCAATGTCCCACCAAATGTGAACCCCTGCCCTGGCTCGCCCACTTGGCGGGGCGGTCAACTTTTTCCTCCTTTCTGCCGGCCTCTCACATCGGATTCGAACATTGCTAAACCTATTCACTTACCAGCCAGTATTAGCCACACCACTCACCATGGCGGACGACGATGGAATGCTGCTCAACATCGAGCTTGGTGGTGCACCGCTAAAAGCCCTAGTCAAGTTCAAGGGCGGTCGCTGGCGAGACCGGCTCAAGGCGCAGCGCAACGCAAAACAGCAGCAGCAGCAGCACGATGGCCCCTCGTCGACCCCGCCCAGACGCCCGCCAACTACCGCGCGCGGCGATCACGATGCGGGCAGGCCAGCGAAGCGCCCAAGGACTGACGACGGCGACGCATACAGACGTTCTAAGGTACCCAGAACCGCCGACGGCACGAACCGGGCACCCAGCCACGCCATGAAGACCGGCCAGATCTCGTCGAGCCTCTTCACCTCGAACCCCGTTCCCGTCACCACCTTCGATGAGCCAGCAGCTGAAGCAGCCGAGCCGGCGAAACCATCCAACGCACCACTGTCCGAAGACGCCGAGAGCTTCCTCACCCTGGGCCTCTCGCGCCGCGTTGCCCAGCACCTGGCCGCGAAGCTGGAGATGAAGGCGCCGACGGCGATCCAGAAGAAGGCGGTGCCGGTGCTGATTAAAGAAGATAGCGATGCCTTCCTGCAGGCCGAGACCGGATCGGGTAAGACGTTAGCGTATCTTCTGCCGATAGTGCACCGCTTAATGGCCCTGAGCCTGAACGAGGACGGGACGCCCAAGGATGTCAAGCTGCATCGGAATTCTGGTCTGTTCGCCATCATCCTGGCGCCGACACGCGAACTGTGCAAGCAAATCGCCGTCGTCTTGGAAAAGGTGCTGCGGTGCGCCCCGTGGCTGGTCTGCACTACCGTCATAGGTGGCGAGAGCAAGCATTCGGAAAAGGCACGAGTACGGAAAGGCGTCAACATCCTGGTCGCCACCCCTGGGCGGCTGGTCGATCACCTCGACCACACCGAGGTTCTTAACGTTGGCATGGCCCGGTGGCTTGTGCTGGACGAGGGCGATCGCATGATGGAGATGGGCTTTGAGGACGACATCAGGACGATTGTCGGCAAGATCCGGGCAGATAAGCTGCAGAAGGAGACCAGCGACGGCATTATGCTGGACGGCGTGCTGCCCTCCCGGAGGGTGACCGTGTTGTGCTCGGCAACCATGAAGATGAACGTGCAGAAGCTGGGCGAGATCAGCTTGGAGGACGCGGAGTATATCACGGCGTCCAAATCGGAGATAGAGAAAGACGCCGAGGCCGGCCATCAGGCCGTGCTTGCCGCCCCCTCGCAGCTGAAGCAGTCCTGCATCATCGTCCCGGCCAAGCTACGCCTGGTGACGCTGATTGCACTTCTCAAGTCGACATTCGCGCGGAAAGGCTCCGTCATGAAGGCCATCATCTTCATCTCGTGCGCCCACTCGGTCGACTTCCACTTCGACCTGCTCAAAGACACAAAACCGCTGGAACCGCGACCGCTCACCCCAGACTCCTTGACCCCAAAACCCGACCACAACATCCACACCGACTCGACCGTCGCGCCAGCAGCCTACATCACCTCCCCCGCCAACCCCAACGTGATCCTGCACAAACTCCACGGCTCGCTTGCCCAACCAGTCCGCTCCGCCACCCTAGCCGCCTTCTCGACCAGCAAAGACCCCGCCGTGCTCATCACAACCGACATCTCCTCCCGCGGCCTCGACGTGCCCGCCGTCGACCTCGTCATCGAGTACGACCCGGCCTTTGCCGTGCCCGACCACGTGCACCGCATCGGCCGCACCGCGCGTGCCGGCCGGCCGGGCAAGGCCGTCTTGTTCCTCCTCCCCGGCTGCGAGGAGGGCTATACCGCCCTGCTCCCGGCCTCGACGCCCATCACCACACAGCCGTACGAATCCATCCTGCAAAAGAGCCTCGCCACACAAGTCAACCTCCCCTCCTCCACCCCTACTCCTTCCCCTCCCGACAACGAAAAACAAACCTGGACCACCCGCGCCGAATCTCTCCAACTCCACCTCGAGCAGCGCCTCCTCGCCCCGGCCACCCCCTTCTCCCCAAACGACGACAACATCACCACCACCGACCCCAAAACAGGCAAACACCCCAAGAACCAGAAACAGTCGAACCAAAAACCCGCCGTCAAGGCCAACCCCTTGCTCGACGCCGCCCGCCTGGCTTATCGCTCGCACCTCCGCGCCTATGCCACACACGTGCGCGACGAGCGCGGCTGCTTTGACATGACCCAGCTGCATCTCGGGCATATGGCCAAGGCGTTTGCGCTGCGCGAGACGCCGAAGGGGGTTGGAGGTGGGGTGGCGAGACGGGCGGCGCAGACGAGTGCGAAGACGGGTGGTGGAGGGAAGCATAGGGGTGGTGGTGGTGGTGGTGGTGGTGGTGGTGGTGGTGGTGGTAGGGATGAGGATGGGGATGGGGATGGGGTGGTGGATGAGGATGCGGCGAGGAGGATGCGGGAGAAGATGAGGGCTGTGATGAATGCTTCGAGTGAGTTTAATATTGGGTGAGGGGAGGGGGTCGGTGGCGAAGGAGTGGGGACGGCTGAAGGTGGGAAGGGAAGCGAATGACGAGTTGCTGGAGAGGCAGTTGGTTATATACCCCCTGAGACACGCTGGTGGCGGATGTGAGAGTTGGAATGAAAGCACGCAGTGGTTGCTGTGTGCTTGTGAGGATGCAGTATTGAGATGAATTATTATCGTTCTCCCCAGTCTAGTTACTGCAAATGCTGGCGGTGAACTCTGCTCGTTCGTATTCCTCTCGGGTCTGTGCTGACGCTTCCTTGAAGACAGGAAATTGTGGTTCAGACGAGGCAGTTGGGCAGTCCATGCACGATATCATTTGTCTTGGGGTAGCCGTTCAAGCGTGAAGATTACATACCAGTCAACTTCCGTGGCGCCGAAAAGAACTGCCGAGGACGTTTGGAAACTCTTGGTCAAAGCTCACAAACAATGAGACGTTGATGAGTGTTCTCACACCATAGTGCTTACAGCCAAGAGTGCCCTGGGTTAGGGAGGCGAGCGAGTGGTGTGAGGCTGTGAGCACACAAGGTTTTTATTTGCACCTGATTATCCACACAGTCTCTTTCGGTGGGTCTCGTGGAGTGCCGTCCCTGTGATTTAACTGTGCCGTTCAGTAATCCTTCGCTTCATTTCAACGCGCCTGGCAGCCATACATAAGCGAACCAACTGCATATTTGAACCCCTGCCGGGATTCTGCCCGTTCCGTCCCAACAGCAACCACTTCAGTTGGGCTTCCTTTGTTCTTGTTCCAATCTGTTTTCCCATCTATTTTTTTTTGAATAAAATCTCGGTGTTAGTGACATCGATTCGACCGAACTGACAGCCTTAATTACTCCCGCATTACGGGCGGCCATGACAATTCCTAAGTCGGTCGTTATTGTGCGTGAGCGTCTTATCGCGACTTCAGGCTTTCAAGTCTTAGTTCCGAACTGTTAACTGGGTCGAATGGTTAACGGCGTCTAGGTTGGGGGCTCCATCGCTGGCCTTCTTCACGGAGTCTACCTCAAGCAGCACGGCAGCCATGTAGTGATCCTCGAGCAGGACCCCCGGTCCATGCGGAGCAGCCACCAAGCCGGCATTGCCTTTGGCCCGGCCGTCAAGGAGTTCCTTCAAAAGTACGACAGGACGGGCGTGCAGAGCGGCTCGCCGGCGGCACTGTATACCCGCCTTGCCTACCGCAAGCGTGAGAGCCTCGTAGAGCTCCACGTGGCCCGCTACAACACCAGCTGGGGCCTGCTCTACCGCATCCTCCGCGCCAACTTTGACGGCCTGGCGTCCGATGCCGTGTCCAACCCTCCCAAGGACGAGGAAGGCGACGGAACAGCCGAGTATCGCGCCGGCCAGCGCGTCACTGGGCTCGAGTATACCGAAAAGGCGGTCACGGTGAACTTTGTCGGCGAGGACGGGACCGAGGACTCTCTGACAGCCGATCTCGTCATTGGTGCTGACGGAATGCACTCGACGGTCCGCAACTTGGTGAAGCCGGGCATCCCAAAGGAATATTCCGAATATGTCGCCTGGCGCGGAACGGTGTCTGAAAGCGAGCTCCCGCCGGAGACAGTCCGCTATTTTTCCACTCACATGACGCTTGATCTGCTCAAGGGCTCCTACCTCGTCAGGTAACAAATACTTGATTTCCCATTCCAAACCCCCCCTGCCGCCCCAACTCACCCGCTCACTAATCCCTTCTCCCGCTACCCACAGCTACCTCATCCCCCCGGATTCCGGCTCCTTCGCCCCCGGCACCCGCCTGGTCAACTGGGTGTGGTACTACTCGCTGCCCTCCACCTCCCCGCAAGCCCTCACCGCCGTGCTCACCGACACCACCGGCCGCACGCACAGCACCACTGTCCCCTCGGGCCTCGTGCGCCCCGAAATCTGGCACCAGCACCGCGACACGGCACTCCCGACCATGGCAGCGCCGTTCGCCGCGTTGCTGGCCGCGACGCAGGACCCCTTCGTCACCAAAGTCAACGACGCGCTGTCGGACAAGGCCGTGTTCTGCGACGGGCGCGTGGTGCTCGTGGGCGATGCGCTGGCCGGGCTGAGGCCGCACCTGGCGATCTCGGTGGAGCAGGCTGCGAGGCATTGTTTGGGGTTGATCAAAGTGTGGGAGGGAGAGGGGATGACGGTGCAGGAGTGGGCCGGAGAGATGGTCAGGTATGGGGAGAAGCTGTGGTTGGCGAGTCGGGTGCTGGGGTTGGCGTTTGGGATGGGGAGTTGGGGGGAGACGTTGGGGGCGATGTGGGCGTATGGCGTGTGGTTGGTGAAAGGGTGGTTGGGGAGGGGTTCGAAGGGGTATTGAGGGTGAAAGACTTGGATGGAAGAGAGTTACAATGAGAGACAGCCGGTGTAGAGGCTGTGGTTCGAATAGACACTAGACGAGCGCGATAGAAGGCCTTGTTGAGAATGGATGGAACGATATACGGATACCTAGAGTAGACAGAGGGCCGGAAAGAGGGCGCTCGGGCCTTGCGCCGAGAGGAAGTCCACCCAGATTCACTCAGGGTAAGTCAGACCCGATTTCCAACTTGAACGTCACGGTTTGCAGGAAACCATGACCGGTTGCAATTCCGTCTGACAACCCTGAGTACAATACCTGGAACTCTTACAACCCCATAGCTTCAAATAAGATTTTCCGCCGGAACCAATTTCTGAGGACAACTAGAGAGACACAACGCGCTATCGCTAGCGCAAGGGAGCTCGGCAATGAGCCCGTCCCAGCCTCATACAGTTAAATCGGCTTGACATTGACCCGACCCAGTCATCGGCAACGTTCAATAAACACATTGAATGCCACCAACTTTCCCAGGTGGGATCTTCTTCATTCGATTCCATTGTTAACGCGTCAAGCGAACCGCATTGACAACACTCCCTTCGACTACCTAGCATCTCGGGCTACCAGGATCTACCTACTAAGGTAATTAGCATGACAAAGTTCCGCCTCTTTCCTCGCCTCCCATTCGAGCTCCGGGCGTTGAGCCGCGCACCGTCGAGGTCCGCGTCCATTACCGACGGGCAATCCCTTCCGCCGACAACCCGACCCCAGCGACCAGGCGCTTCCACTGCTGGTCTCGCCCACGCCGGTGCCAGCAACCCTACACACCTGCCGCGAAGCCCGCAGCCTGGGTTTGTATCAGCCGGCCTTTTCGGAGTTGTCGCCCGCCGACCCGTCGCGCTACGTTTGGCTGAACCTGGACATCCTGGACATCGACACTGTGTCCATCGACAAGACCCATTCTATCAGTTTCGCGACGGTCGCGCATCTTGTCAAGCGGCTGCGCCTCGAGAGGGCAAATCACGAGGAGAGTTAGACCTACTATGAATCGCTGTATGATTTGCCCAAGTTTTGCAACGTCGAGGAGATCCATGTGGTGTGTGCGGACGGAGATGGAATCGAGACCTGGCATGCGGCTGCAGAAGAGAATTTCGGGTTCTGCGCGCCGCAGCACGTGTACTTCATCGACGGGGATGGAGGTCGGATGATAAACAGTATCGAGCTGGATAAGATGTGCAACAAGCGACTGGTGGAGGCGTACGCGGCGGAGGGCCCGGGGTACGACTACTTCACTGGCTGACTCCTCAGCGACACTGAGAGGGAGATAGTGGAATGTTTGGCGCGCCTCAATGCTACAAGTTGAAAAGCTCATCACATTTGGACTTGGAGGTGGTAAGGTACGCTGCAAGTCGTGTAATACACGGTATGGTTGATTTATGCCGTTGGTTGGGACCTGGCCTCTTGCTGCATCTACAACCAACAACCACCCCGCTCGCCCTCGCTCTTTCGGTCCCGGTTCATCATCTTTCTCGAGTTCCAAGTCAAGCCACAAGCGACGAGCCCATTGCTCAAACACAATGGCTTCAACGCAGGCACACCTCCTCCGTCTTCCGGCAGAACTTGTTGGCTCCATTACAGCCTTTCTACCCAATCGCGACATCAAGCATCTCCGACTGACCTGTCGTCGCCTCTGCGCGGTTGCCCGCCTGCGCCTGACGCGTGTTTTCCTGTCGGCGAACCCGCTCAATATCGAGGTCTTCCGCGCCATTGCAGACCACCCGACGTTCCGGACGCAGATCGTCGAGATCATCTGGGACGATGCGCGCCTCGAGGCATCGCAGGAAGACTCTTTCTACCCTGACCAAGGTAGTCCAGCTGTACGCCGGTTGTTCTACGAATTTGCTAAAGGCGACTGCCCGCGAGAGTTCTGGCGGGGATGTGAGGACAATCTCAATGTTCTGGAATCCCGCAAAGGCCAGGACGTAGACCGGCCGGATCATGTCGCTCGCGACCAGCTCATTGCGGAACGGATGCTGTTGCGGGAGTCGTGGGCGTACTATGAGATGTTGTTGCGAGGGCAGGAGGAGGTGCTTGCGTCCAACGCCGACGTCGAAGCCCTGCGATATGGGCTGGATCGATTCCCTTCGCTTCAGAGAATAACCATCACGCCGGTTGCCCACGGATTTCTGTTCACGCCGCTGTACGAGACGCCCATGATCCGCGCTTTTCCGCGCGGCTTCAACTATCCCATACCCCGAGCGTGGATTGTCAACGACCAGGGGATGCCGCACCAAGTTTTGGAGTATCGATGGAACGAGTTAAGCGAGGATCAAAGGGCCATGTGGCGTGGATTTCGCGTTGTCACGCATGAGCTGGCAAAAAATACGAAGCACGGCGTCAAGGAGCTGGTCATTGACGTCAACCAAATTTTGACCGGGCTCAACTGCGCCATCTTCACGGAGCCGTGCCCCGAGTACGATGATCTGGTTACCTTCCTGCGACGGCCCGGTGTCCGCCGCCTCGATCTCGCCCTCATGACCGGCTACCAGCCGTACTTGGGCTGGCCCGCGTTTAGGAGCGGACACTTGCGGCGCGCCCTCGCCGAGGCTTCTGGCATGAAGCACATCAGCCTGAGAGCGGACGAGCCCGACCCAAATCCGGATTCGAGCGACGATCCCGTCAACGAGCATTTTATCCCTTTGAATACCATCTTCCCCATTGAGAAGTGGACGCGCCTGCGCCACTTTGGGCTGTCGCAGTTTGTGGTGCGTCAAAACGATCTGCTGTCGTTCCTTGCCGCACTGCCGGAAACACTCCGGACGGTGGAACTCAGCTTTTTGGCCTTCCTTGAAGGTAACTACAAGGACATGTTGGAGGGCATGCGTGACACTTTGGGCTGGGGCGACCGCAGTACAATCACCCGGCCGAGAGTCAGCATTGCGGTGGTTTACGGGTCCAGCATGCAGACGGAACGAGCGACCTGGATTGACAAGGGAGTGGAAGAGTTTCTTTACCGGGGCGGTCGGAACCCGTTTCGTTATACGCAGGGAATGTGGGTTCATGGGGGAGTCGGCGTGCGGAAAGACGCATTCGACGTGAACTACGAACGGCCAAACTTGAGTTTCTCTGCTCTACGCGCGGCGGGCTACATCCGGTGACTGCTGTAGCTGCTGGAGGTACCATGTGGATTTCGCCAGGGGACCCAAATTGCGGTTGAGAGGGATACGATAGAAAGACAGTTCCCTATCGAACCTGCAACCTAATTATGTTCAGGTGGTGGCCGCCGTTTTCGGCGTCCTCAAGCAACCGCATGCCTCATATTTGTCCATCGCACCAGATCTCAATCCGCTGCACCCCCGTCGTCAAGCCCTCGGTTCTCGAGACGTGGAACCACCGCCAGTTTAAAGGTTCGGACACCGTTGTCCGAACCGGATCAGCTGTCTGTTACCCAGCCTGTTCCAGGCCCACTTCGGCTCCCAGTAGAGGTCAATGGCTGGGATCCCGCTTACCCTGTACTCGCACGAGTCAACATCCAATGATCAAGCCTGTCGTCTCACCGTCATGATGGGCAACGTGCCAACGTACCTCCGCAATGAATACAGCAAGTCGAAGGTAGCTCTGGTGCGGGTCTCGGCCGAGGACAGGACTGTGTTGATGTAGGTCCTCCATTCATCCTGCAACCTTGGACCAGCCGGGAAGCCGGAGGAAGCGACCCCGTTGGTGTACCACTGGTCGAAGGCGCCCATATGCGCGTAGACCGCCTCATACACTGCACAAAACGCTTGGAAGACCTCGGGAATGTTCATGTACGTGAAGATCATGCCTGGAGTGTGTATGACATTAGTACCTGGCACTGAAACGGGAATGGAATGTAATGGTACATACCAATCTCCTTGACCACCTGCAGCTGCTGGTCCTGGTTCATGGCCTGGTATTTGTCGGTCACAATGGGCTGGGTGCCGCCAAAGATGTTACCTTTCATCCGGTTTGGCCGTGCCTTGAAGATGGTCAGGCGGTCCAGATGGCTCTCGCTTCCAAGCTCGGACATGAGCAAATTGTGAAATGGCATCCTCTGGTTGTTTGATAGAGTCCACTGGTACCCCACGTCGCCCAAGTCCATGACATATTCACCCGTCCAGCCGCTGCACGAAGCGATTTGTGTGGGATTCGAAGGTGCCGGTCGCTGATTGACGATCTGCCCGTATTCTAACCATTCATTGAAAAAGTCGCCTATCAGCTGGCCCTCAAAGACATGCTCTGTCTGGTATTGGGCTCTGACTTTGGCGCCTGTGGTCAGGTAGATGGTATCTGCCGGCTGCAAAGCGGCCACGCTCCAGTCTGTGCAGTCAGCCGAGCTGTTCCCGTAGTATCTCGGTATGGCGTCCCACTTTCCGCCCTGGATGCCGTCCCAGGGATAGGACGCGTCGGCCGGGAAGGCAGGGTACCTGTATGGAAGTCCCAAGCCTTCAGTGATTCCGCACACCTTGACGTCTTTTCGACTCATGGTAGCCCGTCCACTCGCACGACGCTGCAGCTGGTGGTACTCATCCTCGCTGTCAGAGTGGTCGTTGAGCTCTGCCGAGCTGTTCCCGGCATGCCTCTTGGATGGGATAATGAGATGGTTGCTAGGCCAGGTACCATCGTCCGGGTTACAAACCCATCTGGGGCAGTTCGTATTGTCGATATCGCCGTATGGTGGTCTTGGGCAGTCCATGCACGCGCACCCGCAACAGGGGTCGGGGCTGTTACGACGCTCCGTGCTGATACAATTGCCACAGTCATTGCAGCTCAGCAGTGGCGTAGAATACTCGCTGAAGAGCTCAACGACAGCCGGTGCCTTGAACACGCTGGCAGCGATAATCCCTTCTCCTGCGGCCCAGCCAAAGCCGGGAAACCCGCCAGCGCCCCTCGCCGAGAGCGACTTCTCGGGCCAAGGATCCGGAATCAGCTCATGGCCAAAAATTGCGCTGGCCGCGTCGGCGACATGCGGCCCCCGGAGCGAACTTTGTGCTGACGAATTGCGTTTCTGCAGATGGGTGTCCGCGTTGTCGTAGCACGAAGCACCGTCTGGTTCCTGTGAGTCGGACGCGAGGTCTGTGTGGTTGACGTAGTGGCCTCCCATCCATGAATTGGCGTCATCAAGATCAAGATAGGTCGTGATCGCCTCAATGATTGTGTCGACTTTGTATGACACACAGGATCCTTCCCTGGGACCGCCCGACGGCTGGACTGTGAACATGGTCATTGTGTGGTAAGCGAGTTCCAACTGCAGGGGGTGTCAGCAACTGCTTCGTACCGCGACTAAGCTTTGGGAGAAGACACGAGACGTGTGCCGGCCGGCCAGACTTACACTCGGTAGAGAGCGTGGTGAAAACTTGCCCCAAAGATGGGCGTCCACATTCAACCCCAACCTCAGGTGTGCCATGACGCCAATCTTGCCGCCTTGGCCCGTGGTGCTATACACGATGTTGTCGTCTGATGCCCAAATCTTGTTCTTTGCGCGGCGTGTGTCGTCCGAGCTGGCTGGGTCCGCCGCCGGGTATTTTGCCGTGAAGGTGCCGAGGTCCGAGACGACACGCGCAGACAGCAGCCCGTCGAAGTCGATGCCGGGGGTTTCTATAGAACCATCCGAACCGTTCATGGTGACTAACTGGTAATCCAACTGATAATAGGGTTGGAATGTGATGTGCTCGGCATTGCCGACGGTGCCACTGGAGCCTGGGGGCACTGAGACAACACTGCCGTCCAGGTTAACTTGGTCGCCCTCGACAAGCGCTGGATTCTCCTTGAACGTCGACTGCATGTCGACGCCACCCACACCGCCGATCCCGTAAGTCAGATCGGTCTGGCCCGTCGCCCTGATGAAGCCGGCGATCTGCTCGATGGACAGGTGCCCGGTCACTGTGTCTCGCTGCCCAATCACGGAATAGCCATACCAGAGTGTGGCATCCACGTCGCCCAGCACGTAGGCTCCGAAGCCCTCACCATACAGCTGACCGTTGACCTCGCACCGATCGACTGATTGCCAATACAACGGCGCACTCATGGATTTTCGAACATCAATGCCTCCCTCTGAAACACTGATGGAGTCAGGTATCGTGTTCTCAAAATGCTGGTTCCAGCTTTGAGGCGACGGGCCAAAGTAACGGCGTTGCTTGGAGCTGCGGTCCTGCACGCCGGGTGAGTCCACCATAGCATCCCAGTAGCCTGGCATGTTGCTGAAGTCGATGCGGATGCTCGAGGAGTTACTGTCACGGCGCCAGAGACTGACGTCGAAGTCAAACGTGAAGTCATACACGGCGGACGTAGAGGCTCTCTCCTTGACCGCATGAGCCGGCACATACTGGTCGTGCGCCTTCGTGAGAGAGATGGCCCTGGCGAATTTGTTTGGCGCACACTCAGCAGGCATCTCGACAAGGGTGCCCTCGACGCCGCGCTCCATGACTCTGAAGCAGCCCTCCACGTCGTCGCTCAGGCAGACAACCCGCACGGACTGAACGTCCGTGGTTGGACGGGACAGAATGTCTTTGGGGCATTCCAGAAAGGTAAAGGGCTCAGGCTCACCGTAGCGTCTCCTCAGCGAGGACACCGCGTGAGAGTCGTCGGCGATGAGGAAAAAGCCGAAACCCGTGCGGGACGGGTTCATCTCGCCCGTGGCCGCTTTGCTTCCAATGTTGACGAGCCCATATCTGGGTACCGTGCCCGGAGGCGGGAGATATTCCGCCGGAAAGAGCTTGTCGAGGTCAACGAGGTTGAAGGGGCTGTCAACGGCGCCGAGGTCACCGTCCGAGATGCCTCTGAGCGCATTGAGCTGGCCGTCATCGAGGTCGATGGCCCAAACCATGAGTCCGCCCAGACCCTTGTTGTTTGCATAGTCGATCTTCTGTTTGAATGTGTCCGCGTCGTCGTAACTTGAGTAGAGTACGGAAAAGCGGTCATCAGCACGGAGCTGGGGCAATATCAAAGTATCAAAGTATGAATTGAATGGGGTGCAAAACTCACGAGATCCAGCTGTTGCCGTTGTACACGAGGTACTTCACGGCCGCGTCCCGGTCATGCCATGCCGTAGCCCCGGTGTCAGACAGGATCTGCGTAATCTCAAAATACGACAAAATCCCAGGCGTGGCGGTGCAGCGTCCAGCAGCCCCAGGGCCCGTGAAGAGGCATCCGGGCTTCCAGCACGAGGCATCCGAGAGAGTGAAAGACCGGCCGTAGAAACCAAGACCAAGCACAATCTTGCTGGGGTCCACATTGACACGCCAGAACAGGTCGAGAGCCAGGTCGATCTCGGTCAGGTTGGTGTGCGCCAGCACATGGTTGCCGATGGGATCGTCGCTGTCCCACACGCCGTGGATGTCGTACGACATGACGTTGACCCAGTCGACGTAGTTGACCATGTTGGCAAGATCAAAATGGCGCAGGTACCAATACGACGTCGGTGCGGTGAACGTGACGATGTAGTCCTTACCACTGACGGTGATGGCTGCCCGAAGCTCCTTCAGCAAGGAGGTGAAGTTGACACCATCCTCCTCCGAGCCACCGCGGTCGGTTGCTCCGGGGTATTCCCAGTCAAAATCTGGTGGCAGGGAAAGAGTGTTAGTAGTCAGATCAAGTGGTATGCGGGAAAACCACACGCAGTCATCACATACCAACTCCATCGTAACCATACTGAGACAGAAAGCCGAGCAGGTTGTTGATGAAGGTCGCTCGGTTTGCAGCTGTAGAGACCATGGTGGGAAAGACGCTTTGCCACGGCCCAGGGTCGCTAAACGCCCAGCCTCCCAAAGCAATGTTGACCTTCAGGCTCGGATTACGGGCCTTCAGGTTACCCACGGCCTGATAGATGTCCGGAGAGATTCCGTCCATATTGGTGATTGCGAACGTGTCCGGCGTGACATAGCCAAAGGCGACGTTGACGTGGGTGAGCAGGGTAACTGGTATCTTGCCTGGAGGCATGGTTCCACATGCATGCTGGGAGTTCCATGTTTCCCAGTAGCCGACGATGCGCTTCTGGACATTGCTGGCCGGGGCCGAGGGCTCGGGCTGCGCGCAGTTGGATTGGCAGCCAGTTCCGCAGAATTCGGACGTCGTCCCGCAGAACCCGTACTGGCTGCAGCAGACGTTGAGAGGGCATCCCTTGCCCGGCACCGCAGCGTTCTGGCCACATTCCGCCGTAGCATTGCAGTTGGACTGGCAGCCAGAACCACAGTACGTCGTGCCATACCCGCACCAGCCGCTTGCACCGCAACAGGCCTTGTTGGAGCACGGATTTCCCGGACCGCACGTGTAAGTGTCCTGGCCGGCGGCGCTCGAAGCAGCCGTGGACACTCCGCGAGAAAAGAGCGCGTCAGACTGCAAGGGGCCATGTTCAAGATCAACCGTAGATGCGAAGGCGTGATGAGTGTAAATAAGAATGAGTGAGACAAGGAGTGAAGAGAGTGAAGCTTGAGGCGGTATCCATGTGGATTTCCAGGTTGCCACGAGGGTGCCCATGATTCCTGAAGGAGAATTAAGTTCAAGTGAGGTCCGTGAAGTATTTCGTCAGACTTTCAAGGGCTGGAATCACCTACTCTGCAGATGGTGACAACGGGAAACAAGACAAGGACATTAGGTAGTCAACATCCCCATTGCCGCAAAAGGGAAATGGAGCCTTATCATGTCTTCGGAAAACATCAGGAAGGACCCAACACACTGTGCCCCCTGAAGCGGTCGGTACTCGGGTCGCCAGTTCCAATTCATGGCAATGCTACAAGCAACTTGGGCTCGGCGCACCTCGGAGTGACTTGACGCATCGTCTTCCTGCTGCGCTGAAAAGGGGCGCACGGCATCCTGCATGAAATGAGAAACCAGAAGCGTCCCGGTGCGGGTTCTGCGGCCGCTCGGCATCCATCGAGTCACGTCGAGGGCCAGTAGGGTGCATTGCATGCGGTTCGGAATCACCAACGAGATGAGTTGGCCAGAGCAGCCCTGTCCAAGGGGCTGGGGGGACCAACCCGCTTGGACAGCCTTGCGAGGGTTCATGTGCCGAACTCGCGGCTATTGGCTGGCCTGGGCCCAGCCGTTCGGTCCGATCCGCGGGCCATCACACACGGCAGGTTGGCGCTTCCAGTCAGCATTCCCAGCGCGGTTGAATGCTACATCAGGAAATTGAAAGCTGGTTGACACCCCTAAGGCCTCCTTCCCAACTTGGGGAGGTCTTCAGATCCCCGTCGAAGTACGCAGTACGCAAACCCGTCTCGCTGAAAATATGAAGTAAGCACGAGATCCGACAAGCTTTCTCTTCACAGTCCTTTGCTCGCGCTTCAGATTTGTTGATACATACCCGGACGGACATATCCCCACGAGCCTTTCAAGCTAATCACACCTTGGCCGAGAACGATGAGGTTGTACGCACTCCTTCTCCGCTTACGGCTCCTCGCCCCTGTGGTCTCGGCAACCTCAGCTCCCATTGTGGCCATCACAGCGCTGGCCAGTCAGTCTGGCTGCAACCGTTATGTTGTCAAGCCACAGGATACGTGCTGGTCTGTGGGTCAGGCCAACAACGTGACCTACGCTCAGCTTCGTTCCTGGAACCCAGAAATCAACCTGGCATGCTCGTACGTTACGCGCCTGCCTCTGGCCATGCTTGTCGCTATGATGCTCACTGCCCGCTATCGATGTTCTTGTTGGCTTAGGAACCTGCAGACCCTCACTAGCATCTGCGTCAGCAATCCATTTGGCAACTTTGCCATGTCCACCAATGTCGTTAGCACGACTATTGCAACGACCCCGGCGTGCGTATCCCACACATGCTCAGATTGCTATGATCAATGTGAATCCAGCCGGGACGGTTGCTCATTTTGACCTCTCCCACTCTTCAGACCCATTCCTTCTCCCACCGCGCCCAGCTCCAATCCGGACTGCGGGGAGTGGTACTTCGTCGCGGAGGGAGACTCGTGCTCAACTATTACGGAGAAGTTCAGCATCGACCAGAAAGACTTGTACGTCGGCGGTCGGGGACTACCCTCCCAACACACAGCGCACTAATCCTGCGCCTCCGCAGTATGTTCTTAAACCCGCAGGTTTGGCAGAACTGCACCAATCTCTGGTCCGCGACGTATTACTGCGTCGAAGCTGTCGGCACAATCACGACATACTCGGGTTACTTTCCAACCACAACTATGGCTAACAATTGGATTCCGCTGAACGCGACGTCAATACCATACGTGGATCCCTTCGCGGGTCTCACGTCCGGTACTGCTCGCATTCCACTGGCGAATGGGACACGGAAGGACTGCTACAAGTACGAGGCCGGAAGATACCTGGATTTCCAAGCGTCTGGGAGCTGACCGGGCCATAGCTACCTCTGGTTTGACAACATTACGGACAACATGGCTGCTGACTGCTGGAATTTGGCCGTGGTGTATGGCATCACACCACAGGTACTCTCTCTTCGGTTCCCCTTGCCTCCGTCCGTGACATCGTTGCTGAGCTCAACCCAGGACCTCATTTTGTGGAACCCTTCGCTCGACAACGGGAACATCACTGTTTCTTCAACCACGACGGTGATCATGGGAGCCACCACGACTCTCACCAACAACCCATATGTGTACCCCTGCACCTTGTCTGAGAGTACATCGTATTGCGTATTGTTGTCGTCGCCAACGCCAGGTCAGTGAGCCCCTGTCGTGCAAGCAGAGCAGCCCGCTTACATTGCTCTCAGCTACCGCGCCCGTGATCATTCCACCGAGCCCTCGAGCGGCAGGGGAGGTGGCTAATTGCACGGAGTGGTATCGTGTCGAGTCGTACAGCACCTGCGATGGCATTTATACCTCGTTTGATCTGACGCAGGCCCAATTTTACGCCATGAACCCGTCCACGAAAAGCGACTGCACCGGCCTAGCAGTCGGCACATACTACTGCGTGTCGACTGACCCTGATGGTATGCCACCCAGTGAGCCAGACAATGATAGCACGACCACGACAGTCACGACAACTACATCCACCACCCAGACAGGTGTTTCCACCCCGTCTCCGGTCCAGGTACTCTAAACTCCCCGAACCCGCCCTTACAATGACCAGAGCACTAATACTTCACTTCTACACTGACAGCCCGGCATGGTCATCAACTGCAACCGCTTCTACGACGTTGCACAGAACGACGGATGCTACGCCATCGCCCAGAAATACGCCCTCGACCTGAGCCAGTTCTATGCTTGGAACCCGGCGGTAAAGACAGATTGCTCGGGCCTGCAGGCTAATGTGTACGTCTGCATTGGCGTGACGGCCGCCACCACAACCACCCCGACCACGACGACCACCACCGCCACGGGCATCGTCACACCCACGCCCACACAATCCGGCATGGTTAGCAACTGCAATCGCTTCTATGACGTTGTGCTCGGCGACGGGTGCTGGGCGATCTCCCAGAAATACGGCATCAGCCTGGATCTGTTCTATGCTTGGAATCCGGCGGTGAAAACGGACTGCTCGGGTCTGCAGGCGAGTTATTATGTTTGTATTGGGGTGACCGGCTGATGAAGGCAGGTTGTGTTGTGTCGATGAAGGGAGTTCCATGGGCTGGATGGGGAGGAAGGCTGGCTGTCGTGAACGAAACACGAGCAGAGGGCCGTGGGCCGTGGGCTTTGTAATTGTGAACGGAGTCGTATGGCAGACGATAATGAGCAACGGTTCTTTTGACTGATTCAACAAGCAGATGGCCAGATGCGTTTACAGTTGACGGCGGAAAACTGTACGAGCCAGCTGATGGCACTACAGAGTATGGATAGGTGTGACTCGGAGGCGCAGACTTACTAGCAAACGTGACCGAGTCGAAATGCAGCCGCATTCACAGTTCCACGTTTGCAAGTGTTGACAAATGCAGGGGATGTCTGTGTTGCGTCCTCTCCTCGGCACACAGATAGCTCCTTGATGCGGGCTGGAAGGGCATAAGTATCTGGTGCCAGGCCGCTCAAGACATTGCCCATAAGCAAACAGCATCGAGGCCGTGCCTTCAGGTCAATTATGGATTCCTTTCGCCGACCACAAACCACCGGGTGGATTTGGGTACGTAAACGGCGAGCCCTTTAGCAGCTTTGATTGTTGTGTGTTTGTCTGACTTCTTCGGTTTGCTTGGCAGCCCATAGGCCTTTCCTGGGTTTGTGTTACTACCTACCTAGCCAGGCTCACACTCGGCTCTGAGTTCCTCCGCTGCAACCTCCCGGACAAGGTAAACGGTGCTTGTAACATTTAGGTCACTCGTTTGACCTTGACACCAGGAAGTCCTGGACCTCATATACTCCAGCTCTTCTGGGACTAGGCCGGTGACCAAGACCCTTGGGAGGCAACCTCTACCTTGTTACCATCACCATGGCCGACACGCTTGAACCGAAAGGTTCCAGATTTCCGGTGCGTGCAGTCGATGCACCGATTCGCCTCCAGGTTGGCGAGCGCCAGTTCACCACCACGACAGATACCCTCACTGGGGAAAGCGGCTTCTTTGCGTCCCTTCTTTCCGGCCGCTGGGACAACGCTCTCGACGACGGCTCCTACTTCATCGATGCCGACCCTACTTTATTCGAGCACATTCTATGCTATCTCCGCCGCGGTGTCTTTCCCCTGTTCTTCGACATGGCCAAGGGACACGACTACCACCTCTACCTCTCACTCCTCCAGGAGGCGCGGTACTTCCAGATCCCTCGCCTCCAGGACTGGCTCGAGAAGAAGCGCTACTTTGAGGCTGTAAAGGTGACGACAATCGTCGAGGAGCACGACGAAGACCACGCCTCCCGTTGGGAGTTCTCGGTACTACCTGCGGGCACGATGTTGGAGTATCACCCGCGGTGGACAACCAAGATGGTCTATATCTGCCCTCGAGGTATCCCAGAGCACAAAGGCGTGCAGGAGGCGTGTGGGCGCCGCTGTCGGTCCGCTCGTGGTGAGAACGATGTTCGTTTTGAAGAGGTTCCCACTGTACGAATGCTTGTCATCAAGCGGGAGGTGGCGTTGATGCCTGACGTCTGCATGGCTCGAGACGGTCAGACAGAAACTGTACCGTAGCTGCGTGGTTGGAGATGGGCCTACACCAGCACCATTTGAGGTCAGCCAGTCAGGGACGCAAGGAGCAGTAGGGAACTCAAAGACCTCTAATGGGGACGGAGCTTCCCGCGGGTGCTCCTGTTGCCATCGGCATCAACAATGGAATGATTTGAGTGATCAGTTTCAGGCTTACACATTACTTCGTACTACTTGATGGGCCGGATGCCGTTTCCAATGTGGCGTTGATCTGTGCTCATACCTCAGGAGACGGCACATTTGCGTCCGAGCCACGGGCACCCAGTGGTCTCACGTGGCGTGTCTTCCAATGAGCAAGATGTTCAGAAATGCGATACCCATTAGATTGCCTCCCAGGACTCAACCGACCATCACCAGATTTGTGCTATGTTACCGCCCCTAAAGTCTGGAACCCGTGATCTCCCAACTGAACCGTGAACAAAAACCCTTCGCAACCGGCAAAAGATAACGTCGACGCTCTTTGCTATCACCGTTTCTCTGGCTCAATCATGGCAGCAATACGGACGGATCCTCCCTCTGCAAATACCCCTGCTCGATGAGCGTGGCCACACTTTGGTACAACTCATACTGCACCCCGGCACCCGGCTGCCCAAACCACGGCGCAATCGGCCCAGCCAGCACCTCCAGCGGCTTCACGACGCTGTACACATGATAGTTGTACGGATATCTGCGCCAGATCAATGTCAGCAATGTTCCGATCCCACGAGCCCGCGCATCTCACACCCTTCCTCACACCCCAGCCCCTAAACACAGCCAACCATCTAAAGTCAAGAAACCACTTACGCCGGATCACTCCCCACCAAATTACTCGGCGGCAACGCCCTCTGCTCATACGGCGCACCCGCAGGGCTCACAAAATTCCCCCTTTCACTCCCAAACCGATCCAGCAACGTCTCCTCCGGCAGGGTCACATTCCCCTTGATCGCGTCCCCAACATCAGACACGGTAAACCCGTCCTGCGGCGGGTAATTCCACCACCCCTGGCTCTCATTGAACCACTTCTGGACGAACTCGCCGGGGCACAGGCCGCCGAAGCGGTCCCATGCAAACAACTCGGCGGCCAGCACGGGCGCGAGCGAGGTGTCGTCGGAGCGGTGCGGCAGCCGGGTCGGGCCGAGGCGCGAGTCGCCGCAGAGGTAGGTCGAGACCAGGCTGGCGGTGTAGTTGGTCCCCGCGCAGTAGCGAGGCGTGTTGCGGCGGCCGCAGGAGCGGGGGGTGGGGGCTTCTTGGGCGAGGAGGGGGGTCGGGAGGAGGAGGAGGGAGAGGAGGGGGAGGAGCATTGTGGTTGTGGTGGTGGTGGTGGTGGTGGTGGTGATGGTTCAAGCCGGGTGGGAAGGAGAAGGATGAGTGGCGCTGCTGCTGAGCAGGCAGGTCCAAGGTCGAGGGAGATTATGAGCACGGCGTGGAGGACAATGGGTTGGGCTGATGGACGGCGACGGGACGCCTCAAATACTGCGTTGGCCATCCCGGCCCATGGAGTTCTCACATCTCCTCCTCTCCCTTTCCCTCTCTCACTGCGCAAATTATTGACCCTGCACGTAGTGTTGCTGCATATCCAACCCTGCTCCTATTGCGAGTGGCAGACACGCATGCTGTCTCACTCTCGCGCTGCTCTGAGTGGTTGTTGACAGGGTGCCGTGATTGTGGTGAGCGGCCCCGCATGAGCTGAACGGCAGCCGAGCGCCAGGCCGCGCCCGGAGACCCAATCGGGAGTTGGATCGCCGACAAGGATGCCGTTGGGACATGCATGCCAAGCCGGTAGCTGAACTCAGATCTTCCACGCAATGTAACCAGGCGGTGCCAGGTATAACTGGGGTTGCACTCAGTGCCGAGGGGAGGGTGACACAGAGGTGAGAAAACGAAAACTGACAAGGCATTGCGACCCGAGACCCTAAAACAAGTGACTAGTGATAACGGAGTATACGCAGGAGATACGCAGCAAAGACTCCCCAAACCAGTGCCGCCATCTGCTCAAGTGTAGACGCTCTCCGTCCACTGGTTGATCTGCAGCCCCTTCTCGGCCATGTTCACGTCCCTGAGAAACTCCAACGGCATCCACACCAAATGCCCCTTCACCTTGTCCAGCTTCTGGCGCACCTCGTCCGGGGGGATCATGCGGTCAAAGATGTGGCCGGCCTTGACGCCCTTGGCCGGCATGTAGCCGTTGTAGTCGTCGAATGTTTTGACTGTCTGATGTCAATTTCCCTTAAGTAAACAATGAGTCGTACCGGGGGCTCACCGTGATCATCCGGATCCGCGTGGAACAGCTGCCTGAACACCTGCGTATTCGTCGACGCCCGCGTCGTCCACATATCCCACAACTCATCACTCAACGGATCCTCCACAAACCTCCACGAATCATCCTTATCCCGCACATCATTCGGCGACTCATCCCCCGGAGGTTGCGCATTCGGATCATTCGTAGCATCATGATCTTGCGGCGGCAGCAGCCCCAAATGCTCCCTCCAAAGATACCGCCTTAGCGTAGCCGCGTGCCAGCCAGCCTCGAACGGCTGCCCATCCATCTTCGACTCCACGCGTCGCGTGTCCTCCATGACAATACTCAACTCACTGTCGTGATACCCCAGCTGGGAGCGATCATTCAGGTTACTCGACCCGCAAATCACCACCCGGTCGTCCGCAATCAGCAGCTTGGCATGCACGTACAGCTCCTCCTGGATCCAGTGGTTGACCTCGTCCTCTGGCTCGCCGTCCCACGGTTCCTCCGACACGGGGGCTTGGTCGGCCATGGCGTGGTGCGCGACCGTCGCGCCGTGGTTGCCGCGGTGCTTGTCGTCGCCGCCCGTGTCGGCGGCGGCTTCGAACTTGCGCTTCGCGTCCATCTGCTGCACAACGTCGTCCGGCCGGTGCTCCTCGTCGAGATTGTCCTGGAGCTCGCCGTTGACAGTCTCACGCTGCTGACTCTGCTCGCGCGACTTACCCATGTGCGAGTCGCGCCCGCCCTCGGCGTCTTTGGTGCCGTGGATGCCCTCGCCCATGACTTCTTCGGCGTGGGCGCGCTGCACGTCGCTGTACTTGACGCCAGATTCTTGTTCTTGCTTCTTGATGGCGGCGGTGCGGTTGAGGCGGTCGTAGCTGCGCAGGTTGAAGAAGAAGATGTGTTTGGTCGGGTCGACGCCTTCTTTTTGGATTTGCCCGAATATGCTGTGCTCGCCGCGGCAGATGGACTTGTACTGGTAGTCCATGATGGCGCGCGTGCCGATGGCGCCGTCATCTCTCAGGTCTCCGGCAAAGCCAGGGACGGAAGGGATGATGACGATGACGCGGAACTTGCGGCCTTCCTTTGACGCCCTCACTACCGCATCCACAATTGCGCGACCGATGGTGTTGCGAATCGGCGCCTGCTGATCGCCGGTGGCGGTGATGAAGAATTGGTTCTCGATGTAGATGTAGTGCTGCGCGTTGCGGATGACCTCGCTGTAGGCGTTTTGGATGGAATGGTCAGTGAGAATGCCACTCGACCAGTCGTCGCTGGAGCGGACGATCTGAGCGTGGACGCTCCCGCGGTCGTCGAGCCGTTTGGTATCCATGGGGGACAGCGGGTGAAGCGTGTATCCGCCGACGGGGTGGGAAGGCCGCTGCACACCAACGAGGTCTTCGTCATCACCTTGACGTCCCCGCAGCTCGAGCCAGTCAAACCGCTCGTCTCGCTTGTACTTGTCGCGCTTGACAAAGTTCCAGCGGAGGACGAAGTGCTCGGCCATGTCATAGACGCAGGGCCCGATGACGCCCATGGAAACGTCATGCCAGGGCATTCGGCCTGAGTCGGCCTTGTTGAGCTCGTTCTGCTTCCAATCCTGGACATTCTTGAAGTCCATGACGCGGTTGTTGTTAAAGTCCTGACCCGGCCACACCTCGTTCTTGGCGACGCTCTCCGGGTGCATGTCCGAGAGAGCATGCTGGTGGTTGTCCCACCGGCCGAAGCAGAGATCCAAACCGCCAATGAAGGCCAGTTCGTAGTCGACCACAATGAACTTCTCATGGTGGGCCCAGTAGAAAGTCATATCTGCCGCATTCTCCAGCACGTTGTGGTCCGGATGGCGCATGACCTTGATGTTCCCGTAGCCCTTTGAGCCCTCGGGACACAGTGCCTGGAGAGCGTGCTTCGTATGCTCCGAGTTGCAGGTGAGGGCGGCCTCAACCTCGCGGTAGACGATGATGTAGATCTTGACTCCGGCTTCGGCGCGGCGTTTGAGCACTTGGTCAAGACGCCACTCCTGGTTGAAATAGGGCGGGCGGCGAAGGAACAGCTCCGGCGATAGCCACCAGTCCGCAATGTAGATGGATTCCTTGGCATTCTCGAGTGCAACAGACACGGCCTGCCGTTTGTGAGTTAAATGGAGGGGCTAGCGGAAATGGCTTTGCGTACCCAGAAGTAGTCTCTGCCGTCGACATACCACTTCACCATGTTGCCGTCCCGCTCGGGGAAGTAAGATTGGAAGCGGTGAGATTCGCCAATCTTGCTGCGTTTCTCGTCGCACGCTTTCTCGTGGGCCTCATCGTGACGGTGCTGAGGGTTGAACTGTTCAGGCGTTAGAGTGAATGATACTCAAGTGGCCAATGAACATTGGGGAGCAGGCATGGGCAATCTCACCAAGTTGGCGAACTTGCCGATCTTGTGTCTGAAAAGATTGTTAGCTTCAGAAGATAGCAAACCCGTGCTACTGCATATCAATACAAGCGACCTACTTCTGGTGGATGAGGTGGACCTTGGCGTCGTGGAGGTGGTGACTGTGGTGGAGCTTCTCCTTGAGGTCGTGGAAGGGCAGCTTCATCTTCCGGCCCAGCTCATGGTGGCTGTTGTGAGATCCATCGGCCTCGTTTGGGGCAGTCATTGTGCATCAACGGCGTGTGCTGCGAAAGGTATGAGGGCGTCGAATCCAGGTTGGGAGTTAGTGGCCGGGGAACCAGTGTTGGAGATGTGAGCAGTGAACAATGAGCATGTGAGGAGAAGCGATGATTCTACTGCCTCGGAAGTGATGATGGATTCAAAGCCGCGTAAGTTGCGCACGAGGAGGAGGCGTCGGTGGGTGCTGCGATGTCGAGTTGTTCGACCTCTTCAGATTCAACAATGGAACATGGGCATAGGGATAGAAGCAGTAGCCCGAGTCTTCACCGGCGATGCAACGACTTCACCTGTGGGCTCCGCCTTGTCAAATACCAGCTGCGAACGATTGCACAACGTCGCGCGTCCCGCTTGTCAGGCAGGGCCGAGGGACCAGAATGAGAAGCTGGGCTGACGTCATGGGACGACAGGCATTACTGTGTATTGCAAATTGAATGCGTTTCAGCGCCAACAATTGGGCCTGCCGGTATCCGACATTCCGGGCGCCAGGACTACAGCTTTGGATTCAATCAAGGTCACAGCTCACTGAAACCAGGGTGGGCGGGAACATACTCAATTGATCAAACTCAACGGAAAGCTCACAGCACAGAGGCGCTCTCCCACGCAATTAGTTAGGCCATGAGGTGGAATCTCTGGAGCTTGGGCCTCCCATATCCACAGTCAAGCTCAGCAACAAATGTGGGTCCACGCTGGTTACGAACGCGCTGCGGGCTGCGCATTGAGTGACCCTCAACATTTCAGATGACTAGATCAGAATGCAGACAATGCACAGAGTCATCGAGGAGTTGGACGGTCATGTAGTATTCAAAATCGAGTATATGTAGGATAGGCACCCTGCTTCACGTGACCGTTGCCTCGACGGTTGGCGGCAGCAGCAGCCTGCGGGTGCGCGGGGTAAGTGGCGGCGGGGCAGGCTATTGAAGGAAACGGATTGGGGTTTCATCGTCTCCAACCGCAACGTGCTGACCGCCTCCTACCTATTCGACTCCCAAGCACCAAACTTCAACAACCCGTCAAACACCGTTGACAGCTCCACAGTCCGTCCTCATCTGTACATCATGGCCGCCGTACAGATTCCCGCCGGGGGTACCTACCTCGACACTTTCAAGGGCTCTTTCACGAGGGTTCCGATCGACGCCGAGAATGGCAACGCCATCTCCACGACCGAGTTCCTCGATGCTGCCGAGTCCCTGACCACCATGTTCGGTACTGCTGCCCCAGTGCCGCAAGTTGGCGAGGACACGGTTTGCTAATACGAAGCGCAACAGACCTCCTCGGCTCTGTCGCCTTCTCGCCGGTCAAGAAGGACATGATGGGCAACGTTGAGGTGCGTCAAGCCGGATACTGAAAGTGTTCCGCCGCAGCTACTAACGTTCTTGTTTTTCTATACAGAAACTAAGGAAACGGCAGCTGGCCGCGCCCCTCGAGTCGCAGAATCTCCAGGACCTCGTCCGGAACGAGCTCAAGACCAAGGCGCACACGGCAACTGAGGGACTGGTGTGGCTCGTCAGGTGTGTCCCCCCCTCCTCCCCCCAACATGCTTGTCACGCAAGAACAGCTGCTGATCATACGTCTCCTCGCCGCTACGCAGAGGCCTCGAGTTCACGTGCATCGCGCTAAGCCAGAACCTGGCGAACCACGACCACGAGCTGTCGGACTCGTTCCGCGGCGCCTACGGCGTCACGCTCAAGCCGCACCACAGCTTCCTCGTCAAGCCCGTCTTCAGCGCCGCCATGTCCGCCTGCCCCTACCGCAAGGACTTCTACGCCAAGCTCGGCGACGACCAGGAGAAGGTCAAGGAGGAGCTGCGCGAGTACCTCGCTGCGCTCGACAAGATCGTTGCTATCGTCAAGGCGTTTCTCGATAGCAAGGAGGCGAAGTGGTAGGGGAGACAAGTTGGATCGGTGGGATTGGTAACAAAAAGCAGAGCGGGGGTTGGGCAGTATGGTGACGGTGGAATGAGGAAAAACGACCTGATGTTTTATCGCTAGGCAAGCATTATATATTGTTCGACTGTGAGCATTTCCATCGTCTTCAAGCTCCAAGTGGTCGGCTTGTCTGAGGGAGGATGAGTTGCTCATCCCTGCAAGTAGCACCTCGTTTCCCGTTGGACACGCAACTCACACTTACGTTCCTTGCTCTGACTTCTGAAAATACAATCATGGTGATTTACTCGTGACATGGGCAGGCCAATAAAGCAATTCGCTGCGCCAGCTTGCCGGCGTCAGTCAGCGCTTCTCCAATCTGCCGTGATCGTGGTACGTGTTTGAGTAACACCCAAATGCTGTCAAACAGGCCGGCAACCGCTTTCTCAGAGCAACGGCGCACACCAGAGGCTATCATGCTCCAAGTTTCAGAGCTGGGCCTGTGGCGAGGACGTGGGCGCGAAGGGTGGGCGTGGGGTGGCCTGTTCCGGGGCCTCATGATGCACGGGGCGAACCGGCACAGGGCGCGTGCGGGAAGCCGAGGTCATTGATGCCTGAGACGCGCGCGACAGTAGGGGATTACAACGGCCTGGCAAAAAAAAAAAAGAAAAAAAAGGGAAGGCTACCGGCGTTGCCACGCATCTCCATGCTGTAAGAAGAGCTCATTTTTAGTGAGAATATTCGACCCCAGGCCAAAAGTTGGTCCCGGGGTAAAGAGGAAAGGAAGCCAGCCTGATCGACAAGGCCGGGCCACGAGGCTGAGGGAGCTCATGTGCGTTTGGCGTTTGGCAGATGTGCTGCCCAATGAGCAGACACGATGCACCTCGGAATGGATTGGCTCAGCTGCCTTCGATTCCCGCCGCCCCACAAAATCGCCCCGCGCTTTCTGATCCCGCTTTCCGCCTGGGCCCCAGCGGGTCTGCCTGCCAGCCAGCTGTGACTTGTACCTACAGTGGAATCCCAGCCTGACCTCAACCTCGCCATCCCCCCGCATCCGACACATGACATCGGTTATCCCCCTCCTGCGCGATTCGGGATGACTTCGATAGACCGAAAAGCAGTTTCACTCAGGAAGCCGACTGCGAAGGCGAAAACAAAAAAATCGGAGCGCAAGTGCTGCCGGCCCAAATCGACCAAGGCGGTGTCGGCGCCGGTGCCCGTCCTGCGGCTGCCGCCCGAGATCGTTTTGCTCATCGACGAGCTGCTCGCGCTGCAAGACCGCCTCGCCCTCAGCCGCGCGAACCGCAAGTTCTACACCATCATCAATCCCGTCATCTACCGCAACAATGTCAAGCTGGCCAATTCCTCGTGCCTCTTCTGGGGCGCCGAGCACGGCCAGCTCGCCACACTGAAGCACGCGCTCGCAGCGGGTGCCGATCTCAATGCGTCAGGGCCGCTGCCCGGAAAAGCTGGCAGCGGCGACAGCAGTGGTGCCGCGACTGACGACCCCGATAGCGATGGCAACGCCGATGCCGATCCCGCCGCCGAGTTCGAAGAGCCGCCGGATCCCCGCCTGCAGCCGTCGTGCACCGCGCTCCACCTCGCGGCCAAAAACGGTCATCGTGACGTAGTCGACTGGCTGCTCGACAACGGCGCCGACATCGACGCACCATCCTACAAAGTGTGCGACTGCCAGTCTCTCAAGGCGGGCCGGCACCCGACCCGCCGCCTCGCCGAATGGCCGCGGTGGCGGGCCCTGCACACCGCCATGTGCAGTCAAGAGCGCGCCATTGCCGAGCTGCTTATCTTCCGCGGCGCCTCGCTCGAACTCGATGCTGTGCCTGGCCACAAGCACACGGCCCTCCACTCGGCCGCCGCCCACGGCCTGATCCCCGTCATCAAGCTGCTGGCGCTGAACGACATCAACCTCGACGTCAACCAGCGCGACGGCTGGGACAACACGGCGCTGCACTACGTGTCCGAGATATGGAGCGCGCGGGACTCGGCCGACATCCGGGACACCGTCACGAAGCTGCTGGCGCTCGGGGGCGACCTGGAGGCGCACAACGAGAACGGCCACACGCCGCTGCTCAACGCGTGCTTCCGGGGCAACTACGCAGTCGCGCACCGGCTGGTGGGCGTGGGCGCCAACCCGGACCCGCACCGGCACATCCCCAACTTCCGCGACTTCCGGCCGCTCTACTACTGCATGCTGCAGCGCACCGAGTTCTTCGACATGGACGAGGCGCCCGTCAAGCACGACGAGTTCGAGGGCAACCGCGTGACGCTGATCAAGGCCCTGGCCGACGCGGGGGCCGACGTCAACGCCCGCTTCGACAAGCGCGGCCACCGCGGCGTCACCCCGCTCATGCTGGCCTGCGAGCTGGCCGAGCCCCGCGCCGTCGCCGCCCTCGTGCACTGCGGCGCCGAGATCCACGCGCAGGACCGCAACGGCCGCACCGCGCTGTGCTACGCGGTGACCATCCGCGTGGACCACCGCGGCGAGGTGCCTGAGATCGCGCACATCCTGCTCCGCCACGGCGCCCGCATGGACCTCGAGGAGGACCCCAACTGCAGCCCGCTCGACACCGCCATCAAGCACATCCGCTGGGCGGACGACGACGTGCTCGAGGCGATGCTTACCGTGGCCGACGAGAAAAACCTGACCGAGACGAAGCTCAAGGACGCCCTGCGCAGCTGCGCGTCGTGCGGCAACCACAAGGCCCTCAAGCTGCTCCTCGCCTACGCCGACCGCGTCCACGACGTCACTGACGCCGACGTCAAGGACTATCTGTGCCGCATTATTGAACAAACCGACCCCTGGAACCAGATCGAGACGTTCGCCTGCATGATGGACTTTGGGCGCGCGGTGTACACCAACGAGATGCTCCTGCTCAAGACCATCCTGCAGCAGAACCGCGAGCTGAGCCTGGCGGTCCTGCAGCGTGGGGTGTCCGTCAGCGGACCGCGCTTCCACGGCGGGCAGACGTACCTGCACCTGGCGTGCCAGTGGGGCGATCCGGATGTGGTGCGGGCGCTGCTGGAGCGCGGCGCGGACGTGGATGTCTTTGACTGCGAGCTGCGCACGCCGCTGTCGATTGCGGTGCGCGAGAACTATGTCTGCATCGCAGTCGCCCTGATGAAAGAGGTGGCCGACCCGTTCCTCGTGCCGCCGGACGAGCTGCTACGGGACTTGTACCCAGACGGGGATGAGGACGAGTGGCGGTTTATGAGGCGGCGCTATCTCACCGCGTTTGACCTCGCGATACGGGACGACCGCGTCGAGATCCTGGAGGACTTGCTCGCGCGCTATGCGCTGCCGGAGATTCCGCCCCGCACGAGGTGCAGCTATGTGCACCGCGCCAGCCAGAGCCCGAATAGCACGGTGCTGAAGATGTTGCTAGCCAAGGGCGCGGATCCGGAGGGCGGGGCGCAGTGTGCGGCGGATCCGGCCGTGCTGTTGATCAGACGGGTGTGGGAGATGCGGGAGGCGGAGGTGGAGGTTGCGGTGGGGCTGCTGCAGACTGCGAAGGTGTTGCTGGATGCGAAGCAGAGGAGGAGGTTGCCGAGGGAGTTGTTGAGGGAGATTGCGCTGTGGGAGGGGGAGGAGGGGGAGAGGGCTGCGTTGAGAGAGGTGGTTATGCGGGAGCTGGGGGTTTGTGTCGTGCCGGGCGTGGAGGGGGGTGAGCCCGAGGTGAATGTCGTGCATGCTGGCAGCGGGCTGCTGCTCACGGACGAGCGGTGCGGGTCGCGGTTGTGATGCCGTGTTTGATGAGGCAAGGATATCAGGTTGGGATGGGACAGTGGAGTGCGGAGTTTGGCTCTCTCTCTTTTCTCTTTTTTTCTTTCTTTCTTTCTTTTTTTTTTTCGTTCGACACTTTGCATCACGCAGCGGGTTCACTAGGGGAGTACACAACAAGGCAGTCTTCACGACGAGGGATATACGGGATCATTTGCTTCGGGATTGGGTTGGGTTGGGAAGCGGGTAAATAATCTTGTCTGGTCCGCTTGGCTAGCTGTGGGATGCTGGTTCCAAGAGCGGATACGACTTTGGGTGTATTTATGATGCGGTATTGCTTGCAAATTGCTAAGCAGAGCGATGAAATATGAGATGACGACGTTAATGGGCTTCAAGGCTGTTGTCACGGGCGCCGGTCAGTCTGATACGAGCATCGGTGGAGCGGGTGATACCGACCTGGACATCAAGTAAAATGAAAGGAGAGACTAGCTGGCAAACCACACCTGTGTTGGCCATCACTTGCTTTATTCACTTCACGAGCTTCAACCCCAGGGCAAGATATACGCTCGGACAAAAGGAAAGATATATTCCCGATAAGGGAATCGCCGCCAACGGCGAGACTCGAACTCGCAACATTCAGATTTCACTTTTGCCGTAAAAGTCTGACGCGCTAACCAATTGCGCCACGCCGGCGCGCTTTGTGTTGATTGGGCAAAGCTAAATCCTGCTCCTATAGATGTCTTTGCGAGCATCCCAAGGCACTGGAATTTCTTAATCTGAACACTCCTGTGCTGTCATCCATGAGTGACTCAAGTCAAGAGCCATTGGACCCAGGCCCATCTTATCAGCGTTGCGTGAACTGCCGTGCCAATCAAGGTCAGCCGGTCAGGCCGGAGGTAATGCTAATGCAGGCCAGGGAGGCCGGGGAGGGTCCGGAGTCCGTGGCTTGCAATGCTCCATATCTTGCCAGCGGCCCGTCCCTTCAGAGTGGGAATTCCAGCTTACCGGTTCAGGCAGTGTTTACGCAGTACATGCAGAATTCAACAATCCCCAAATGTAAAAAAAGATACTTGTGTCTTTTCGCAGTGGTGTAAGTTTGCCATATACCCCAACCTGCCTTGGAGGAATAGGGGCAAAGGGTTGTCACCCGCCGTGCCAGCTGACACATCCTCTCCCCTGCTTAAACAGTGCATGCCCAGTCCTTGCCCGCTTCTACGAAAGCTTCTGGTACACTTGGTGGCTGCGCTGCAGAATGGACTTCAGTTAGCTGAACATTTTCACGACGAATTAATTATCACGAGCACCTTGCATCCTACCACAACTCCCTCGGCTCGTCCGGAACTTTGCTCCAGAAGACGCCTGTCAAGCCCAGGGACAGTTCAGCTCGCCAAACCCGTGCATGGAAATTCGCTAAACCTGCCCGTTCTTGGCGCCCCCAGCGCTTCCGCCCGCCGCTAGCGTTTGATCGCGGGCGCTGTGGCTTGTTCCTTGCGTGGACGGGCCTGGGTGTGTCAAAGTGGTATCAAATCATCGACCTGCCTTTCAGCCACCCGCAACCCCCGGCCTGCGAGGCTTTCCCCAAGCAGGCCGTGTGCAATCTATGATTTGCCCTGCGATAACGCGCTGCGGCGGCGGCGGCACGAGGCAACGTGAAGGACCAAAGCACGATGCGGTATGAGTGACATGGAGCGAATTCCAATTCCCATACAACCCCGTGAGATGGACTTCGTGTGTTCCGTTTCCTAGTTCAAAACTCCTCCGAACACCAGCAGCATCACAGCCCCTCGAGCTGCTAAAAAGCTGCTAAAAACGCCTCTTGAAATCGCTTGCGGTCGTCCTGCATCCACGGCAGGCGCCGGGCTACGCTGAGACCATGGGGTCACCGGGGCTGTTGATTGCCGGCATAGCTTTCTGTGAGTTATCCATGGCCCGTCTGGTATTTACTGGATCCTCTATCGGATTAGCATTTCGCGATATCGAATGCCGTCAACATGCAAAGCTGATACGGAACAGTAACTATCGCGGCAAACATCGTGGCCCTGATTGGTTGCATCTCTCCGACGGTCAAGGACATTGCCCTTTATCGAGTCAATGTCACGCTCGTCGCCAACGAACTACACACCCTAGCCAACCTCGACAGTCGAAACAAGACAAATGTTCCTCGTTCCTCCGAGTTGCCTACCTACTGGTACTGGGGATTCTCCGGTGCGTGTGCAGCCATCCTCGTGTTGAGAGCTATGTTGCGCTTCAGAGCTCATCTTGGCCCGGACTGCCTGCTAACATAACATCGTCAATGCAGGACTGTGTGACGTCTACGATACAACGGGCGACATCCATTGCCGGCGCGCGTTTCCCCCGACCGAGAACCTTCTCAGCATCGTACAAGATTCCCTACGAGACCGTTATGGCGACGACCAACAAAATGTCACCAACAGCGTCGTGGCCTCCTGGAACGCCACGCTCAGCAACCTCAGCCCCAGCCGACTCGCCAGCAAGGAAGGCGTCTTCGCCTCGGAAAGCAAAGCCAGCGCCGCGCTAGCCATCCTCGCCATCGCCCTGGACTTCATCACCATCCTGCTCGCAGTATGCTCCATGCGGCGCGGTTCGAGCAGCCGCTGGGTCTCCAGCGCGCCGCTGCTCAGCGCCCTAGTCACCGGTGCGGCGGGTGTGCTCGCCTTCCTGTCCATGCGAAACGGCGTGCCGGGGGCGACCTCGACCGATGAGCACATGGGCCCGGCCGTCATCATTTTGTTTGTTGCCGCTGCTGTGCGCGCCGTGTCAGCCGCTGGGGCGGGCTACGATGCCTCTGTCCACACCCCGCGTCCGCCGCCGGGCAGACCTCCCTATTCCTATGATTATCCGGGCGACTACGAAACAACCCAACAATGGGGTGAGACGGGACAGCAGTGGGGTGTGCCGCCGCAGGGACCGCCCCAGCAGGCTTTTGAGTCGGGGAATCACGCACTCGGGTTCAAAGGAGAAAACCACGTAACGTTCCCTCGCACCCCGGCTGTCTTTTTGTCGTGACACGTGTGTCTGACCTCTAATCCAGATCTACAACTGGTTGGCCAGCCGACTGCCCGGATGGTCCGGGGAGAACTGGACCAGCGGGCTACGAACCCACGCTGGCTATCAGCCATTCACCCAGAACGAGGCCGGCTTCGCTGACTTCACCTACGAGGACCGCGATCTGCAGATGAGGCGGCTGCTTGCCGAGCAAGGGCTGCCGGTCTCGCCTAGCTGGTCGTCGAGGACAACATACCACGTCGAGGTCAAATCCACTCCTCATGGACGCGAGGCTCCGTTTTACGTGAGCGCGTATCAAGTGCGGTTGGTATGTTTTGGTCAGAGACAACGCGTACCTGGCCGGGCCTAAGACTGACGATCGAACTACCTACCAGATGAATCGATATGCACGCAGTGCCAATGACGTTTATATTCTTGCTCGCGTCTCTCACGTCAATGGAAGACCAACAACAGAATTGTTCGTGAATCCGGATCAACATGACGGGTTGGCATGGGGCCCTCTGCGAAGTGATGGATATCACGAGGTGAGAGTGAGGTAGTGGGAATCTGGAGCCACGACGTCAGAGCGAGATGACTACGTGTAGCATATGTGCACAGTGGAGCTTGTAGCATTTGGCAGTGGTGATTCTTTCTTTCAGGCATGGCGTAAAGGTAGGCAGGCAGGACAAGAAATGGGACGGAAAGCCCCGGAGGTCTTACTGAATTTACGGGTGTGAGGTCGGTCACTCTTGGGATGGAGTCGGGAAACCGCCGGAGATTGCATGTAGCTGAAATCCAATTTCAACGTGAACCTGTCAGTTTGGATGGCATTGACAACCACTGTCCACCAGGTACCTGTGCTACCTGCCCTGACTTTCACTGCGCACTTCTAAGACTTCAAGAACCAAGTCTTCCGAGTTCGCACCAGAACGTTTGAGACCCTCATCGTTCCCTGTCACAATCTAGTCAGCCCGGAACTAGCAGCGTGGACAACAGGGGGCGATCAGGACTTACATCGTTTGATATAGTTAGTGATCATGGCTCTTGCTGGTACCCAACTGATCTCCAGGGGTTGGCCGGGTTGCGGCTTCTTGAAGCTCACTTCAAGGACGCTGAGCGGCGGCAGCTCCACATCACCAGGTTCGTCTTCTACCTTCGCCGCCTCTGCAGCAACCCTCCACGTGGTCGTCGTGTACGCGATGAATTCTCGCCTACCCACAGGCACATAATTGAACTCGCGGAGGTTGGCCTTGCTGTCAAATAACGCCTGGTCGACAGTTTTGCCCAGGAAGTCCCAGAACGGTCCTGACCAGTCCCAGTCGTACTGATAGCCGAGATAAGCGGGAAATGTCAACCTGTCGGTTGATTGTGACCCTGCCACGGTTAGATCAGTGCTCCTCGACCAGGGAACCCACCAGATCAGACCGCGGAGGTGAGTGAGCTCATGACTCACTTGATCACGACGTAGGTGACAGCACTCCTGTCAAAATCCTCGAGGCGTCGTGGCCCGGACCTCTGGGATGGCAGCATCGATTGCAACCTCAATGACGGGCTCACCCGATGGACCCAGTTTGAGGGGTGCGCAGGGTCGGATCCACCGGGTACTGTGGAGGAGCGATGGGAGGTATGGTCAAGTCCATGCTTGACACCTGCTGCAGTGCAACAACTTTGGTTGCTGATAGCTGTCAGCACCTAGGTAGGCACGTGGTAGCTCAAATATTCGCGGGGATAAGGTTGCGGTTACTGCCCGTACGTTCCTCGCCAACGGAGGTTCAAAACGTGCGGACGGGCAATCGGCTCGCATGTAGATTGGTTCAAGATCACGTCTAGTTTCAAGCGGCACCGAGCAGTGCGTACGGTACGTTACACCCCCCTTTGTGGTCTTCATTCCGGTCATTGACCCAGCCAACGCGATGCTGGCAATGTCTTGTCTGGCACCAGCACGGCTTGTGTCTGTTCCTGTCACGTACTGGGTGCAACTAGTTATTTGTCTGTTCAGAGTCTTTTCGTTCTGGGAATCTGCCATGGGAACCGCGATAGCACTCATGTCGCGTTGGTCCCTGCCCACTAGGTAGACGTGCAATTACACGACCATTGAGGCCGCTGCAATGTCAAACTAGGGACCACATTTGCTCCTATTGCAATCACACTAATACGGCGGTTTCTAGTGTACAACCCTGGAACCAGTTCCGCTGGAACTCGAACCGCGAGCGCCACTTCCCCTCTGACTGGGGATGCACAGACTCGTAGAAACCGTCGAATTCCGGTGTGAAGCAAAACTTCCCCAGGCGGCTGTAGGTGTCAGGCCCAACTTTCCGCAACATCAAGCCGGCATATTCGGATCTCGGCACACCGAACCAGTACTCTCGTTGAACGGGAGCGGGGAACTCAAGCACGAGCAGAAGGTGTATCAGCGACCAGTCTTGCCCCAGGCCATCTCGCTCTCTGGCGTCAGAGACAGCCCTCAGTGCCAGAAATCCGGCTTCAGAGCAGCCACCCGGAACTCTCAATCGATCGCAGTACGCAGTGCGGGTGCCGTCCCTCGTCTGCTTCCACTCGACAGCTTTGAGACGGCCTCTGACCTTGAGTGAAGCGGAGGCCAACGCCCCAAACGGTGCATGGGCGAGCTTGGGTACGACCACAGTCTCGAGAAGCTCAAAGTCGGAGGCAGGAGGGGGATTGCTGCAATCACCCAGCCAGTGTGGGTGTATAGCGCCTTCCACAGCGGTCCACGACCACGACGGGGCCTGGTCCTGCGCCGGCCGGTCGGCCAGGTCATGCACGCACCAGAGAAGGGTTTCTGGCAAGACATCGCTCCAGAGGCCAGCCAGATACTGGCAACTCGGCTCCAACTGACAACCCGACCACAACTGATTGAATTTTGCGGCGAGCCCCGACAGGGCGAAAATCCGGTCGTTCTGATCGCTGAGTTTGCGGCGCGTGTAGGAATAGACCAGTTGATCCCACTGCCCCAGGGGATCCTCCATGTGACCGTTGACATCCGAACCGGGTCTCGGAAGCCTCTGCACGCGAAGGGCTGAGAAGGGCGCTTTCTGGGTCCAGCCGTCACAAAGACCGTCAACGTGCCGCTGGCACGAGAAGCGCGTCTGGCTCGTGCCAAATTCGAAAGTCCGTCGGGCCAGAAGTCGTTCTTGCATGGCCCATGCCCTGGTGTCCAATGGCTCCGTCGTAGGCCAGGGCAGAAACACCTGAACCGTCCCAGGCGTTCCGTCTTTTCCTCTGAAGGGTAAGTGGAATGCCATGGGTGTGTTTGGTTGGCGACTCTGCAAGAATCCATCTCGAACACAACTAGCCCGTGAAGCCACGATGACGATATGGGCGTCGTTGTAGATGGCCGACATGGTGGCGATCTCCTGCTCTTTGTCTTTTTCGTCGTCTTGGAGTATGCAGAGGGCATCCACCCACAAGAAGTTGAGTCCAAGGCTGATAGTCACCCGTGCGGCGTCCTGGATCGTTCGAGGTGCCTCCTGCCACGGTATTCCCTCCGACCATTTGGCCATTGTGCTCTTGGTGGTCATCATCCGAGGCCCTGCCGGTGACCCCCAGCAGTAGCTCAAAGCCGCGTACTGTCCGGCATCGGAAGTATCAGTAACGAGTTGGAGGCTCAGCTCTCCGTCCCGTCCATTCTGGTTCTCGTGAACGCGAATGAGCCTTGTTGGCAGTCGTCTCGATGGAGGAGGCTGGCATTCACTATGGGTTCTCGAGCAATCGTCCAACCACCCACGCATTTGGTTGACGGATGCCCCGCTGAATGGCGCGCGGTTAATGGGCCGCGTCTCCACGGCTTTGGAAGCTGGATCGTCTACATAAAACAGGGACGGGCGTCAGCTTAGTGTACGCCCATGGTATAGCTAGGTAGGTAACAATGTTTTCTGGTTGTCCATGACAGCCAGGGCAGTGATTGGATCAATCCGACGTGAAATGCAAAGGCACACCGGACGGTACGTGGAATAGGGGACGGTGTCGAGGTAAATGGGTAGGCATCTCGGGTACGGGCAACGAGGTGTACTAACCTTTGGACGCACACATCGCAAACAGACTTACGCCATGTTTACTCCACGCGCGTGATACCAGCTCGACGTTTCGAGTATCCCTGTTCCAGAACCCCAAGGCCTTGATCATCTCCGGAAACTGCCCGGATCCTACGTTGAACTGGATCCATGCGCAGAGCTCTAGCTCTGCCAGAAGAGCGTCGCAAGGTAAATATGTGAAGTATTCGAGGAGCTGAGTGGCAAACTTGCAGTCCTGTGCAATGCCCTCGAGAATATCGCCCAACGTTGCACCAAGCCCGACATTCAACAACTGGGACGGCTCGGTGCTTCCTTTCCATTTCCGCAAGCCGGAAACGAGGTCATCGTTGACGATAACTTTTTGGCAGTGAACACAGCTGTGCGCCACCAGCTCTTTTGACTCGTCGAGGCGGGTTGTGTGAAGAGGTGCCAGCTCCGGTACGGGGACTGCCGCCATTATCCTAGGCCGCCTGGCGTGTCTGAGGCGCTTCAATGTCTGAGTTTAGGCCAGGGTGATTAGCCACTGAAATTCCCCGTGAGAGTTGTCTCCCATAAGTGAGGCTCCTAAGTGGTCCGTACTGCTAACGAAATGACGAAGGAAAACGGAGAAGCCTCAAGGACACAACAAAGCCGAGGCCCGCCGAGGATCCAGATAGTGGTATGGAGTGAAGGAACCATGAGGCATCCCATCCATCAGCTTAAGCGTGGGCAGAGTGGGGTACAAGTCAGGGATAAGCTGCGGCAGACCCCCCAAGACTGGACGAATGGAGAGGGGCCAAGTTCACTGGATGCCTTGCGCGCCAACTGCATCAGGCACTGTTGCATAGGCGCCGTAGTTGTTGCCGCTCTGATAATCCCGGATGCAGATGAGGTGCGTTTAATCGCCCGTACTGATGCCCAGCGTCTGCCAAGTACGTACCAATCTCAGCTCCCAGCCCATCTGAATGGGCTGAACCCAGCCATTTTCGTCCCTGTACCTCCTATTTCCACAACCTTGACCAGCCCCATGTTCCCACCCAATACATGCATACCTAAATCTGGCCCTGTGCACCTTCCGGCTGAACCCACTCCTCGACACCGTGACAGAACTCCGGGAAGTTTTGCCAGTCATTCAGGTCGGGTACGCTGAGATGTGGTCCCTGCGCCAATCCAACCAACTCTGACAGTCCGTCCGTTTCCGTCACAAGTTGTTCTTCAGCCGTCCAGATTCCATTGGCATTGTTGGTGCCCCAGTACAGGCCCGAACCATCTGACGAGGGCTCCGGCTCAAGTTCAAGCTGATTGTGGGGCGGCATAGCCGTGCGATCGGCTGTCTCGAGATCCATCTCCAATGACGACGCGGCAATGGCGTTGTTCTGAGCAAACATTTCGCCATCGGCGTGGTTGTTGGTGCTGCCGTCGGTGCTGCTGTTGTTGGCCGTGGTGGCATTGCCGCTGGCCTGCGCCGTCCGTGGTCCACGAATTTGCCAATGTCTAAACAATACATCGAGCCCTTCGTCCAGCGCCCACTGGAGGATCCGCCGGCTGTCTTCACTTGAGATATTCAAATCCGGGCTGGACCGAGCTTCGTCCTGGAGGATGGAAGGACCGTAAGCACGGCAGTACGCACGGAAGGAGTACAGATGCGCCGAGATGTCGGCATCTCTGTACGCAGACCGAGGGCGCGGACGACCGGGGAACACGATGTCCCAAACGGCAAACCACTGTCCCGGCTCGTCGAGTTTGCGGTCCACCTTGCGCGAGATCTGCCTTTGTTGGTGATGGGAAAGACCCTCGAGCTGTGAGCTGGGCGTGCAGGATAGTCCGCCGTCCTGCATGACATGCTCCGTATGGCTTGGCTCGTCTGCGAAGATGGCGGAGCAACGACCGCAATAGAACTCTGGGCTGTGCTTGCGGGCAAGGTGTTGCTTGACGTCGCGTATCCGGCTCAGGATCTTGCTGAAGCAACACGGGTGTTTGTCGGGCTCCGCTTTCCAGAAAGGGCATGCGAAAATCCGCTTGTCTTGGGTCAGATTGCTAGGGTTGGATTCTCTTGGACGTTTCTTGCGCCGGGAGGGCGACTCATCATCAGACTCCGCGTTGTTGTGAAGCCGCTTACCCTGACCAGGACGCGGATTTCTGGATAACCCTGGGCCCGGTGCGTCGTTTGAACTCGGCGGAGTCGGTGCTCCCGGGCCACCGTGAGAGACTTCCCCGTGAGTGACAGCTCGATATCCAGCGATCAGGCGACGGACTAGGGCCGCCCGCAATGTCGAGAGATTGGGATTCCGTCGGTCGGTGCTTAAGATGTTGTCTGAGAGATCAGAAATCGAGAGCAATTCGGAGTCATAGGACGCATCCAAGGACCCGAGAGTCTGGTCGTCACACTTCAAGCTGTCCGCTTGTTCGCGAGCTGCGTCCGATTCCATCTTATGCCGGGTTTGCCTAGCAAGGGCCCGACCTTCGGTAACTGTTGAACCATGAGAGATATGCATTCCCGTCCCCTGTGTTGCCCGCATCGCAGTATCGTGAACAGACACGATGTTGTTGTGGGCTGGAGAAGGGGTAGTCAAGGCGGTGGTGATTTTGCCTCCACAGCAAGTGAGGACAACATGCCGAGATCCCCAGCATTGGACCGTCTCGGCACGGATGACACGGTAACTGCGCGTAACCCTTCTTCGATGCACGCAACCACGAGTGACTACGTTGCCTGCCGGGGCAACATAGCCGGCCTCAACCCAGAGAAACACCCCATGCTTGTCGTCGATCAGTGTCAAGGGCCAGTCGGGATGCTCCAGAAAAATGCCTCCATTCTTCTGAACGGGGCCTCGGTAGCCCGCTCTCATGAGGAAATCGAATGATGTTTCAAACCCGTCGTATTCTGCTGCCCGGCGAGGAACGGGAAACCCGCAAACTGCTTGAACAGCACCGGTCCGTTTAACAAACTTCAGCCAGCCGAGTTTTGCCAAAGGTGCTTCACACTGGTTCACCAAGACGGTGAAGAGGGGGATGTCTGACTTGCGCTGCTGTTGATGTCCAGCGTGGCGAGGAACAAGCTTGACCGTGTGATGGACGGTGAGATTCGGAGACGGCGAGGAGAACACAGCGCTCAACCACGCCAGCTGCTCACCACACTCAGCGAGCGTGGATGCAGGACCGGTGGCGGTTACGAGCAGGCAATCCTGTTCAAGCACTACTCTCAACCGCGTTCTGTCTGTCAACAGGCCTAACGTATCCAGCAAGTTAGGTACTGACACCTGCGGCATCTCGAAGAACAACGGAAGGGGCCAGTATGAGTGCCTACCATTGAACGCCGAAGGGCCCTGCCCGCCTAGATGTCTTTCACTAGACGCGGCTCCATGGAACACGCCCAACACAACATTCCAGCTCCACGGCCATGTCTGACTCATGTAGCTGCTGACCGAGACTGCTTGGGCGTTCCCAGCACAGATCGTCACCACGCTGGATTTGAGTATTCCGAATATTGACCTTCTGCGTAGCTGTTCGCATTGCACGCGGCCCCAGTCGATGTAGAAGGACACCTTGTGCTCCTGTGGCTGTTTCCTCTTGCTTATCCTCTCCCCAGGAAGCGCGGTCAGGATCGTCTGGCGGATGACGTTGACGGACAGCGTCTCAGGCCGGCCGTCGCCTCCATCCCACTTCAGGAGCGAGGCGTTTCGCAAACGCAACACAAACCATTGGAGTGCCGCGCTGTTGGTAACAGCCTCCCTGTGCGTCATTAGGTCGCCGCGGCTGATGGCGTCCCCGTCGTCCTCGGTCACCTCGTCGCGGACTCCCGTGAACAAGCTGTCCGATTGGCGGAGCAAGTCCTGATCCATGCTGGAGGTTTTATCCCAGAGCTTCATCTTATCTGACAGCGACATTATGGTGTGGTCGTCCCGCTTCGTCAATGCCTCGGGGCTTTCGAATGCGGATTCGAGCTGCGAGGAGATCTCTCTGGCTCAGGTCCGTCAGCCCCAACTCCCTGTACACACGGCAGCACACGGCAGGCACGTTGCTTTTGACATTCTGCGTGCCTACCCAGGATAGCAACTTACCGATGGTATTTATGAATGAAATACATGACTTCCTGGTTCACGCGAGATCCCGATTCATGGCCAATCTTGACCGCCAAAGCCTTGACAAAATCCCCCAGGGAACCTGATGTCGCCTCGCGGGCCGTCAGATTCAGATCTTCAAACTGCCCAAGGCTCTTAATAATCTCGTTGGAGAGCTCAGTAATGTAGTGGCGTATGTCGCAAAGCGGCATGGTAGTCGTGTCCGAGTATGTGGTGTTTGCATCGTCATCCGCCGATCCATCGCCTGCCAGTCTGTTGTCGGCTGTAGAGAGGTAAGGGTCGGCGACCATTTGGTTAGCTGCCGTCGCATACCCAGAATCCGTCTGTTGACGATCGAGCTTTTGTGCGCTGCTTCTGCCCGGCTCCTGGTACCCCGAGAGCAAAACCGAGCTGTCCGGTGGGATAGCTGATGGGTCTTGCTGGGCTCTTCCCGTAGATCGAATGGGGCGACGTGAGATGACCATCGAGTCAAAAAGAACAACTGACGGTACGGTGGATGGAACCTGTTCGGGTTTGTCTACAGAGTAGGCCGGTGGTTGCCGTCTTGTCTCTGCGATCCTTTTCCCAGACAGTTCCTGATGACGTTCTCCAGTGAAAGGGCGGATGACAATCACGTCCGACGGCGATGGCAGGAATCCATCATTTGTCGCCTCTTTAACTTTAGCGGCCTTGTGTCTTCCTGCCCCTGTCCCCGCCCCTACCCCAAATCCTCTCCTTCCAATCTTGCGTGGCCCGGAGAGTCCAACACGATCTGCTTGAGAGGCGGGGGACTCTTTGTGGGACGGCTCCTCTAGCCCTCGGTCGAGGACAATGGGTTTGCTTCGAACAACTTTGGGCGGCCGCGATCGCTGGCTTGACGCGTTCGAGCCTAAGACCGGTGCTCTGCTGGTTGACTCGTCAGGGTCGACATCAGCAGCGGGCAAAACCGATACCTATCACTGGCATTTTAGCTCTCGTCCTACAAAGAGCCAACCACCTTCCTACCTACCCCATTGCAGGCTGGGGTCAGTAGGTTGGTACCAGGCAAGTCAGTAGGAAGTGACCCAGCCCGTCGCAAAACAAGAGCTTCTGGAATTGGTCCACGTGAAATCCCCAATCATGGGAATACTAACCGCTGGAGACAAGTAATCTCTCTCCACGTGACAGTGGTTTCGGTTGAGTTTGTGCTGACAGCCTGGGTTGCGGCACCTGGTCGAGGTGTACAGAAGGTAGTGATCTAATCCACAACGGCACTAGCGACAAGAATGAAACCTCGTTGTCAGCCACTGCATGAACCGAGTTGGCGCGGGGAAGCTGAGATATTGAACCTGAGAGGAGGCACTTAGACACTGACGCATATCCACTTTTCCCATTGAGAAAGAGTCCAATCCTCGACGGCTCTCACTGGACTCGGCATCTTGTTTCGGGCACTGACACAGACACAGAGCCTAGGGTCTTGGATCTCAATTGCAATCCGAGCTGGCTCAAATCCCGAGTTCAATGGACCGTGGTGGTTGACGGCGCCTGGCCACGCAGGACTCTTCGGGGACTCCAACTTGATGCGAGAAAGGTATGAAGGCTCCCACAAACGCGAGGATCAATGATGCTGGGGGAACGAGCGTGCCGGGGCCACGAGAAGGCCCTAAGTTTGTGCAGAGCAAGCAGCGAACATTGGGGCGAGGGGGGGGTTCAGCTGGGCTTTGGCCAGTGGGTGGCTGTGCCATGTGAATCCTCCAATCGGATTTAAGAAGGAGCTCGAAACGTTTCCAAAAGCTGAAACCGCAAACATGAAGAGCACAAGAGTGCTGTACGATTTCACTGGACCAAACCCTTCCAGATTTCTTGCAACTCCGCCTCATTTAGCCGAAAGGGAACAAATACCCAGTGGTTTTCCAGTACATGTCTTGGTCAAGTGGAAAACGAATTCAAGGCGCAGAAGTTTACAGAGCCCCAAGGCAGAGGTTTTCTTACACAGCACACTTGTGCTGGTCAATGTTCGCCGCCATCGTAAAGCACCGGTTTAATTCTGGCAGGGAGATGGGCAGGTGCCTATCACGTCGATGATCGCGGTCAGATCTAGAACAGGCATTGACTTGGAAACCTACTTCTTCTATATCTTTGATCGTCCAAACCCACTTTACTCCCGGTCACAGGAGAGGCATAAACTTGGAAACCTACTAATTCTGGACCTTGATCGTCTAATACCACATCCAAGGGAAAGTCGCTCACTGTCGACTTATACAGCCTCGTTATTCATACTTGATGGCTAAGCTCCACCTGTCGGGGCCTTGTGTCTGCTAATTGGAATCTGGTCGTTACGTATCTACCCTTCGCATTGATCTCCTTCATGCCCAAGCCGTCCCATGCCGAGATGCCGTCAACAGCGACCTGGATGCAAACGTGAGAAAAACACCAGCCCGCCATGCTCCAATTCCAAGACCTCAATTCCTAACACTCGACAGCACCGACCGAGAAAAATCCGCATCGATTCTTGACAAGTACTTGGGACAAACCAGTCTCTATGAGAAACTCGCAACACCTGATTTATCATCCGCAAATCCTTCGTCTCGAACAATCGATACAAAACAGTGGCTGTCCGAGTGGCAAGTTGCTTGGACAGAACTCGGCTTGTCGGACAACCAGAGTCACAGTCAGCAACGTGTCATGACAACATGAAGCTGAAGCTCGAATAGTGCTGGCGAAAAATGGATGGGAAAGGGGCACGCCTTTGCTGCACGGAGGTCTTCAGTTGTTACCTAATGACGCTGAGCTACTAAAGTATTCAGTGCCATCCGTTTCCCCTGCCCACTCTGGCCAAGTGACGCAGTGTTATGTGCAGTCGGTCCATGTGGCCTCTCTTTACTTTTTGTTGACACATAGCACACACACTGCAGCACTCACTTCTGGAACACCGACCCCTACCCAGCCGCAATCCACTCAAAGATCATGATGCACATGCTCCCAACCCATTCCAATGCTCATGCGCGCCCCGTCGCCTCGGCGCGGTCCATGAAACGGCCATGGCGGGCATGCACAGCGTCAGGGGCCGCAGTGTGGCCCGCAGAACGGCACCGTGCCACGCGTAGGTAGAAGCCGCGGTAACATCGAGAAATGGCGCCGCAGTTGCGGAGGTGTGCTTCTGCTTCCGAAGTCGGCCGTAACTCACTGGTGCCCGTGTGTGCTGCTGCTGACAGAACAGCAGGCGGACTGGAGGACATCGACGGAGATTGAAGCGGTCGGAGGAAGCGGAAGGGCAGCGGAACAGACACTGATAGGGTAGCTCCGCAGGGGCAAAGCCAACCACGAGCTGAAAAACCCGAACGGCGGAACATCTTCCAGCGGAGCGGAACGCACTGTCATTGGACGGTAGCTGAGTGGGGGATTTGGAACCCAGGGCGAGGTCCTATAAGTGAGAAGCAGCGAGCTGTGACGCCAGCATAGATTTGCATCTGGTCGTACATATTGTGTTCGTAGTACCGTTGCGTTACATTGCGTTCTGGTTACCCTCGTTCATCATGGCGGCGGTCGACGCACAACTTCAAATGTCAGCCTATCAAGCGACACAACGTTCAACAGTCAACGACTCGGACGAAGGCGAAAAGGGTCATATCACGGACACGTCTTCGCCACCCATAACGGCCAACAGCCTGCAAGATGATGGGGCCGAGCACCCACAACCGACCTCACCACCACACCACATCGTCGAATTCCACCCCGGCGACCCGACCAACCCCATGGAGTTCCCGCCCGCCAAGAAGTGGTTCATCACCTCGATAGTGACGACTTCCATCTTCGCCATCACCCTGACATCCTCAGCATACTCCTCGTCAGCAACCCAAGTCATGGCCGAGTTCAACGCCAGTTCGGAAGTCTTCGCGCTCGGCATCTCCCTTTTCGTACTGGGCTTCGCCGTTGGTCCAGCCCTCTGGGCACCTCTGTCCGAGCTCTACGGCCGCCAGATTCTGTTCATCATCACCCACGGTTTTGTCGTCGCCTTCGTCGCCGCCTCAGCCGGCTGCAACTCCATGGCTTCACTCCTGGTGTTTCGCTTCCTGGCTGGCATGTTCGGCGCGTCGCCCATGACCAACTCGGGCGGCGTCATTGCCGATCTCTTCCCACCAGCTCAACGCGGCCTGGCAATGACTATCTTTGCCGCTGCCCCGTTCATGGGTCCAGTCTTTGGCCCGGTCATTGGTGGCTTCATCACCGAGACGATCGGGTGGCGCTGGGTCCACGGCGTCTGCAGCATCTTCATCGGCGTCGTGTGGATTGCCGGGTCCATACTAGTGCCTGAGACATACGGCCCAGTACTCCTCAGCCGGCGAGCTGCGGCCCTGACGCACGAGACGGGCCACAAACATGTCAGCGTGCTGCACGTGCAGAACAACGGCGCTTCCCCAGCCACCGTCTTCGCCCGCGCCCTGAAGCGCCCTTGGGTCCTTCTCTTCCTCGAACCCATCGTCCTCGTCGCATCAACCTACCTCGCAATCATCTACGGCATCATCTACATGTTCCTCGGCGCTTTCCCCATCGTTTTCCAGCACCAACGCGGCTGGAGCCCTGGCATTGGCGGTCTTGCCTTCCTCGGCCTCGCGGTTGGCATGATGATTGGGCTGGGCTACACCATGTTCGACAACCGCCGGTACAAGAAGCTGCTGGCAGCCGACCGCGCAACTCCCGAATCACGGCTGCCGCCGGCCATGATTGGCGCGCTGGTACTTCCGGCGTCCATGTTCGCCTTTGCGTGGACCAACTCCCCGGCCATTCACTGGTCGGCCAGCATCATCCTCTCGGCGCCGTTCGGGTTCGGCTGTGTGCTGGTCTTCATGTCGTGCCTGAATTACCTGCTCGACGCGTACACTATCTACGCCGCGTCGGTTCTGGCGGCGGGTGCTATTCTGCGGTCGTTCTTTGCCACGGCGTTTCCGCTGTTTGTCACGCAGATGTACGCCAACCTGGGCATTCACTGGGCCAGTTCCGTTCCGGCGTTTCTGTGCGTGCTGTGCATGCCGTTTCCGTTCTTGGTGTACAAGTATGGGGCGGCGCTGCGCATGAAATGCAAGTATGCCCATGAGGCTGCTGTGCTTCTGGCTAAGATGCGGGGGGCCGCGGCTCCTGGACGCATCGGGGAGGAGCTGACCCCGATGTGAGGCGGGAGATGCGACTCGCATCACGGTGGACACGCGGTGATGGGAGGAACATGATGGAGGTACTCATGTATTTTAAGGGCCGCGAGCCGCGGAGGCATACATCAGGTGGGTTCGACATGTTACTGCGGCTTGGAGATGAAGAATACAAGAATAGAGTACGACCGTCTGGACTTCCCTAAATATGAAGTCGCCAGTTGCAACCAGGTGCTGCATTGTTCATAGGGGTATCCGGCACCGCAAATCATTCCGCGCCTCTGCGACTCCGCGTCTTGGATGAAAAACTTTCCAATTCTAAGAAGCTCTTCAGTGGTAAACAAATAATGACCTATCGGATTGCTGATGAACAGCTCTGGACTACTCGAGCCGCATGGAGGCACCTAGACGGCTGCGATGGTTGCCCAGCTGCTCTCACAACGCCAGCGTGGGATGGCCGGTGTCTGAGGAGTTCGCCTCGTCCCCATAGTTGCAAGAAGAATACTATGGCAAACGATTCAGCTGGGTACCCAGGTATCTAGCTCCCTACGTATTTGTAGTTTGATGGAGTTCAGGGCCAGCGAGACGCTCAGCTGCATAGTCAGTTACGAAATCCGACATTGTCCTGTAATCGGAATGTCCTAAGATGGTTTTGGTAGGTCGAGAACAGGCTCACGCTTCGAGCTGTGCTGTCAAATCACCATGTAAGTTTGCTGGGACCTGCCCAGTTCTGAAGGGTAGATTTTCGTTGTCGAGGTTGGGTTCTAGTCATGAACGGTGCGTACTCAATCCCTTTTCGGCATATGTTTCAGTACGCCGCTTGCAGCCTCTTATCAGAGAGAAACAAAACCAAACGACGATATTGGCAGGAAGCGTTCAATGATGTAGCTTACTATAGGTATCTTGTTCTATTTTCAATTTGCCGTGGTGTGCATGTGTATCTTGAGTGAAAAAGCAGATGGCAGTTACTCATGTACCTACCTACCTACCTACTTATCTAGTACAATCACGATGTGACGATGAACCACGCTTCACTTTCGATTCCTCCAAGACTTTGCTGCTAGCAGTAACATCATGTGATTTCTTGTGACTGGTGATCTAAGCCTGGCGTTAAGGGGGTCCATTTGTACACTGCCTTTAATCTGAACGCACTATCTTCATGTTGTGGCCGAAGACTGCCGCTTGGGGAGAGACCACTGGATTGATAACCCGGCCTTTTGGCGGCACACCCTCCGAGTCTTTCTGTCAGTGATTGGTTGTGGTGAGAACGGCCGGGATGTCTGCCATGGGTGCATGTGCGTATATGTCTCCGGCTTACTGCATCCTCCCGACCACACGCAAAGAAAAACCAATCCCGCGTCCGGCCACGTGCATCATGCAAGGACATTCCGCTGCAACCTGACCATCCTGCCACATCCAACTCGGCGCTATCCTTCTGAAAGAGGCTGCCCAGGCGACATTGGCTTACTGGACCCGAAGGAGCGGTTCCCTGGGTACTCCACATGCTACCTACCTATGTCGGCCTGAACAAGCATCATATGACCAATCAACGCATTGCTTGCAGCTGATATTGTCATCAGAAACTTCCCTGTTCCTATGTAATGACACACGATTATCTGCACTTGATATCGTCATCAGAAACTTCCGCGTTCTTCGGGGTGATAACACACAATCTAGTCATTGCGCAGTCTTTTTAGGATAATGGACGGTGACAAGACCGACAACTCCAGTCACCATCTGACCTGCCTCCTCACACTCAGCCTCGGCTTTCTTCGTCCCATCAAGGAAGTCCGATTGCGTGGGGGTCAGCGGACATCGCGGTTCCTTCCCTCGGGCTCTGACTCCAGCCAGCTGTCACGGTCAGCTGACTTGCTGCCGGGCACTTCCGTCTTGAAGTTTGCATCCCACAACCGACTCCCACCACCTAAGCCCGACGTATCATTCCACTTCGGACTGCCGGGCTCACAATTGGGGGCACAAGCGTCATGATGATGTGTGGTGCGATGACTGTGTCATGGCACACCACTGCACCTCGATCTCGACTCAGCAATAGTCACACGCATCAGCTTGGCCCCTCGACTCGGACACACTTCAATGGCAGCTGCCGTCCGTAACGGGTAGATACCCCGAGCGTCTTCAACAATACGGCCGGCAACACCGTCGGTCAGGTGCTGCAAAACACAAACGGCTTCTCAGATGCCCTCAAGTGATTGGAGTGCACACGGGCGCCGAGCCTACCGTTGTCAGATGGTTCTCCGTGGGAGTCGTGCCCCGATCGTTCACGGTCTGCAACGCTGGGTTCGGGGAGTGCATGGGGCGGACACCGGCGACTTCTATTTCTCGGTGGAATCCTGGAAGAAGGACGCGCCGCGGTCATCTGAATTTCCTGAAATAGACTGCTGTGGCTGCAAATCTGCACAGCGTGGAAGCTGCAACCATCCTTCACTCACGCATGTGTGCCTTACATGTGGGTACGTACCTTTGCATATGTCGGCAATCTGGCACATCGGCTCGGCTGGTGGTGGTACCGGTTAGGGTAGCATTCTACCTACCAGGATCACGCACTAGGAAGGTGGGAGAAGCGGATTACCATCCAGAAACCCGATCACAAATGCATGCTATGACTGGTCAGATGATGATGCTATCATCCTGTCACCGCACGGCACAGCAACGGTCGGACGGACTTGTTCTATTTCCTAACCTCGGAGATAATGTTCGGCGCTCTTTTGCCCTTTTGCTGAGATTTTTTCTTTCTTACGTATCCAACCTGAAGGGGAGATCTCATGTACATATGTATCTGAGGTTACACCAATTCCGAATCTCCTTTCCCTTTTAATTAACATGAATATATCCGGGAATGGCCGGGTTACATCCCGCCCACGGCCCGCGCGCAAACGACGTGATGCCCTGCAATCACATACCGCCGCCACTCAATCGCAAAGGAGTTGCGCCATATTCACGCAAGCGTTCCAGTAGAAACATGCGAAAGATTGCTGTTCGGCGCCATTGCCACGCAAGGTGGAAGGGTGATACCACAAGCTCGTGCAATGTGACCTACCGTCCAAAGCGTGCACGTGTGATGGACCAAGATGTCTTGCGATCCTAGCCTGATCGAGGACAGGGTCCGCGGGCAGTAGTTAAGGGCCATCCGCGATAGACAGGTTCTTTGTGCCACCACACTGCCTTGGCGTCGAGGGAACATAATCCCAAGACTTGTCTCTGCCCCTTGCGCCCATGTCCAGTTTCCCGGCTCAACCCTCCCTTTGAAATGTATGGTTTGGAACCACCAGTGCCCAGCAGCGACAAGCTCCCAACGGACGTCAACTGCAGGACACCCTCGCTCACGGCATCGGCCGGACTGCCACCAACAGGTTGTCGAAGCGAGCTTGGCGGTGTTACCACACTTACCAAGTACAGAGCCAACAGCATCTCATCTCAAAGGGACATCGAAGCGAGGCAGTCATGCCCACCGTGAGGTCGCCAGCCAGATTTCAGCTCGAATAAGTTGCTCACAGAGCCTCAGGATGCCGGATTTACGAGCCGGAGATGCCCCGCCAGGGTCACTCCGGAGTGGATTAGGACCCTCTAAGCAACACACAGGGTATGTAATACTAATCGGCCTGTCGTATACTGATACGCTTGGCGCGCGCCCACCGCGCGGTGGGGTTCGAATTTATTCAGGGAATTTGCAAGACGCATCGGAGAAACACATCACATGCGGCAAGGATTTGCACCCAACCCGTCCCGGCCAAGCCCAGCCAGCCCCAATCACCAACACATGTGCGAGTCGGACTTGCAGCTCGCATGGCAGTATGTACATGTCTGCTCCAGGGGTCACTTAGTGTGGGCTGATCCGTCTCCCGCACCCCGGGCCGGCGTCCTGTAGTCTCTGCCATTGGCCGCAACTTAAGTTACCATTATCGTCAGGGAGGATTTTTTATTTCTTTCGGCCCTGCCCATACCCCCCCCCGGGGATGCAGAGGATGGAGCTCCCCTCGGAGTCAGCCGCTCACTGTCGACGCCACAAACCCACAGCTCATCCAAAAACCTCCGGCCTGACCGGTCATCGTGCGTTCCAGACTCCCGGCTACCCTGTCGCCACCAACAGCCCTCGTCCGTACGCTCGCATTTCAGCTGTCGGTTCTGGCAAACGTGCGCCCAGGCACTAGCGGGGTGCCACATAAGCCGTGCATACCAAATATTGGGCGCCAGGACCCTGGGTCGCATCGACACCGACGACTAGGTAATACTTACCTCATACCGCATGGTTCGTTGCGGTGCAGGGGAACCTCTATAAAGACTCGACGCTGTCTCCGAGGCCAAGGACCCAGCAACACCAGACCCCGACATCATTGACTCCTGTCGGTGCCGGCTCAGGGCTGCATTTTGTTGTCGTCGACAGCACGCCCAGCCCCCACATTCCAGTCTTCATCCTCGTGTGTTGCTGAAGGACCCCCCCCCTCCAAGGATCATCCAAGGACGCCCAACAACCAGCACACACACAGAGCAGAGCACAATGGTATCCTCAAAAAGCTACCTCCTCGCCGCCGGCCTGCTGGCAGCATCGCCGCAGGTCTCCTCGGCCCAAGGCTGCCCCTATGCCGCAGCTGCCGCCGCCAACAAGCGCGACCTTCTAGCCGCCCGGTCCAACGAGCCGTCGCTCGACACGCTGGGCAGCTCGTTCGGCAAGTGCGCGCAGCTCAGCGACGCGGCGGGCGGCGGTACGCGCAGCCGCGACTGGTGGCCGTGCCAGCTGCGCCTGGACGTGCTGCGCCAGTTCGCGCCGGAGCAGAATCCGCTCGGAGGCGACTTTGATTATGCGGATGCGTTTTCGAAGCTGGATTGTAAGTTTGTCTGTGAAGGGGGGTGGTGAGGGAGATAGATGAGTGAGGGTGGGACTGACTGGATGTGGTGAACAGACAAGGGGCTCAAGGCCGATCTCAAGGCGCTGTTGACCCAGTCCCAGACGTGGTGGCCGGCGGATTTTGGTAGCTATGGAGGTTTGTTCATCCGCATGGCATGGCACAGCGCGGGGACGTACCGGGCTGTTGATGGGCGTGGTGGTAGTGGCATGGTATGACAAACCCTTTTATCCAATTACACGGCCTGTGCTGTGTCCAACCTCAACCGCTAACCATTGCAATGCACCCCCTCTGCAGGGCCAGCAACGGTTCGCCCCCCTCAACAGCTGGCCGGACAACGCCAACCTGGACAAGGCGCGCCGTCTGCTGTGGCCGATCAAGCAGAAGTACGGCAAGGCCATCTCGTGGGCCGACCTGATGATCCTGGCGGGCAACGTGGCGCTCGAGACCATGGGCTTCCCCGTGCTCGGCTTCGGCGGCGGCCGCGCCGACACGTGGCAGTCGGACGAGAGCGTCTACTGGGGCAGCGAGACCACCTTCGTGCCCGAGGGCAACGACATCCGCTACAACGGCAGCACCGACTTTGCCGCCCGCGCCAGCCACCTGCAGGAGCCGCTCGGCGCCACCCACATGGGGCTGATCTATGTCAACCCGCAGGGCCCCAACGGGAATGGCGACCCCAAGACGTCCGCACTGGATATCCGTGAGGCGTTCGGTCGCATGGGCATGAATGACTCGGAGACTGTGGCGTTGATTGCGGGTGGCCATGCCTTTGGCAAGACGCACGGCGCGTCCACTACCGGTGAGTGTCTCTTTCTATCTGTGTGGGATGCCACTCTTAAAATCCCGGTAATGTGACTAACACGGAGGTAATAGCGCTGGGTCCTCCTCCGGAGGCCGCACCCCTCGAGCAGCAGGACCTGGGCTGGTCCAACAGCTTCGGCACCGGCAATGCCGATGACACCATCACCAGCGGACTGGAGGTTATCTGGTCCAAGACGCCGACCAAGTGGAGCAATGGTAGGCACGCCACTCTCGCTGTTAATTTCGAAGTCTTTTATTGACTCCACGTACAGGCTTCCTGAACAGCCTGTTCAAAAACACGTGGACGCTGGTCAAGAGCCCTGCCGGTGCCGTCCAGTTTGAGGCGCTCAACGGCACGGTGGACTACCCCGATCCGTTCAACAAGACCTTCCGGCACCCGACCATGCTGGTCAGCGATCTTGCCCTGCGCGAGGACCCCATCTACAGTGCGATCGCGGGCAAGTGGGCGAACGACTTCCAGGCCCTCACAGACAACTTCGCTCAAGCGTGGTGTATGTCATTTCAATTTCCCCTTCACCCAGAATTGAGCTTGTGGCTAACCACGTATTACACCCGTTTCAGTCAAGCTCACCCACCGCGACATGGGCCCGGTCTCGCGCTACCTCGGTCCCGAGGTGCCCAAGCAGCGCTTCATCTGGCAGGACCCCCTGCCCACGGCCAAGTACGCCCCGCCCAGCTCGTCCGACCAGGAGACGCTCAAGGCGCAGATCCTCAAGGTGCCCGGCCTGAACGTGTCGAGCCTGGTTGCTGTGGCCTGGGGCTCCGCCTCGACCTTCCGCGGCGGCGACAAGCGCGGCGGCGCCAACGGCGCCCGCATCGCGCTGCAGCCGCAGGTTGGCTGGGAGGTCAACAACCCCAAGCAGCTGCAGGCTGTACTGTCCGCCGTATGTCTCCCCCCCTATCCCCATACTCCCTCCCTCTACCTGTTGTCCCGTGTCCGCACTAACCACTCTCCCCTTCTTCCAGTTGAACACCATCAAAGACAGCTACAACAGCAAATCCAAGTCCACCCAAGTCTCTCTCGCGGACATAATCGTGCTCGCCGGCAACGCCGCCATCGAATCCGCCGCCTCCTCCGCCGGCCACAAAAGCATCCACGTGCCCTTCACCGCGGGGCGCGTCGACGCGCTGCAGTCCGACACGGACCCGGCCTCCTTCGACTTCCTCAACCCGCAGGCCGACGGTTTCCGCAACTACCGCAACGCCTCCGGTTGGTCGCTCGCGCCGACCGAGGCACTCCTCGTCGACCGCGCGCAGCAGCTGACCCTCACTGCGCCCGAGATGACGGTGCTCGTCGGCGGGCTGCGCGCGCTCGGCGCGAACTGGGATAACTCCGCGCGTGGTGTCCTGACGGCGCATCCGGGGCAGCTGACGAATGATTTCTTTGTGAATTTGTTGGATATCGGGACGGTGTGGAGCGCAGATGCCGCGGGCAAGGGGGAGGTGTATACCGGTAAGGATCGGGCGAGTGGGAAGGTCAAGTGGACGGCGTCGAGGGCGGATTTGGTGTTTGGGTCGCATGCGGAGCTGCGCGCGGTTGCGGAGGTTTATGCCGAGGCAGGTGGCGAGGAGAAGATGGTGGGGGATTTTGTGGCGGCGTGGGCGAAGGTGATGGATTTGGATCGGTTTGATGTGAAGAATTGAGCGGGATGGTGATGGGAGAAGTGTGTTGAGAAGGCTGGTAATCACTGATATATAGAGGCATTTTCAGGGATTTTGTGATACAATTCTCGTTCTTGATAACTTGCTTGTACGATGGACATACTCGCGGTCAGTCAAGGGGCGTTAACCCCCTTAAGCCAGTGTGTGTTACCTTGCAGGAGTCTTTGCGCAACAAATAAGACAACATCAACAGCTACCTAGCGTGTCGATCAAGTCCACTTAACCGAATTTCCCATCAAGTCCCCAGCAGAACTACAGTTCGCGCGATAGATAGGTACTGTAGCTCATTTCTACGTCCATCACTAGCATAACCATAACCAAGTGCGAGTACTTGTGGGGGGAAAACATCAGATCCCGTCTCTTGTGAGCTGCGATCTATGGTTGCGACATGCCTCGGCAGTCATTTGGCCCACTCCCAGCCACTCAGCCCAGGACGCAGCTTGTGACACAGCTTGGTGATTTGGAGCATGGCTCGTGTCACTCGAACGACCAGATCCCCTCCGGCGACGTGCCATCTCCCTATAATATGTCCCTCTGGTTCACCTGATAGGGATAGTCATGGGGGTTTTGACGGAAAGCACAACACGCCCGATGGGGTTGACCGCACGACCAGTCGTACTCGCCCACGTGAGTGCGGAGGTTGTGCGTCTGAAGAATGGGATAAGTTGCTTTGGGATGTAGTGATCGGCCAACCAGTGGTCTGGGTAACTGTGTGTTTGCAGCTCGTTGGCGTATTCTTGGTCGAATGTCGAACCTAGTGCTGCTAGCTCGAGAGATGCAGCGGCTTCAAGGTAATGGATGTCGATGTTGTTGATCTTGGGCACCCACGGGATGTGGTATTTGACACCGAAATCTCTGACGAACTGAAGTGTATTGCGGGCGTCTCTGCGCTTGCTGTGGCTCATCTGTCGTTTTGAACACTTGGTCGTCAACCATCGGCGGTGTTATTCGATGCGTTCCGGATGCTTCTTGAGGTCCTCGAGGCTGGTAACTAAGCTCCGCGATCACCCGAAGAAAAGACCACAGGGTCGAGACTGTTGGAGGCACCACTTGTTACGTGCGCGATGCCTGTCTCAGGTTATCGAGCGGTAATCATGAACTGGGCTTTGGTAACCACAGATCGGACCGATAGTCCCTCTGTGATCGGCACTCATAAACACTGACGTTAGCATGTGATTCAAAAGTATGGTAAAGTCATTGTTATCCTTCTTGAAAGTAAATGCATAAGATGTTCCCTTTTATACGTGACTGCGAGTATAGAGGGAGACCGACCTCCTCTAAACAGCTCCGTTCCTTTACTATAAAGCCCGATAATCCAATCATTAGTTTATTCCTAGTAGGTGCAATTTCCACTCGCTCTACCTATATCTGGGGCCTTTTAAGAACTATATCGTCTACTTTGGTATAATATAGAAAATAACCTCTTCCTTAACAGGGGTTTGACTCTCAACAGCAGCGGCTTAGTAGTAGGTCTTCTGGGCGAAGCCGACGCGGGCGTTGCCCCAGTCGAAGATGACAAAGTAGCGCTCCATGAAGTTGGAGCCCCACGTAACGTCGGTGCTGGTGCCGATGGCGAGGTAGGTGAGGCACCAGCCATTGACGTTCTTCCAGCGCAGGCCGGCGTCGGAGATGCCGACCTTGTTGCCGTCGGCGAGCTTGATGACGAAGTCGGGCAGCGTCTGGTTGCACGGGTACATGAAGTTGTCCCACGCGTCGCTCCACACCGAGTTGGGCACCTGGCTCCAGTACAGGTTGGCCAACTCCCGCGTGATGGTGCCGCCGCCCGAGCCGGTGTCAACCGTGATCTGAAACTTGCCCTCGTGGAAGTTCGCCTCGTCGTAGCCCGCTTGGATGCCCTGAACCTCGATGGTCCACTCCCCCCCCGTCGTCGTCACCCCGCCGTACGCGATGTTGCCCGTGTATTTTGACGAGTCAATGTAGCCGAAATCGAACTGGCCCACCTGCGTCGACGGGTGCCAATCGACCGTCCAGAGAGGGGCTGGTGCAAGTGTACAGGAGTCAGCAAAAGTCAATCCTCAGCATGGCACTAAGGCAGGCGCGAAACGCGTCAAGAGTAAGTCAAAAACTCACAGTCGAGATACGGCATGATGGTCTGAAAGTACGACTGCAGCCGTGTAGGCTGGCTCGACATGCCATTCTTGTCGAAGTTGAGGCCCAGGTTACCGGACCGGATCCCGTTGTTCGGCGAGGTGATCTTGGTCCGGACCATCATAGGCATGTTGCCGACGGCGATGTCCCCGATCGTGAAGACGTCGGTGTATACGACGCCGTTGTCGCAGAAGCCGCTGACGAAGCACTCCTGGTACGTGTAGCCCGGCATCTGCTGGGCCGTGCTGGACTGCGAAGGGTCGTACTTGGGGTTGTTGCCCTGTTCCGACAGCGGCTCCAGCGTCGAGTCGATTGTTAGACTGGGTGCACCGCTGTCGGCGAGCAAGTAGAACGGCTTTGGGGGGGTGCCGATCACTGTGGCGGAAGTCAGCCATAACTATGCTTCGGTTTTGAGGGAAGTCGGACGACGTACGGGACTGGATGTACCAGCTTTTCGGACGAGTTGTTAGCCAGCAGGATCACTAGTACCAAAAAGGACCCGTCGTAGACATACTCGCTCCCCACGTTTGCCGAGCTCCTGAGGCCGCGGGCCTCGACGCCGGACTTGGTCGCATTGACCTTGACCGCCGGCAGGCTGAAGCGGCCAGGCTTGCCGCCGACCACTTGTGGCTTCGGGACCGTGTTGGCGCTGGGCAGGGCATGGGCCGAGCTAGCAGCGAGGGCCAAGGCCAACAAAGACAGGGCGGGGGTGCGGACCATCGTGATGAGGGAAGCTTGCGGAGGGCTGCTGCAAGTGGCGGCTACTGTGTGATTTGTCTGCAACGCGTGCCTTCGTCCCTCTTGCTTCCATTTCTCGGTGGCCGTCCCCGTCCCCGCATCTTTATACACGTTCCAAGAAGACAGGAAGAGGCGATTCTATGCTCTTGCGTCTGCCTGTTAGCCATCACCGGACGAGGCGGGCCGACTCGATCAAGGGGCGGTTCAATGCTCATGGGGTCGCTTTGGTGGTCATTTCCCTTGAATGGACCATCATTGGATGTTTCCTTCGCCTTTGTGGCCCGTTCCCTCCGGCAGGATTGTTCGCATAACCTTCGCTAGGTCGCCTTCTTGCCTTCGTGGTCCCTCCCCTTGCTTTCGCCCCCAACGACGCCCCCAACCTCTGTGGCTCGTCTCCACACCGTGCTCAGCCCTCCGCTCATAACTGGCTAGCTGTAGTTGGCGTTAACTCGCCGCGGAACCGGATGTTGCATTGGGATCATGGATTTGAAATCCTATAAGGAAGGAAGAGTATGTGCATCCGTATGTCTTCTGGGTTGTGCGCAATACCTTGCTGTTCCGGCCCCTCTAAACCACGGTTTCTCATCTCCGCTACTCTAGGCTGCGCAATAGAGAAATCAGGCAACGTCGTACGCTCATCTTGGTAGGGCTGTAACGTTATTGAGTCCCTGAAAGCAGGTTATTCTCATACAGTGTTCTCCAGAACCAGTCACCGGCTGCGGCCGCAGAGGGGCCACGATTGGCTCAGGAGACGCTGCCAGTCCTCGGGACACTGCTACATCGGAATACTGCACACAAAAAAAAGGAATCTAGTGTACAAGGGAATCACATCCAGCAAGCAAAGAAGCAAAGGAAGCAAAGGCCATGCCAGGCTGCTTCAGTTTCGTTGACCGTGATGAATTAGGCAGCAAACATAGCGGAAATTACACTCATACAAAATATTGAACTGGGGTAGATTGCACACACAGGGGAGCTGACAAGGGGTCGTATTTTTGTGTTTTTCAGCCTTGGCATATGGCCCTGGCGCGTCATGTACGGATCCGTACAGAACCGCCGCCCACCGCTCAGAGAGCAGGGGAGGCAAGCAACGAAGCTTCTTTCTCTTCTTCCCAACGGATGCTGTTGAGCTCCTGAGGTTCCTTTCCGTCTGACCAGACGGAGACTTCTTTTAATTGTTTTCTACAGACCTGTTGAGGCGCTGTAGCCGCGTTTGTCCGTTCGTCCGTTCGGATGGCTCGCTCCTCCCATGCGTTACATAATCTATCCTGTTGAGGGTGGTTTGGAGTGTTGAAGAGTTCACACCAGTTCAATATAACTATTGCGGGAGACCACGTGACCCCGTGGTCCTCCCTCCTTCTATTTCCCAGACAGCCCACCTGCCCTGGGTTTTCCTCTACATCATCCTCCGTTATCGACCACACTTCACTTAAGCACCGTCAGTTCCTCTGCGTGTGTGCCCCCACCGTATCGTTATAGCTAATCACAAAATAGTTTATCATAATACATCTTGTCATAGATCCGAAGGGCCGACGGGAATCAGTGGCGGGGCGGGCTCGCGAACGCAGGGCAGGAACGGGAATGGGGAATGCGTCTGCGAGCAAAGACGTAATTGCATTCGAATGTGCCAGACGCCGATCACACCGCCATCTCCAACCACAAGCACTATCTCCGTATGTCAAGCCGAGGAAAGTCTCGCCCTGTAAATCAAGCGTAGCCGCAGGTGGCACGGGTATCTACGAGTATACTAGATTGACGAATGACGCTAGATCTCGGCGGCCAACCCTCTGTTGTCCAGAGAACCATGTAGTTATGATCGCTTGAAGCAAACCAACTGCTACTCAGTAATTTCCTTCTTGCTCAACGCCACACAGCATTGTTGCCGTACCGCCTCACCTGTGAGTCGACTGCCTGTTCCGCGCCCCGCCTTCCGTCGCGCTCATACAGGGTGAAGATGCAAGGGCAGCCCCATCTTGATCAGCCGCGAGATGTTCTGGGCTCCTCGGGGCCTGGGAAGTCAAAAACTAAAGGCACCCAAGCCATTTAGCGCACCCACATCAGAGCAAAATGCGACCATGGTGAGCAATACAACCTACAGTACGCTGTCCCTGAATGGCTCGAGGGCCGAACGGTGCGTCTTGGCAACGATGAGCGGACCCCATGTGCGGACCTCGACGCGGATCTGAACTGAATACGCCGCCCTCAGCTCGTCTGGCCTTGGACCAGGGCCGCATGTCTGAGAATGTTATGTGCTGTATAAATAAGTATTCCCCAGTGACTGATCTGTACATGTAGTCGGCCATGCTTCAGCCAATGGCCATCCGTCCTACCAAGCAACGTCAAAATGCCGTCGTGGTCTTCGCAATTAGCGTTGGCCTTGACACTCTCTTTCGCCCTCCTGACCGATGGCTTTACACTGCCTTTTCACCCCCCCTTCTCTGATGTTGACAATGGGTAAGCGAATACCGTTGAATTAGTGTCTGAGGGCATGGGGGGTGGCAGAGTGGCTAACGATTTTGCAGGTACCGCAAGGGCGTGAGAGACGCTTTCCGGTTCCAAGGCTTCGAAGTGGACATGGTGGGAAACAATGCCAACGGAACCATGGTTGACAACGCGCGTCTCATCAAGTCAAGAACGCTGCCCGGTATCCCGCCGTGTATGTGAGCTAACCGACCGTAGGAGTCACGGCCGTACCAGGCTATGTCCTCACTCAGACCCGCGACGAGATGAAGGCACCGGTCGGCTACAAACCCAACGTCGTCATGATCAACGGCGGCACAAACGACGCCGATTTGATGATAGACATCCCCAATGCCGGATCCCGGATGGAAGAGGTTTTGGAGGTCATCTGGAACACCCCTGATGCTCCAAATCCCGACGCCTGTGTCATCCTCTCGACACTGCTGCCGACGTCCAACGCCCAGTGCTCTGTGCAGAGCCCGAGCATCAGTAAGCAGTATGCAGATGGGGCGGCACTGTACCGAGCCATGGGCAAATGCATCTATCTCGCGGATCTACGGGTCATCGATCCGGCCACAGGGCAGACATGGATCCGGTTGGGAGCCGACATCGAGAGCGACGGCATTCATCCTACCGATGTAGGCTATCAAAAGATGGCCTCCATCATGTCCAACGGCATCATGGCGGCATACAAGGACGGCAAGATCAAGGAGCCGCAGCCGGTCGATCTCTCGGTCAACAAGGGCTGCCCCGAGAAGAAAGGCGACAAAATCAAGATTGGCGGCATGACGCAGCTGGGCTCTGGGCACGACGACGACATCTACCACCACGACAGTGTTTTCCAGGGCACGGTACTCAGCATCAACAGCTCCTTCGACCGGGACCAGTGGTTCACCGCCAGGCTGTTCAGCCCGGATAAGCACGACATCCATGGCTGGTACAATGCCAGCGAGACGCAGCACATGTTTGGGGTCTGCAAAAACACGGGGACCGCCGACAAGGCCGCCTTTGAGCATGTGCAGAGCCTGGACCCCGATCTATTTTGCAATCCCAAGGGCGTCCACTTCATCGACATGAACGACGACAGCCTAGACGACCTCGTCTGCATCAATGCCGACGGCGACGCCTTCCTGTCCATCAACTTGGGCGTGAGCAGCGGCGCGCAAGTGCCCACCTTCAGGCGTCTTGGCGACAACGCCCCGATCATGGCTGGCAAGGCCCCGCAGAGGCAGATCTGCATGACCGACATCGACGGAGATGGCCGTGGCGACTATTGTGTGATTGATGAGAGCACCGGCAACATCCACGTGTGCCGCAACGGCTGGGTCGACGACAAGCCGCTGTACTGGCAAGATCTCGGAATCCGCGCCACCATCGGCGCCACGGGCGACATCGACGGCATCAGGTTTGCCGACATGACGGGCAGCAACGGCGACGACTGGCTGTGGGTGTCGGACGAGGGCGTCACGTACACATGGACCAACGCGAGGAGTTGCCTGCACGGCAAGCTCGGCGACGGGCTCAACGTGGCCTGGCGTCAGGGCTTCCACAAGGGCGCGACATCCGGAGCGACGCACTTCGGGCTTCCCGACCTCCACAAGACGCAGAACCGGTCGATCCGCAACGCGGTCAAGTTCGCCAGCAACTACGGGGTGCCCGCAGACTTTGGACTGCGGCCCCGTTCCGACTATGTCTACTTCAACAGGACCATACTGGGCAAGCACAGTTATCGTTTTGACGCCCTGGTGTGGAAGAGTCTGGACTTTGGCGGTGCCAAGCTGAAGATTGATGGAGACAAGTACTGCAACATGATGGGACACGACAACGGAGCCATGGATTACGTGTGGACGTGGTCGTACGGCAACATGCTGCTGTATCCCTGAATGCTGGGAAAAGGACATTGTTCCGGGCGAGTCCTTCTGAGGCCCGGTGGTGCAAATCATCTGGAGTCCCCACGACTACGTTGGCAGGACTCTGGACAGGAGAGACATATGGTAGCCATGTCTCATGACGCTGAACGGCCGCTTCCTGCAAAGCATCCCTGGGTCACCCACGCACTCGTACTCTCCTATTCGTGTGATGATTGCACAGGAGGTAGATGAGCCTTCGCCTTTGTTCGTCGGAGGAAGGGGTTAGGATTGACCCCTCCCTCCGCCACCAACATCAGGCCATCCATGGCCGCACGACTTTACCCTGACCTTGAAGTTGAATCATCAAAATAACTACCTAGTAACACTCAGCAAGCAAGAGCCTTGGGCCGTAATGTCTCTACCAGCGTTACCACGCCGCGCAGCCTACATCACCCTCAACAACCCACAGCGGCGCAATGCTCTCTCCCTGGGCGAGCTGCGCTCCCTCCGGGACCAGCTCATCAAAGCCAACACCTCCCCCACCACCGGCCGGCTCCTCCTCCTCCCACCTTTCCAACCCTCCTTCCTCTCCAAGCTAGAACAGTCCCACACCAGCACCGCCACCACCTCCTCCTCCACAAACTCAACCCCCCCTTACGACTGGCTCGTCTCCGCCCGCGCCTTCGCCCTTGAGCGCGCCCACCTCCCCGACGTGCTCGTCCTTGCCTCGCACGGCCCCGTCTTCAGCTCCGGCCACGACCTGCGCAAGCTGCGTTCCCTGCCCACCGCCGAAGTATCCGAGACATTCCGCCTCTGCGGCGAGGTCCTGTCGCTGCTCCGGCGCAGCCCGGCGCTCGTCGTGGCGCGCGTATCCGGGCACGCGCTCGCCGCGGGGTGTCAGCTCGCCCTGACCGCCGACCTCCCCCTCGCGCACGCTGGTGTGAGGCTGAGGTTGCCGGGTGCGGGGCTCGGGTTGCTGTGTACCAGTCCCGCGACGGCGGTGAGTCGAAGGTTGGGGAACGCCAGGGCGTGGTGGATGGTGGCGATGGCGGAGGATGTGGCTGTGCGAAAGGTGAGGGATGTTGTGCGGGTTGTGGGGGATGGGGATGGGTATGATGGGAAGGGGGAGGAGGAAAGGATGCGGGAGCTTGATTGCGAGGTGGTGAGGACGGTGGAGAGGTTGGTGAACATGTCGCCGCAGCAGAGCGCGATGGGGAAGTGGGCGATTTGGACGCAGGCTGGCATGACGGGGCGCGATTATGTCGGGGCAGATGGAGTGGAAAATGAGGGTGCTGGCGCAGAGGGATATGAGGATGCTGTTCAGTGGGCGGGGAGAGCCATGGCGCTGCATGCGAGGAGCGAGGATGCCCAGGGGGGGATGGATGCGTTCCTGGAGAAGAGAGAGCCTGTATGGCGAAGTCTGTAAGAGTAAATAGGACTCTGAATGAGATTGCGTCTTAGCTGCTTCTCGGTTTCCGGCTTTCCTCGCCAACAGACCATTTGCAGTGTTGTGAGCTTGTGTTAGGTTGGTGGCGGTTACCTGAGGCGACGCAGCAACCACTCGGTGCTCGAGAACGACAGCTGGAGAAGTCGCAGCTGCATAACATCCGGTTTGGTGATGTGCGCCATCACATAGAGACAAAAAAACTTGTGGAGTGGTACATGTTTGAGATTGGAAGCTCGAATGACAGATCGACCGACTTGGAGTGTGAACGCGAGGCGATCAACGGCCTCGAAGGACTCCATCTGTTGACATTTCAAGGCTGGAGTGCTAGAGGTCCTCAGTTGATGGAGAGTTGGGCTACCGACCAACAGCACAATCCATCTCTCTCAGCTGGAGCGTTCCTTCCTGAAAACCAGGACATAGCCTACCGCTCCCAGTGTTGAGTCACTGTAGCCTAGCTTTCACACAGTGCATCCAACTGTGCCTGCCCAAATTACATTATTTTCACTGTTTTCCTTGCGTTACGCGCTGTTGGAAGTGTCATGCAATGAGCACTGGTGCTGCGACGCTTCTTTCCCACTGTCATTGTTCTAGTCTGCCACTACCACCCGCTGGTCTCCCCGCGAGAAGCAGCATAGCGTCGTCATGAGCCGCAAGATGGCACTCCTGCCGAGCGAGATGCTCAGTTGGTCGAGGACCTGGCAAATAATTACGTTGCTCACAGACCCATGTTGACACTCGCAGCATGCCATTACATGTCTTCAAGCTCGTCCAACAAACACGTCGCCGACCATGCAATCGGCTCGCCGGGTCTCGACGTTTCAGACATTTCTATCAGCGCAGCTGAACTGAGTGTTGTCCGGGCCTCATGCACCGGGAAGATCAAGCTTGCTGCAGTGGCAATGGCATGCTGGGGTGGGGTCGAGGCGTTGGTCATGTCCCAGGGGGCCACGCAGGAACCGCAGAACCTGCAGCAGGTCGACACATCTTAGTCCAGTGTAGGCTGATGCATAAGGTATGCGGTGTTCAGCAATCCCACCAATCATGTCCTCCTGGTGCCATTACCTTTGAGAAGACGGATGCAGAATACCGGGGCATCTGCCTGCTTTTGGTTTCGAGCCTCCAAACGACGGCCAGCACGCTCGTTTCCGGCACTAGCAAGGATTCTGGATTCCATCAGTCGTTTCCCGCTGCGTCCTCGCGCTGAACCAGATTCTTAGCGCCTTCGTGGGCTCGAACAAAATGCGTGCGCACGTTTCGGGCACTCAGGAGGCGCACCATCCGTCAGCCATCAACCAGAGAAAACCACGCCTTTGGCCAAGCGGCTGGACTCAGACAGTCAGAGACAAGTGAGTTGATTCCACGATCCAGGGATCCAGCGTTTTGGATACACAGCGGAGCTGATTGCCAGATTAGGATGGCCGACCTGGGTTTTGAACGAGACGCGGGTGCTGGGGCATGGTTTGTGCGAGGCTAGACATGCGACTTGGAAACGTGCGAAGCAGACCGCACGCAAGCTGCAATGGAACCTAGCCAAGCGCCAGGGTCTCCCCGCAACTCCAGGGGCTAGCCCACAGGAACGACAAGCACAACGTAGACTCTGTCCCCAGCGCAAGAATCGGACGTGCTTCGGCCAGTGAGCGTCACCGTCGCTACGCTGCAACAAAGCTTGGCCGAGCCGACCCTGCCCCAGGGGCGCGGGTATGTAGGTCCGTGTATGCCCCTGGTGTGGAAAGAAAACCGTTACGTCTGCCCCCCCGTCTCTCCATTGACCCGCTAACCAGCGGGCGGGAATTGAGGCCCGAAGCCCGCCAGCATCGCATCGGCTGCGATATCTTAGGTAGGTACATAATTTGCAGTGCACTTGCATGGCGGGCTCGGCCTTCAGCCCAGCGAAATGCAAACTTTCTCCCCAGCCCGTTCCCAGGGAGCTGGCCCGGAATCCCCATATTCGATCGGAGAGTTTCTATCAATCATGTCGCTGCCCGCGCGTTGTAGCGCGTCGCACGCTCCTGGCTACCGTTTTGGGACCTCGGAGCCGGCTTGTCCGTTCCCGATCGGGAACACTGGAGCCCCCATTTGGCAGTCAATCGCCGCTTACACCCGTCACACACGTCTGCGGTACAGCGTGTATATGTATGGCGAGCTCGCATTTCTCTGCTGACTCGGTTTCCAGCACTGCTCTGCCTTCTCACATTGCACCCTATCTATGCTGAGCCGCCGCGATGATGTCGTCGCACGGGTCTGATGGCGTCGGTCACGACGAAAAACCCACCGCCGCCGAGGTTTCGTCTGTGAACGAGCCTGTTCTGAAGGGTGGCAAGGAAAAGACGGTGCACAATGTGAGCTCTTCTCGACGCGCTCGGCACTCGTGTGCTACTGTCTTTGAGCTTGTATGCTGACGACTGCAGGCCGAGCTGTACGCTGCCATCAAGGAGGCCAACATCAAGCCCTGGAGCAAGACGTCTATCCATCTCTACTGAAAGCCTCCCCTCCCCCCACACGCCCCAATCAGATATTTCGCGCTCTGAACCCCGGAACTAATACCAGCGCTGCAGATGCCATCTTTGTCGCCTTTTGCTGGTATGCTACCTACACCCGCCACAACCCATCCATGCATGTGGCAACTCGCTAATAAGAGGCAGTGCCTGCGCCAATGGCTACGATGGCTCTCTCATGACATCCATCATTGCGATGGAGCCCTTCCAAGCCAAGTTTAATATTGGAAAAACCGGCACCAAGGTCGCTGTTCTCTTTTCCCTCTACACGGTGTAAGTCGAGGTTTAGGTCGCGGTGTATCATCACATGGCATTGAGTCACTGACTGGTTGCGGTTCATAGTGGTAACATGGTCGGCTCGCCGTTTGCTGCCGTTCTCGCCGACAAATTCGGACGCCGGAAGAGCATGTTCGCGGGTTCCATCGTCATTATCCTGGGCATGATCGTCATTTCCACCTCCTCGGTTTACGAGCAGCTCGTTGCGGGCCGCTTCATCCTCGGCTTCGGCATTGCCATCATGACTGTCGCCGCCCCGGCTTACTCAATCGAAATCGCCCCGCCGCACTGGCGTGGCCGTTGCACTGGGTTCTACAATTGTGGCTGGTTCGGCGGTTCGATCCCGGCCACTATTGTCACCTATGGCACCAACTACATCAGCAACGACTATTCATGGCGCATCCCGCTCATTCTTCAGGCTTTCGCCTGCCTCATTGTGCTTACTTCCGTCTTCTTCATCCCGGAGTCTCCTCGATGGCTTATGGCCAATGACCGCGAAGACGAGGCCTTCGCTTTTCTCGTCAAATACCATGGCAACGGCGATCCCAACTCGCGCCTGGTCCGCCTCGAGATTGAGGAGTTCAGAGAGGGTATTCGTCAGGACGGTATTGATAAGACTTGGTGGGACTACCGGCCGTTCCTGCTCTCGCATAGCGGCCGCTGGCGCCTGATGCAGGTTCTCATGATTTCCATCTTCGGTCAGTTCTCCGGCAACGGTCTCGGCTACTTCAACACGGTCATCTACAGCGGCCTAGGTGTCGACAGCATCCCGCAGCAGCTCGGCTACAACATCCTTACCCAAGTTCTCTCTGCAGTTGGTGCTCTGACGGCCGTCTCCCTAACCGACCGCATGCCCCGCCGCAAGGTGCTCGTCATCGGCACCTTTTTCTGCGCGGTTGCGCTCGCTGCCAATGCTGGTCTGTCGGCCGTGCTTAACAAACAAAAGTCCGCCACTGGTGATTTCGACCTTTCGTATGGTCAGGGGGCGTTGGCGTCATATTTCCTCTTCAACATTATCTTTTCCTTTACCTACTCCCCCTTGCAAGGCGTCATCCCGAGCGAATCGCTCGAGACAACCACTCGTGCCAAAGGTCTCGCCCTCTCGGCATTCATTGTCAGCGCAATGGGTTTCATCAATACGTTTGCTGGCCCCATTGCTCTTGACAGCAACAATCTTGGCTACAAGTACATCTTCGTCTTCGTCGGCTGGGACCTCTTCGAAGCCATCATCTGGTACTTCTTTGGGTACGTATCCTTTTCTGGCACCGTTGCTCATATTGCCGCGGACTAACCGTTCCTCCCGAAACAGCGTCGAGTCTCAGGGCCGCACCCTCGAGCAGCTCGAGTGGGTTTACAACCAGCCCAACCCCGTCAAGGCCTCTCTCAAGGTCGACAAGGTCATCGTTGCCGACGACGGCATTGTTGCTGAGAAAGTTGTCGCCTGAGAGCAAACCCCTTTTATATTCAGCCTGGTGAACTTGTTTGATGCTCAGGGGTCAGGCAGTTGAGAGCGCGTCATGGGGATCGCCGACATGACAACCGTGGGAGCATCTGTTGATGGCCTGCGAACAGCTCGTGAGTGTCCGGTCGTTGTGCTATAATAATGATATTTTCTTGTAATCTCGAAATATTTCATGCTCTGCATTGCCACCAACCTAGTCATTGTGTATCTGCCTGGCTCCGTGACACCAGTGCTATCCCTGAACATCGTCAAACTGGGGTGCGAGGAAGGATTACAGTAACTCGCAAGAAGCCCTCGAAGGCTACCTCGGCCATCATCTCCAGAAAAGCAAGTCCCATGTGGAGAGCCCGCGATGCTACACTTCACACTGCGTCCACTGCACTCAGGTTGGTGTAACTCCATTTCCGTCGCTCTTCTTGTGTAGATGAACGAGAAATCAGTGGTGTCATTTGTGATAGCCCAACACCCAACCTCTTCGGGCAACCCGGAATGATCGACTCAGTAGAATCCGAGATTCGCTCGCTCCGCCTCCCTTCGTCAGCGTTTCCGGCAAGGCCAGCGTGGTATTCGGCACTTAAGCCGAACCAGACACTCGTGCCCGTTACAAGGTTGCATTCGCGGATCTGGCATCTGATCCGGGGACGCACCCCTGACATGCTGTCCTTGGCTCGCAGGCGATAAGATGATAGGGGAGCCGGCCCGTTCTTTCCGTATTCCAAACGTTCGCGAGAAGAGACTGCGCGTCAGCCGCTTTGCATGTCGTGGTATCCATCTCGCTCCCGGCCGTGGTCCACTCTGATCTTCATGCCAGCAGCTCCAGCCCCTATGCAGGATGGAATACGGGTCTGGACTTGCCGCCATGTTCGCTTCGGTCTCGGTCCGATTCATATACACCGAAACCATGGGAAGGCTGACGCGCTGCGGAGAAGCGGAATCGGCTGTCCGCCTCCCTCGAGTGCGGCCGTGGTATTGGGAGTTCCGGGACTGGGTTGTCAGAACCAGCGCGGGTATCCTATCTAACTGTGTACTGCGCGGTTGTACACGCTGAGCGCGGTATAATACGCGCGAAATGGTGTGCTTGGCCTCGAGGGTGCATCTTTCTCAGGTTCCTCTGGCCGAGCTGTTATTTTTCAAGTCAGAATACGATATACTACCACGATTTGACCTGGCGATGATGTGAGGATGAACTTACTCCAGTGATAAAGGGGGTTGTTTAAAAAATGCACCTCCACAACCTCCATGTCAAGCGGGTCGGTAACTTGACAACCAAGCCCGCCTTTGCATCGCACGCCTTTCTTATCACCGCTCACGTCGTCTGTGTTTCGGTAGCTGCCTGCATTCCAGACGTCGTTGCAGTCCGGATCGGTGTCGAAGATGGCCCAGTAACGTATTTGATAAGCGAGCTGGACAGACAAGCGAGCCGGACACTTTTTCCTACTTACTAACAACCATCCTCAATTGCAACACGATAACACTTTGAACCTACTATAATCACATCAGAAACAGCTGAATCAGACCTTTCTGTAACCTCCTGGCACGTACGGGCATTATGGCCAGGCTTGCCGCACACACCACAGGACTGAACCTTCGTACGGGACCCCCCTGCACCACCAGCATCCGGCTACATCTCTTGCGCTCCCTCCCCACTTACGGCCTTCTGGCCTACTAGATCCTTTGTATCTTGTACTGTAAGTGATCCTCCAAGTTTTACGCGTATTCTTTTAGCTCTCTAGCGCTTACTAAATGCCTCGTTGGCCTTACGGAGCGACGAGACCTCTGCCTGAAGGGCGGCCACCTAATGCATTACAGCCATCGTACCCTTGGTAAGTTGGTCCACAGCAGCCAACATCGAAGTCGAAAAGCTGTTTTGATGGTTGGCAATACGAGTCTTAATGAGCGTTGACTGCGAGGTCGCTTCTCGAGGTTTTTGTGGTGTCTAGAAGACCCAAGGTTGTAGCGTGCCGGCCCGCGAGTTCAAGGGCGTTGGTATACGAAGCCTTACATCCAACTTTAATATCCCCCTCTCTAGATCGTACGGTGGTAGTCGTATCGACGCGACCAACGCGTACGGAGGGCTAGCTGGCGTTTAACGAAGTTATATACCCAGCGCTGGCCGACAGGGGGCGCGTCGCATACGCATAGTAGCTAGTTGGGCCATATCTTCTATACCACCTAGTCTAGGTGGAAATACGCGTTCAGATAGCTTAATCACATATCGAACTATCGTCTCTTCTTCTAGATCCGTAAGCTTACGCGAGTTGGCTGGAACATCGCGTCGGTCGCTGAGGGTTGAAGCTGATGCATTACAGAGCTCGGCGAGGCTCGGAGGCTTCGTTTCTCGTCATTTTAAAGAGCTTCAAGGGCCATATTACCCTAGCTTCATTTCAAGATTGAGGTATCTTAGGTTGTTGAGTAAAAATGTCGTAGGTAGAGGGGGGGGTGTTACGCCAAGCAGTGTCCGGCTCGCTTATCAAATACGTTATCGCAAAGTAAGGGGGGGGTTTGACCCCCCGACCCGCCGACAGCGGTTATGACTTAGTCATAACCCTTGTAAAGGTCGAAATTCGCCTAGACGGCAGACAGGTGGCGGAAAAGGACGGCCAGGAAGGGCAGGGACGCAGTGAGAGTTTCATGGTGTAGGGGTTTTTCGCGTAGGTGGCTTCGGTTTTGAGTGGCGTGGTTGGAAAGAAAGGGGGCTTGTGGTGGTCTCAATGTCGGATGCCAGATGTCGTGAGGTTCCTGCTGGAGAAAGGTGGACTGAAAGGGCGTCAAACATCTCCCTTTATGCTTGTTCCGGACTCCCGGAATCTGGTGACAGAAGCTGTGCCAGAGAAGATTGGCCGCTAAGGAGTGGATATCCGGAGGAAGCGAAGTTGCCAAGGAGACTTCGACAACCAACAGCATACACTGCAGTTGGAACCGCATGGGGTCCGTATCCAGGCCTATCAGAGTTTGGCTACCCCCGTCTCATTCTTGCGTCGCTGCCACTTGGTACCTCATCTCGAGGGAATACTATGGTACACCAGGTTGTTCCGGGATGAACCTGGGCTACGAAGGGATGCTTCATCCCTGTGCCTGCAACTGCTGCCATCCACGGCTCCCGAGATGCCAGTCTTCCACGGCAACCCAGAACTAGATATCTACTGCAGCTGACACAGCCAGGAAGCAGGCAGTCTACAATGTGAAACACCTCGTCATCCGGAGACCCACGGGGAATAGCCCCGTCGAGAGCCGCGTCACTGAGCGCAGTTAAGGGTTGAGACATTGACTGGGCTCTCGACGGCATGGCTGTCTCTTTCGTCAGCCATTTTCCTGACTTTTAACTGGACTTTGCGTCCAGAAGGGGCCAAATGACTCTCTGGCAGCGTTAAGAAAGAACATGGCACCAATTTGCCTGCGGCCCAACAGCAGTTTTAGCTGCATGCCGAGGACCGGCCGCTTTATCATCTTTGTGCATCCCCCTGCCGCGGAATCCACTAAAAGGAAAGCCCGCTTTTCGCCAGCCATCGTCGTGATCGTCGGACTCGCTGTAGGCTCAATTCACTGACAGATGCTTCACACTTCACACTTCACACTTCACAATTAACTTTATTTGGGTCGGTTCGCACCACCATCACAATAACACGCTATTTCCGTGCATCGGTTACCATCCGGTTGGCGGTTATATGTAGTCCTTGACATAGAAATCGCCCGGCTTCGGTAGCACGTCGCCCTCGCGCGGCGTGGGCACCGTCTTCTCTTTGGCAAAGCGCCTCACGGCCTCGTAATTGCCGCATGTGTGCATCCTCCCCATATCACCAGTGAGCCTGCCCTTTTGGCCCAGCCAGACCAGTGGAGTGATGCCCACGTCGGCCGTACACTGAATGCGCAGCCTCAATACCTCGACGCAGTGATCTATGGCAACCCGTTAGCAATCCGCCCCTCATCGGCGCAGCCAGGAGCAGCAAGCATGAAAACAAATCATACCAATATGCAACCGCACATACTCCTCAGGCCCTGCACAAATGGGCGGCCCGCATGTCTCCTTGGTATGGGGGTAATTGTAGTACAGGTGCATGCGCATGAGATTCAGACAGTGCATCTGGTGGATGGCCTCGATCTTGACGGGGTAGCCGACGAGCCCGCGCTCGGGCGCGTCGAGATAGGCGTGGCGCGTCGGGTCGATGTCGGCCTGGGCCGCGTCCTCCTTCGAGATGAGCACCACGCCCGACAGCACCTGCGAGTAGTCGTACCACGCGTCGTCGGCCGCCGTCGAGTTGTGCGCGCGGAAGACGCTGTGGTCGTGGTCGTAGAAGGTGACGTTGAGGAACTGCGGCCGTGGCGGCGTGGCGAGGTGCTCCACCGCGCGGGCAACGCCGGTGGGCGGCTGGTTGACGGGGAGGGGGCAGCGTGAGGGCCGTTGTGTGAGCGCTAGCAGAGTTGTGGCGAGGAAGATGAGGGTCGTGATGTTGCTGAGGCCGAGGGCTAGGGCTGTCCGCGAATATGTCCTCTTGCTTCCGCTCTGCCGCTCGAGACGCAGCGGTGGCTCCGAGCCACCCTTATCTGAGGCGGACTCGAGTAGTCCAACCGTGTCTTCGATATCTTCTTTGGACGAAGAGGTGGACGAAGAGGAGAATCTCGATGAGGGCGCCATAGTTCGTGTCTGTTGCCTCTTGCACGTTTCGAAAACTGGAGCAGAACTACAGGCTCGTTAAGTTCTTACAAGACTTGATCCCGTTAATTCTCCTGTCAAGATTTACAAGCATTTCCTGCCAAACAGAATCGTCATCAGGCCTCGGACTAAGCTAACAGACAAATGGTCATACGAGCGAAGATGGCATCATATCGGTATCCGAGGGGGTGCATGTGTGCAGCAAGGAAGGATTGCGGTAGGCGCGGGGTAGACGATCGGAAAGATCACCGGTGGTTGCCCGGAAGTGATAGACAACATGCATGCCGGATGTAGTTGGTTACAATTTCGTGAGGCTTGACCTCTCGAACTGTGCAAGTGAAAGGTTTCGCCGCTTTCATCTCGGACTCCCCGTACACCCAATTGCGTGCTCATGGTCATCAGCATCAATCTTGAATTCAAGACCGCGGAATGGAAGGTGGGATTGTGAACCTTCGGACTCATGCTCGCATTAAAGGGATACCACTAGATGATAGCTATAAGGCATTCCCACATGATCACGCGCATGCACACATCACGCCGATCTTAGACTCAAGACCGTGGAATGGAAGGTGGGAACATTGAATGTGTCCCTTCGGACTGATGCTCGCATTGAAGGGATACTACTGCATGATGACTGCAGGCACTCCGATGGGATCCCGCACGCGTCATCACCATAACGTCTTCCGACATCGGTAGAAGCCCAGGTCGGTGTCGTTGACCTCTAGGGGTGGAAGCTGGGGTTGTGTCCCTTCGGACTCATGCTCGCATTGAAGGGACTACATGATGACTACATATAGCCACTCCTACGGAATCCCGCACGCGTCATCACCATATCGTCTTCCGGCACCGATAGAAGCCCAGATCGATGTCGTTGACGTCCATTGGTCCCTCGCACCCGATCGACAGCTGGTCCGCACAGTGCTTGGTGTGGTGCATGCTGACTGTCTTGTTGTCGAGGAACTCCATGTGATGGTCCATAGCGTACTGCATCTTCCGCCACTGAAAAAGGCAATGCTCGCCGTGGTAGCTGCCACGTCGCCGTCAGCACATGCGTCCTTCCAGGGTGTCTCATGGGGGCTGCAGATGGGCTCACCGTTTCGTATAGATCTTGGCAAACTCGCCCGCCCAGAGCTGCTCCGGCCGCAGCTCTCGCGTCATGTTGATGTCCGCATAGAAGGTGCGGTCTTCGAAGACGGGGAACTGCGCGGTCAGCTCCGGGTACACGCACTGCGGTGGGAACCATCCGTAGAAGAGGGGTTCCATGACGCAGCCGCGCTCCATCGCCACCGTGCTCGACCGCCCGCAGTAGTTCCAGTCCTCGGCCTCGATTTCGGCCGCCGACTTGGCAGCCATGAGTTCGGAGTGCCTGACGATGAGCATGGCGACGGCTGTCAGTAGGGCCGTTACAAGGCAGCCTGCGGCGAAGGAGACGAGGCTGGCGTGCTTTCCCCGGAGCTTGAGCCGCGCCCAGGACCCGTCCGGCGAGGCGGGGAGAGATTCGTATTCGACGTGCTTGTGAGGTTCGTTAGACGGCTTCATGGCTGTGAAATACGTCTGGTGTGTGCTTGTAATAGGAGCGTGTTGTCTGGTGATGCTATCACAAAATGAAACTAGAATAGTTGAATATATGTTCACCTCAAGGCGGTAGTATTAGAGAGGATTGAACTTGGTTTACATTCGCACGGTATTTCGCAATTCCCGGATGATCATGGGCCTCGGATTCTGGGCGTCAAGCCTCCAGTACGACCGAAGTCACCTTCCACAAGCGGTAACGTGGCCGGCGATCTGAAGACGTCTACGCGCCTGAAGGAATGCATGGGCATCCGTCTTCCGGTTGAGAAGGTCTCACGGTGGCAAGCAACCAGTGTCCTGTAAATCCCACCTACTCCCGCGTTTGACAGAGCATCGATGACGCCCCGATGGCCGGAAGCAAATGCAAAGACGAATCCAGAACAAGAAAGGTCCTGCGCGGATGGGAGAACCATGGGACACCCGCTGAAGTATCCGCCAGCTATAAAAGGATGCCCTCATCCGCTGTGATCCTAAGGGACTCGGAACTAGGGACTGCACCTTGATTTCTTCTCACTGCGTTACGCCACCTAATCACGGCATCGACTCTCAGCCAAAATGAAGGCTCTCACGCTGCTCATCGCCTTTGCCACCGCTGGCATGGCCGCTCCAATCCTAGGTGCGCCATCAAGCTCATCAGTGCTGCCTCCCGTCTCTCGGGGACAAGCTAACAAACATGATGCCATAGACACCCGAGAGGTCACCAAAGCGGACAATGCCAAGCGTTCCTATGAAGGGAGTATGTCTGCCCAACCTTGATTAGGCGCATTCGTTCGAGAGGCTCATGTCGTCTGCAGTTAGCTGGCTTGTCCCCGCCGAAGAGGGCGAATCGCCGGAGACGGCGGAGAAGGCCAAACGTTCTTATGAAGGGAGTACGACTACCCCACCACACCATACCCTCTCATCCATATCGACACCACCTGCCTGAGTCAGACGCTTATATCGTCTGTAGTTAGCTGGCTCGTCCCCGCCGAGGAGGGTGAGAGCCCCGAAACGGTCTAGGAATGTCGGCGTGTCAAACCGGGTGATAGGTCCGGCTTCATCAGTCCGAAATGAGGTAGCGGACTGGGGCCAGCTGCACACGACTGTGAAATGCTGCCTTGGTTGGACAACTCGATCTTCAGGTGGTGAGTAGAGAGGTTGAGGTTGACGGTCGCCTGATCTTCCCGAGTTGTTTTACGGTACATCTGCTCGATGCGCTGATAAGTTCGGCTCTAAATGGCGTGAACTAGCCTCAGATATAGGAGAGAAATAAGCTGGGCGGATGCACTGGAATCGACCACACTCTTTCACTTTCCTCGTTTCGGCTGCTATAGTCTTTTAAGCCCTCATCCCGGTTGTTGGCTGCTACTCGATATTGACTTCCACCAATCATGTTTGCACGGCCACTGACTGCCATGAGACTCTCCATTACACGAGCAGCTCATCATCCAACTCCTCATCCCCTCACCAACCTACGACGGGATGTCTCCTCAGGTGGCTCAGCACGCCGACCACGGCGCCTGCGAACTCGAAGCCGATGGTTGCGACAGAATCGGAGATGATGGCGTCGTAAGCCGAGAAGACTCCGTTGACCAAGCCCGCCGCCCGGATGACATGACGTTGCGAGTGCCCCATGCACACCAGGTAGGGCCGCTGGCGGAACTCCGACTCCACGCGGTTGTGCTGCCCGGCGCGTTCCGCGTTCCACAGGGCTGCCCGGGCCGCTTGGGCTGGGCGCTTGTAGGCACCGAGCCCCCGCTCAGTGTCACGCTCGCTGGCTGTATCCGAGTTATCTCTTCTACCTGGGTACAACACTTGTAAATCCAACAGAGTGCCTCCAGTCATTGTAGGGAAGCTGACAAAACACCGGCGGGTCTTCGTCCCTTGCGCATCCGGGGGTATCTCTTCAGCAGTCAATTGCGTGCTGTGAACTAAATTTCCCTCAGTAAACAGGGGCTCGGATGCTCCGCGGATGCGTTGGCTCTGCATTGACCCTTGGTCGATCACCTGCAGAACCTTCTCCACGCTAACGGCCTGGACACTACCCACGTCCGGCAGTTGGTGCAACTACTCCGTACCGGCCGGTTCTTTCCGGCACCCCTGGTTATGGAGTTCGTTGCCTGCCAGCAGTTCCCGAGAACACACCGCCTTCGCCTGCCTCCCGACTGAACCATTTCCGGTGTATGGCCGGCCCGCTGGAGGATTCGAGTCCATGCCTGCCGTGGGGGCCAGGCGTTGCATTCAATTTCTGAGTCACAGTCATGAGCTAGTTTTCAAGTTGATTCTTCTCCGGTGTTTCGCTTCCGCTTGGCAAAACACATCCAGAGGTGAACCTCAGCTTGTAAACACTTCTACACGACGGGGTAATTGCTGCCCAGTGCACTAGGCTGCTCGGCAGGATGGCCAACGCGCAGCCAGCCCCTCAAACCCTTGAGACGGGCGACTTAGACTGGAACGGGCCGAATGACCCAGACTGTCCCTACAATTGGCCGCTATGGAAGCGCATCTACATGACGAGCATACCAGCATTGCTCTGTATCAACGTGTAAGTCCGCCCCAACCATCATTACCTGGACACGGGATAAGTACCTAGTGAGAGAGCGTCGCCTGACTCATGGGAGGTCCTTTGCATCATCGGTCTACACATCCGGCGCGGACGACGTATCACGACAGTTTGGCGTCTCGCACACAGCCTCCCTGCTTGGCCTCTCCCTCTTTCTCTGGGCGCTCGGTCTCGGCGCCATCATCGCCGCTCCTGTCAGCGAGTACTATGGCCGCCGCATCGTCTACCTCACAACGGTCCCCGTCTTTGGCCTCTTCGTCCTCGGCTCTGGACTAGCCCAGAACTTTGCGACATTGGCCGTCTGCCGCACACTTGCCGGCTTCTTTGGCAGCGCCGTCGTTTCAGTGGGCGGAGGCACCAATGCCGACCTCTGGCAACCTGCCCTGGCTGGATTCGTGTACCCGTTCTATTTTGTGTCTCCCTTTCTAGGACCGGCTTTCGGTATGACAAGCCGATTTACCCCATGCCAGATCGGTCCACTAACCGTCCACAGGCCCTGTCATCGGCGGTTTCCTGAGCGAGGCCAAGGGCTTCCGCTGGCTCGAGTGGGTCATCCTCTTCATGGTGGCCTTCAACTACCTCTACGCTCTCCCCCAATCCGAAACCTACAAAAAGACCATCTTGCAAAACCGAGCCCGCGCCACCGAGAAACGCTCCAGCACCCCCCACCGCGCAACCCGCAAACTTGCCCTCCCCTCTAGCGCCGTCGTGCAGCGCATCGTCCTCAAGCCCTTCAAGATGCTCTTCGTCGAGTCCATCGTGCTCTTCATGACCATCTACATGGCCTTCAACTTCGCCGTCTTCTACAGCTTCTTCGCCGCCTTCCCCTACGTCTTTGGCGGCCCCGGGGGGCACTACAACTTCACGCCGGGCCAGCAGGGCCTGACTTTCCTCTCCATCGCGCTGGGGTGCGTCATCGGGTTTGTTGCAGTAGTCTACATCGACCGCCGCACCTACCCGGCGCTGGAGGCGAAGTATGGCGTCGGTGCCGTGCCGCCTGAGTATCGGTTGTATGGCGCCATGGTTGGCTGCGCGCTGAACCCGGCGAGTCTGTTTTGGTTTGGTTGGACGGCTAATGCGGGTGCGTTCTGGCCGAGCCCGGTGGTGGCTGCGGTGCCGTTTGCGGTCGGGAATATCATGGTCTACAGCAGCGGCGCGCTGTATATCATGAACTCGTACGGCTCGCTGCATGGCGCGAGTGCTCTTAGTGCGAACAGTCTACTCCGGTACGCGGGTGGGGGCGCGTTCCCGCTGTTCACGGTGCAGATGTTTTCGGCGCTGGGTATCGGGTGGGCGTGCAGCTTGCTGGGGTTTGTGTCAGTGGCGCTCGTGCCGGTGCCGTGGGTGCTGTACAAGTATGGGCACCGGATCAGGGCCAAGTCGCAGTACATCACCATCAAGTCGCCCGTGCTGGAGATCCTGAACCAATCGCGGGAGACGGCGAGCGAGGGGGAGGGGGCCGCGGTATAGACGACTCTGGAAGGCGGGCAATGCGATGTCTGCGCGACCACAACATTCGTTGCCATACTCATGTCCGAGATGTGCGTGGTGCACGGCAGCGCAAGCGAACCATATATGATATGGGGTCACTCATTGATCAACGACGATAGCATTGAAGCAGTCCCACACACTTCCCCAGAGACAAAAACGCCTGCATCCGCTCACAAACAGCGGTCATCCCCATATCTTACAACCCGCCTGCTGTGTGGTGGTCCCTGACCCACAACCTCCCCTAATCCCGCCTCCCACCCTGCCCATCATGCGGCTTACTCGCCGCCCCCTCCGTGCGCATGCCGTCGCAACCAGTCAGCTTCCCCGCAATCTCCTCGGCGCGGCCGTACCCGCTCTTGGCCGGGTCGCGGTGCTCGACGGCGGCCTGCATGGAGGCGCGCGCGTGCGCCTTGTCCTGCGCGCCCGAGGCCGTCCAGGCCTGCGAGCCCGTGATGGTGCCGACTGCGCTCTGTCCACACAAGATTTCTGTTAGATCTAACTGGGGCTGCACGTGTGTGATAGCGGGGTGGAGAGGGAGACATGGTGTTGTGTGGTTCCCGAGGCGGGGTGCCAGGTTCGCGGGTACATGCAAGGTGGGAAGGGATTGGAGGCTCAATGTTCATGGGAGAGTGGCCGAGGGGTTCGTGTGGGAGGTGACGCACCTCGGCTGCGCCCTTGATGTACTCGGCGTGGCCGGCCCAGAGACCGGACTGCGGCTGCCGGTTTGGGTCTTGGGGGTTGCTCGGGTTGCTCGATGGGGCGGACATGGTTGCAGCGGATGGATGCCGTGTGACCGGAAGTAGCGATGATGGTCCTGTTCTTGATCAATTCTTGTTGGGACACCGGTGGTTTGAGTTTCGTTGTCTAAGATAGTTCTTTAAGTGTCGGACGAGGGGACATTGTAAGCTGTGGTGCCGTGTAAGTGTGACGTCGTTGGATGAATGACGTCACGGGGGTACCCCGACTCCCAGTTGATACCACCACGGTTTTTTGTCCACCGGATACATCGCGAGCAAGGTACAGGATTCCAGTGGTAAAATGAGACAGGGAAGTCTATTTTCTAGCTTTCCAACACCAGAGATGGTTGACGCTCTAAACCCCCTAGTCATCCGAATCCATATCATCGTCATCCAAGTCATCGTCCTCGTCGATATCCAAGTCGGAGACGGACTTGTTGGAGTGAGTTGGCGCCACGGAGCCCGCTGTCTTATGGCTTCTCGCATCATCGTTGTTTCCCATGTCCGACGGCGTCGAGGCGTGAGACCGCTGCTCTATAAGCGCATCAACGCTGACCGACCCAGTTGTGGAAGGCGGCGACATGGACTGATCCTGGTACATCGGCCCTCTGTCCTCGAAACTGTGCTCAGAATTGTGGATGACGGTGTGGTGACCGTAGCACTTGAAGCAGAGAACGAAGATTTTGTCCCTGTTGTCGCAGTCAACGCACCTCCACATGGTGCCTCGAATTCCCTGGATACCATCGCTGTCGTTAGCCTGTGTCTCATGCACAGTGAAAAGCGGGCCAACTCCCAAACCAGACCAAAAAATGGAATACAGACCACGAAGCAGCTTTCGCACGCAAAGCTGTATTTGGGGTCACCAGGTTTGCTTTCGTTGAAGACTTCATCCCATTCCTCCGTTTCACCGTCTGCGTTGACTCGAGTCCGTTCCTCCGGTACAAGACTAGGGGCACCCTCCCAGGGACGGCCGGAGAACTTCATCAGTTTTGCGGCCGACCATTCGCGGTTTGCCTCGTAAGCCGAGCCTCGAGCCCAAAGATCTGCCTTCCGTTCAAGTAGCACGGGTATAACGAAACTAGCACTGCCGGAGCGCGCCGCCCACATCAACGGCGTCCAGTCGTCATGGTCGACCTCGTTGATATCCATGTCTTTGAACTTGCTGATCAAGTACCTGAAGGACGAGCCGGGAGCTTCAATTGATGCTGCAAAGTGAATCGGTTTCCGGCCCAATGCATCTTTGACGTCGATGTTCGCTCCCGCCTCGACGAGCGACTTGATAGGGTCCCTATAGATGGACGCGCACGCGTAGTGCACAGCGCAGCGACCACTGTCGTCGGCGACATCCCACCGAGCCTTGCGCCGGATGAGAAACTTCAGGATAGGTATGAAATGGGAGTTTGTTCGTGCCCTATCCGCCGCGCGGAGGATCGGGTAGCGCAGAGCACCCCCAAGTTTGTCAATCGGCACGTGTATTTCGTCCACCAAGTACCGCAGCATCTTGCGCAGTTCGCTTGTATCCTCAATTCCTAGCGCCGTGTAAACGAGCGACTCGCCGAATTTGGGATCAACAACATCGGTGTTTGCTCCAAAGGATATGAGCAGCTTGGCGAGCTCCAGATTGCCCGCGGCGACGGCAAGATGCAGAATGCTCCCGAATGAAGGCCCAAACGTGTTAACGCCGGCGCCTTGGCCTAGCAGGTACTTCGCGACTTCCACGTTGCCCTTGCTAACAGCGACCGAGAGTGGCGTGTGGCCGTCATCGTCCTGCTTGTCCAGGGGCGCTTTGGCTTGCAAGAGCGCCTGGACGACAGAAACGGGGGTTGTCTCGTGAATTCTGTGGAGTCGAGTCCGGCCGTGCTCGTCGAAACGATCCAGAGGAACATTGTATGGCGCCGACAGCAGTATCTTGAAGCATTCCTCGGTGGAGCTTGAGTCGTCTCCCATCCGGAATAGGATATCTATTGCATCCTCGTCGTTCTTGTTCTTGAATTTGGGATCCGCACCGGCATCCAGGAGGAGCTTGATACACTCGGGAAACCGATGCATGCAAGCAAGCTGGAGAGGAGTGCACCCCACCTCGTTTCGGTTGGTGCCGTCGTTTTCACCATACACAAAGTCCACGGTCGGCTTGGGATCATTTGCAAGCAGCGCTTTGATAGCTTCCGGGGCGTTATTCCGAGCGGTTTGGTGGAGTACGGTGCCCCAAGGAATGCTGTAACCATCGATCGGAGCCCCCTTTTCCAGCAGTTCAGAGATCAGCTTGTGGTTGTCCCATGCGTAATGAATCGGATGTGTTCCATCTTTAGACTGGGATTTGGCGTCGACGCGCTCATCGTCCAGCAAGTACCTCCACGTTTCGACACGGCCGTTGGACATAGCAGCGAGCAACGGCGCATCTGAGACGCCACAAGTGTAGTTGATATCGGCTCCGTGTTTCAAGAGGATCTTGACGATTTCAAGCTCTCCATCGGCGGAGGCACGTGAAAGTGGCGTCTTCACAAACGCATCTTCGCGCGAATCGACATAGTCCGTCTTGGCGCCGTGCTCAAGGAGCAGGGTGACAACCTTGGCATTGTGGCTAAGAACGGCCGCCATCAAGAGCGTGGACTCTTCCGGCGGAATTTTGTCCATATCTGGTTTGGGGTCGTGCGAGAGCAACAACCGGGCGACTTCGATATTACCGCCCGTGACAGCCTTGTAGAGCGCCGTTGCGCCCCTGAACTCCACGTTCGGATCGGCTCCGTGGGTGAGCAGCGCGCGAACACACTTGTGGGACCCTAACTCGGCGGCTGCGACTAGCGGCGGTCTTGCCGAGTACTCATCCGGGCTGCCGCTGTTGACGTCCGCGCCGGCTCCGAGCAAGAGATCGATTGCTTTGTAGTTAGACAGTACCGTGGCTCGTTGCAGTGGGTTCTGGCCCCAGTTGTCAGTTGACACAACGCTGGCGCCGCGTTTCAGAAGTGCTTCGACCATCCGAGGGTTGCCTTTATGAGCCGCGGTTGCAAGAGCAGAGTCGCCGTAGTCCTCCTTGATCTCCAAATCCAATTCCTGGCCTGAATTCAGAAGGACCTCCATGGTTGAGACGTGGTTTCGCCATGCCGCTGTCACCGCCAGCGGAGCGCCCCAGTAAATCTCGGTCTTCGTGTTGACATCGCAACCTGATTGCAGCATCGCGGCAAGGAGGTCATCCAGTCCTGCGGCGGTAGCTTGTAGTAGGAGGTTGTCGGGCCACTGGAATGTCGACATATCTGGGACCTTATCAAGCAGGAGTTTGACGATTCCGGCGTCCGCGCGTGTAGCGGCCCAGTGTAAAGCAAGCTGAAGTTCCCCTTCGTCCACGCTCGGCGTCTGTTTCAGCAACAGCTGGACAATGCCCAGGTTGCCTGCTCGAGCGGCCTCCGTGACGGCGAACCAGCAGTCCTTAGCAAAAGCGGGCCCGTTCTTGTCGGCCGTGATTTGTTCCTCAACCAGATCTTGTAGGCCCAGAGCGGCAAACACTGGCAGTTTAGAAATGTAGCTCCGCTGTATCCTTGTGAAGGAGTTAGAAAAGAGCCAATAAGCTACTTCCCAGTCTGTTCGGGTCTCTGAGGTCGCGAACAGATCGTGAACAGGCTTGGCCGGCTTGAACTGCCCGCTAGCCAAGTAGTGCTGATGCCAAAATCGAACAGCATATTCGCTTAGACTTGTCGAAGGATGAGGGATGACTATCGTGTTCAATAGGTTCCCCGGACTTTCATTGGGAGGCCTGAGATCCTCCCCGTCGCCAGTTTGCAATGAAGGTGTGATACCACCCTCCAGTTTGTCCGTGGCCTTCTCGTCCCTAACGCCGAGGTTCCGCCAACGGAAGTCGACCAGCGCTTGGTGCGCACTTTTGAGTGAAAGATACCGCAGACACGTCTCGGCTATGGTGCCGTTGACCTTGGCAGCCGCGTCTTCCGGGCTTCCTTCGATCCCTGGGTCGGGCACATGGTAAAATGAGGGGTGGCTAAACCTGATAGTGCCGTCTGTTCGGATAACAATGATGCCGCCAAAAGCTGCCACCACTTCGCGCATGGCGCCATCTACGTCGAGGTCGGAAAACGAGGGTTCTTCCCCAGGAGATTCATGCACTGCAAGCGCCTCCATCAATGATGCCGGAAACCACGGCTCGGCTGCATGCTTCACCCAGCTGAAAACGGTTGATGCGCGAGCTCGGAGCGCGGGCGCTAGGGATGACAAGAACGCCTCGACGACAGTCTCGGACGTAGGCGGTGACAATTTGCTGATTTGGTTCGATATTTGGGATCTGGGCTTGCCTCGGTGGTGATCACGAAGCCAAGACAAAATGACGTGTCCCAGATGAGGCTCGGTTGCGCATTCTTCCAGTAGGGTTTCCAGCTGTGGTCGGACGTCTTCAAAGATGGGACGTCTGGCTGTCAAATCGTTCAAGCCAGATCTCAGATCCGCAAGTTGCTTGTCATTCGACTCTCTGAGCGCGGGCATCTCGTCGAGGTTGATACGCGCATTGTCGGGAAAGGACTCAGCAGCCAAGTCATCCCGTGCCGCAGTCGAGAAAATGATGGAGTACTCCCTATCACTGGTGCTTTGCAGGTCGAGAACTTTCTCCAGAAACCACTGCCGCTGATCCTCGGGGCATTGTTCGAAGCAGCTGATGAAGATGGTGAACTTGCTCGGGGCCAGATCCTGGCTCCTGAATCGGAACGTTGAATACAGATGAAACAAGTCCTCCTGCGACCAAGAATGTACGGCACTCAGAAAACTCAGCTCGGTCGATATCAGTGTCTCGGCGCCGTCCCAGAAGCGCCATACCAATGCGTTGACTAAGTACGACAACAAGGCTGATATCGAGTTGTATCGAGAATCATGCTGGTCGAATTCGAAGTAGACAACGCTCTGCTGGGCCACCCTCCTGAGATCCTCCCCGGTGGAGACGGCATCAGCGTCATATTCAAGGTAGAAGTGGCGTGATACTTTGGCGATGTCGACCAGAGGATTTCCGTTAGCGTGGAGGTGCAGGAGTTTAGGGCCGCGGCTGGAATCGGAAAAGTTGATGTACGCCTGCTGCTCGTGGATCCACGCCACCTCAGGGGGTGACTGCTGCTCGGGGTTGTAGGCCGTGTCCAGAGCCCGGGTAGGGGGGGCGAGAGCCAGGACACGGGCCTGGAGTTTCAAAATTTGGTATTTGACCCTCAAAGCTAATGTAGTGAATCAGGTTAGTTTACTCATTCAACCACATAGTCCGTTAGGGCGAGCATCAAACTCACGGCACCCAACTCCATTAAAGAGCGGTGACAGCCACGAACACCACCTTTCTTCGTCGACATCACCGTGCACGAGTCCCCGATGATCTATATCATTCAGTCGCATTCTCCCTGCCGCTTCGAACGAGTAACCGATCAGATGAGTGTAGCGTCTAAACGGCGTTACGGGCTGGGCTGCAGCAGTCTTGGCCTCGGTATCTGGCGCCTCCGTGGGCTCCGGAGGGTAGTCGCGGACGTGTTGCTGGAACAGGTTGAAGATAACAGCCCGATCCAAAATCTTAGTGGCCAGGAACCGCGTATTGATCCTGTCCACTTGTTGCGCAAGGATTTCAGCCTTGGACAGCAGGCCCTCTCGGATCTCGGGACCTGGTAACAGCATCAAGCTGAGCAGCTGATCCTCTAAATCGGACATGGATTGACATCGGTGGGGTGTGCCCAGGAAGATCTTGGCGCTGGTCAGGAGGACTCGAGTTCAAATAGCTCAAATTGCGATGGCACTCACAATTGCGGTAGTCAGGATCGATATCTTTCTGTACTTTGCTGGCTCGCTCATCGCAATACAGAGAGCCTGAAGATGTAAGCGTCATGTGATACTTCTTCGGACACGATGCAATGAATTCAATGACGGACCTCCTTCACAATGGTGCCTCCGAGATCGTGGCAAATCCATATGATGGGCCGGTCTGTTTCGGTCTGTGATGGACGATTGTCAGTGAATAGTCACACGCCTTCCAAGGGGAGACAGTATGCTGGAAATCTCACCTCATCGAGTTTGTAGCGTTCCTCGAAATATGCCGCTAGCAACTTCCTGGCGTGTAGCGTGAGGCCGTCAGGCTCGTACAGAGTTGCCTCTCCGTCAATCTCGTACGAGTAATCGACCTCACGGATATCCAATCTCTCGAATAGGCTGTTTCTCACCCACCACTTGCCGTCTTCATCGGTCCACGCCGTCTTGTAGTCATCTCGTATTCCGTGAACAGTGATCACACTACACAGATGGTGAGCGAGGTGCCACGCCAAGCACGCAGAGAACAGCCGGCGCTCGGCGATTGACATACTCATAGTCACTGTACATCGAGCCATCCCAGCCCCAAGGCCGACAAATGTCGAGTCCAAGCGTATGCTGCCGGGCACTGGGGTCGGGCGATGTATCCACGCTCGCCACGCTCTCCTCAAACAGGGCTTCCGTGGTGGTCTCAATGCTCGCCGTGCTCACGGGAGCGGTGCTCACGCTCCCGCGTTCTTGAGCATCGTCGTCCCCAACCAGGTCCGGCTCGGCTGCGTCGCTTGCTGCCGCTTTGGGCCCCGTCCTGCCCTCTTCCTGCTCCGTATCGAGCGCATCATGAGACTCGTCGTCCTGCGGCGGAGGAGGCGAATCAAGGGAGTCGATTGATCCAGCCATCATACCCGAGGGCGACTGATGCCGCCAGCTTGTGGTCCACTGTATTTAGCTTCAGCAGGAGTGTCGCACGCAAAATCGGAAGGCGATAACCGACCTCGATGATTGAGGTTCAGACAAAGGTCGACGCGCAGGTCTGCGGTCCCATGCTCGGTACCCCTGTCGCGCTGTGCCTCCACCCACGCCTTCCCGCACCGAGCAGCCTGATGAGCCTGACTGCAGCACCCCACCTTCCATTCCCTCGAAGACACTTGCCGGATCAGCCGCTTCACGCTGCTGCCTGCGTGTGTGACCCTCCATGCGGCCCCGCCGCTCCAGTTTCGCCATGTTCTCAGCGCTGAATGGTGCATTGCCGAAGACTCGAAGCCCGCGCCGCAATGGTGCAGTTTTAGGGTCGACGCCAACCGTGTGGAAAAGCGCGCAAGCACGGTGAAGGCTCGGCGCTCGCGGCGCGGGGCGCACTCCCCGCGGCTCGGCTCAGGCCCAAGCGAAACTGGTTCAGATGAAGCGACCCAACGGCCAACGACACATTTCGACCAATTCGCCGGGTTTGAGTTTCACACTCGGTTGAGCTGCTGGATACAGCGCGTTGCGGCCAGCTATGGGGTGGGCCGGTTGCTTTGCGTCTTCAGGCGGGGTTCGAGCGTGACAATGGCCCGTAAAACAGCGCCAGTGCAGCAATTCGAGGTTGCGATTTCCACCAACGGAAAAGCTCTGGAGACCATATTGCTGACAGGCGCCTTACAGGCTCACACTGGTGGCTAACGCGGGTGGATTGCTTCGTTACGATTTCCAAATTCAAGCTCATCTACACCATCACCTCACCAACGAAGCTCGCCAGAGTGGTATAGGAATCGCCGCCTTCCCACTGGCATCCGCTCGCCAAGTCAGGCCGCAGAAACCCGCGAGTTGGCTTCCGTTGCCGCGGCGTTGTGGGCGGCCCTCTCCCACATCTTCTGCCCGTCCTTGATGACGGTGCGGAACGTGACGTCGCAAAGGCCATTTAGATCGACGCTCCCCAGTTCGTCGTCGCCGTATACCACTTTCCTGTTGGGGCGGGTCCCCTTGTCGTGGGGGTTCGGTTGAAAAATGATTGGGTCGTCCTTCGGAAGCTTCTTGAAAATGCCCTCCGTCGCCGTCGCCCAGTCCGTCTTGCATTCCAGGGACAGCTTGCAGATGAACTTCTCGCGGTCTTCCCTCGAGACGAGCACCGCGACCCTCAGCGAAGCAGGAACACCGGAGTGCTGCGACGGATTCTCGGACAGAGTCCACTTGGCGATGCGGTTAGGGGGTCGGTTGTCGACAAGAAATTTCCCACCGGTCAGTGTGGCGGCGTGCGTCGTTGTCTTGGAGACTGTCTTTTCCCATTTGCCCGTCACGCTGAGGTTGGCGAATTGCTCGACCCCAAGAGTGGCCTCTCCACCCTTAGTGACAGATTCATCTTGCGTGGTCGGCATCAGGCTGTATGTGTCGGGAAACGAGATGTTCTCCACCTCAATGTCACCGCCGCCCACACCCGCCTCGAACTCGAGCTTGATCTCCGCCCTGGTCACGCGCCGCGTGCCCTTGGGCCGAAACTGCCACTCCATGACCACCAAAGTCGCATAGCGGTCGCTATCGGCAGCCATGGCTCCATGGACCACTTTCTCGAGTGTGCACGAGATATCGATCGCTCCGGAGCGCTGCAGACCCTCGGCTCGGTGATACTGATTCGGAGCCGTGTTGAAGACGTGGAAGGCGCTGTCCTTTTCGGTCCCAGTCTCGTACATCCCGATGCTCAGAGTCTCATCCGAGACCGGATGAACGTCGACTGACATGGTAATTCGAGTCCGGTGTCTCTCCAAGGTCGAGGCACTGTGATCTGAGCTGCAGAGGTTCGTGGCTCCTCAGTGTCCATGTCAAGTGCAAGTCCGTATCATGCCGACGACTTCTGACCTCTTCGCCCAGCCGTCGGGCAGGCTGGTCGCGGCTCACGCTTCCCCCTTTCCATTTCGGAGACAGGGGCTGCTGACGCTAGTTGATCCTGCATGTCGCACTGTGTTGCGCCGCATCCGAGCGGGTCCGTCATCCTTGCTGAGGGTCAGCGGCTGTATCGACGGATGGCTGAACACGCCAGTGGCACAAGGTTCGCCGCTGATGATTTCAACTCGTTCCTCAGCATCTCAAACCTTAGCCTTGCTGTAACGGCGACCCCAGGAGACCTGTGTTCCGCGTAAGATGCCACCCGACTTTGAGAAAGATTTGGATGGAGAAGGGGATCTCAACGACGATGAATCCCTGGATGGCCTCGAAGACGACAATGACCTCTTCCATAAACGGGAAGAAAGCTATGAAGAGCGCCTGAAAGCGGCGAACAGGGATATCAAAAGAAGGAGAGCATTCACCGACGAGGATGTCGAGGGGTTCCTTGCGCAGTACGCCGACATCACAGACAAGTCTGTTGAAAAGCAGGGCGACAACCTGCTTCACACCATTGTGACAATTGTCAAGCACAATGAGGACATCCGGCCCAAAGCCCTCGAGCCGCTTGTCCGGCGGCTGGTCGAGCAGTGGCCAAGTCGTATCAAGGAGCAGAACAAGGATCAGTACAACCCCATTTACCTGGCAATACGGGAATCACAGCACGAACTTGTCAACTACATGACCCTGGCTTGCCCGGAGCCGAAGTATCTCGACGAGGCGCTGCGCACTCAAGTCCCGGACGGGAGCACATGTCTGCATGCTGCCATCAAGCTCAAGCTCCACGCACCAACCACCAGAATTCTGTTCGAAAAAGCCAGCGATGAGGCTCTGGCCGACCAAGACGGCGCCGGCAAGACCCCAATGCATCACGCAGTGTCATTTGCGCAATGTTCGGATGAGCGGATGGAGCTTATTGCGCTCCTCATCAAGCGAGACCTGAAGTTAACCGAGAGCAAACCGCCGCCACAAAAGACGTTTCTCGATGTGCTCGATACTCGCGGCAGATCGGTGTACAGAGAACACGAGAATACTAGGGCATTGAGGGAGAAGGTCAGGGGGGAACGCCGCCAGGCGGAGGCGCCGGTCAACAAGCCAAACCAGCCCGATGCGGCAAAGTCTGGGGCACCGGCCGCGTCATCAAGAACGGCCACGAAAGAGCCCCGAACTCAGACCAATGCCAGGGACATGCCGCCGCCACCCATCCTCACAGGTGACCGCGGCGCCGAGAGGAATCGCCCAGATGAGAGAGAGGAGCTGCGCCGGAGAAAGAAGCTCGAAGAAGCGGCGCGGAGGAAAGAGGACGAACTGAAGAAACTGTCACCGGAGGAGACAAGGGACGGTACCTCTTCCAGACAGGCACGGACTGGGGAGCGGGATTTCTCAAACCGAGAAGCTGGCCGAACTCTCGTGCCACTTAGGACCAACGCTGCCCAAGCCGACGATAGCAGTGTGCAGCTGGAGGTACGGCCCGGCAACACGCTTCGACAGCACGAGCCGGTACCCATCACGCCAAATACGCCCAACATGCAGGTCAAGCGACGTGGCACGATGCGCTTCGACGGCGACATGAAGCCGTCAGACGCGGCCAGGCCTCCGGCTGCTGCGCGCGGCAGTGCGTGGGACAATCGCATCCGGAACTCTGATGTCTTCCGTCACAAATTGAAACTGCACTATCTACGGACCAGAGGCGCCGAAATGGCCATCCGATTTCTCTACGGCACCAACATGGACGATGTCCTGATCAGCTTCGACTACGACCGACTGCCCGCCAGGATCAATTGGGGTCACTTCGAGAAGCGGTTTGGGGTCCGACCAGATGTCAATCTCCGCTTCGATGCCGCGTTGCAATACGTGACCTTCCCTCGCGTCGAGGTCTACGTGACGGGCCGTCAGGCCGACCAGGAGCGGGATGAGGAGGCCAAGACGGGCAACCGCCCCGTTGGGACCCTAGGTCGCAGAGACATGTGCTACTTCTTTGGCTGGCTGTACAAGAAAGGTGTGCGTCACATCATCAAGGTGTCTGTTGAGGACTCGCTGGACTCGGGTGAGACGGTCCACAGTGACGAAGCCATCCAGCAATCTCTCGAGAGATTTGTTGTTGAGGAACTTGACTGGACAAAGAGAGATTTGGATCCAGACATCATCCTCCGTGTCAGCAGCAAACTCGAGAAAGCGGGTGCTGCAGGCCAGATCACGGACACGGCCAAGCTTGCGGCGGACTCGCAGTTGAGGGTTCTCTACCTCAGATGGAGTGGCAGCAATGCGGTGCTGCGGGCGTGGAGCAGTCCCGACGGTTTGGCCTTGCTGCCCAATCTCCAAAGAATAGTTCTATTCAAGCCACCAGCAGACAAGGTATGTATCGTGTCACTGCTCGTTTTCTTCATTCACACTGCTCTTCTGTTCGCCCTTTCTGTTGGCGTCGAAGATATCATGGCTGTGTGATGGTGTCCAGCAACTGACTGAAACAAGACATATGACAACGCGCCGTGGATCAAGGCCAAGATTGAGGAGTTCAAAACCAGGCTCAATGCGAGTCGGCAATCTATTCGAGCCCAACAACAACTCAGCTCTACGCTTCCCGTCACACAGACCGGAGGCGATGGCAGCAACGTTTTTGGCCCCGTCGAGGTCACCTCCGCTGAGACGGTGTCAGACCAGGAACGCAAAGCCATGGCCCGCGGCTCAGCGCATCTAAATGTCTCTGGCCCGGCCGAAGGCGTCAACGAGCACAAATGGCTCATATCCACCTCGAGATTCGCCGGCGAGATGATCCCATTCTGGAAAACTACGAGGGAAAATTTCCTCGAGTCAAGACAGAACCTGGGCACGCAGGAAGGGATCGAGAATGATGTGGTGCTGGCCTTGATCGACGACGGCGTCGACATGTTTGACGATTCGCTCACCAGTCAGATTCTCGAGGGCAAGAGCTTCGACTTCCACGGCGGAAAGGTCCGGCCGCCGTTCTCGTCGGCGAAGGGCCACGGCACCATCATGGCCAGCATGATACTCAGGGTCTGCCCCATGGTCAAGGTCTACCCGATACGCCTGAGGACCCATGCAACGCTGGAGGGCAAGAATATGAATATTGATGCCAGATATGCTGCGCAGGTAAGTTCTTGGCTTACTCCCTGTTGTTTCTCTGGCTTCGGACGATGCACCATGGTGAGAATGCTGACGTTTCTGTCCGTTTTCAGGCTATTCAAGCGGCGCTGGACAAAAACGCCACAATCATCTCAATGTCGTGGACCATTCCTATGAAGGACGACAGCAGCGGGGCGAAGAAGGAGTGTGAGTGCCTGTTCTGCGTTCCTTCAACGCTGCTCTCTCCTCTAACAATGGATCTTATGTAGTGCACAAGGTACTAGAAAAGGCCAAAGATCGTGGCGTCCTCGTGTTTTGCTCGGCGCCCGACCAAGGCAAGTTTACCGGTCAGCACGATTACCCCAGCGGCCCCTTCCGCGACAACTTCTTCTGCATCGGGGCTGCGGGCGCCGATGGCAGGCCCTTCGACTGGACGCCCGACGACGGCATCACTTACGTGCTGCCCGGCGTCGACGTGATTAAGCAGCAGGTCACCAACAACTCCCGCAAGGCTGACTCGACCGGCCGCGCGGTACACAACATCCAGTTCGAGACCGGGTCCAGCGTCGCCACGGCGCTGGCCGCGGGCCTGGCCGCCATGATCATCTACATCGTCAAGGCGACCATCCTGCAAGTCAAGACGGCCAATCACAACAAGGGCACGCTCCTGGGGATTGGGATTCCCGACGACGGGGCGGAGCAGATTGCGCAGCACCCGGAGGAGATGAAGCGCGCCTTCCGCAGCCTGGGCTCCGTCACGCAGAACAACTTCATCCAGGTGTGGGAGGAGCTGGACAGGATGAGCGAGACCTTGGAGGCGTTGCAGACCGCGCCGGAGGACATGCAGAAGAAATACCGCGAGGACTTTGTAGCGGCTGGGTGCAAGATCTGGAATGCGGCTAAGCATGGCGTGGTGTACGGTACGAAGGTGTAAGTCTGCAGCTACCTAACATAGCCCGAGTGGTGTATCAGCCACATGGATAAATGACTGGTAAGGGACCGAGAAAGCATTAAACGCACGGAGATGGTGAGAGGTACAAGGCAAATAGTCGAAATTAATACTGGAGCGAATTCTGTATCGACGACCTTCCTCCACCACATCTACGCATCTGCATCAGTAGTCGGCAATAGCCACAATTACCTAGCTTGACGGCCGGATCATTAGTCACTAGCCTCCCTGTTATACAGCAACTCTTTGAATAGGTACCTGCCTATACGACGTAAATGCGCAAATCCTCCGAACAGGACGAAGGGTTGCTAAAGACCAGTGAATGCTAAATCAATAACTACCAAACTGAAAACAACCCCTTATGCCCAGGCTATCTATGTACCTACCCAGATCGAGGATCTAGTGGCAAGCGTCCTTCCACGCACCAAACCCGGTTGACAACACCTTACTCCAGGTTCCGGCCAGTCCAGCCCTTAAGGAAACTGCTCTTCCACCCAGTTGCCTGTGCGGGTCCCCATGTAAGGGATTCCAGCGGTGGTGGCATACTCAGAGCGCTGGTAATGTGGAAAGTAACCCCTGATGATGGCGCACCCGTGAGCCTCACCAAGGGGCACAACCCGATATCGCATACCCAGCGTGATATAAGCTCTGAAGTCCGGTAAACCGGGGTCATCGGGCCATGTTCTAATGACTTGGTCGCCTGCATACCCAGAGCATGCAAGCAACAGAAACTGTGATTGCGCCCTGAACGATCAGCAAGTGTTCCAGTGGTTCAATGCTACTTGACCGGTAAAGGACCGAGTGAAAATAAGGGGGGGTAGAAGGAAGATTCAAGATTTACATCCAGTCATGACAACAGAAAAGTCGATCGCCAATAGTGGCGAAGTAGAAATGATGGAGTGGGTAGTTGAGAAAAAGCGGCAACACTTGATCCAGTCTTCCATTCCCCAGCCATTGAAGCTGATTCGTGCGAGCAGAGCTGTAGGAGCGGCCACGATATTGGATGGGTTTGACCATCATTGCTCCAGGCTGCCAGCGCGTCTCTTCATCCGGCCCCTCGCTTTGGGAGTCCATATCGACTTGCATGTGAACACGAAAACCGCGATATTCGCCATAATCGTCTTCAAAGTCGAATTTCTACTGACAATGATCCTTGACTGCTGCTGCCCACTCTGCGGACATACCGGTGATGTCAGCTGCTAGAAACTCGATGTAAACGTTCCGGATGACCATGTCTCTGAATTCTTGTGGGATTTGTGCTACGTCTCGTTCGTTGAGAATCTTGTATCCGGTCTCCCTCTCAAACTCGATCGGTGGCAGAGTAGAGGCATGTGACCGATCAGATGTAGCCTTGTGGCGGTGGCCGCGACGGCTTTTGGACGACATGATGGTGGGTAAATGGTTGGTTGCTGTTATTCCTGCACACTCGCCGCTTGGTGCTGATGATGCGGTAATGATATGTATGAAGGTTCTTGAAGAAGCTGAACGACTCTATGGAGCTGAACGGTCCAGGTCCTCAGCTGCGGTACCTAGGGTGCCGCCTTTTATGTACATGTTTCTGTGAAATATCGTCTCCGCCTCCCATATGCTCGCTTCACACAAAGCATCAAGTGGAGAGCCATGAAAAAGATGACAGTTTGTCTCATATGCTGTGCTTTGTTGGGTAGTTATTTGATGCATTGGGATATGACATCTGGGGTTGCTTGACGGCGGACTAGAGACAATGGATGGTCTGCCTGGTGCCGCACTCAGAGGTTCAGTCTTCCGCGTCACGCAAGTGCTGGTCTCGCCGCCGCTACCTCTTGCGCCGTTGCTACATGTAACAGCACGTGCAGGTAGCTTACTGAACATTCATTGTTGCAACAGCCGTGGAATTTGAACCGTGGTCATATCACGCTCTCTGGGATGGGAGAGAGTTATTTGTTGTTAAACTAAGTAGTTTGGTGGTTGGAGCTAGGGGAAAGTCACGTACCGCACACATGCAACTCGCCTGCGGCGCCCAAATAAAAGTGAAATCTGGTCATGTAAGTTAACTAACGATAATTAACAAAGTAAGATTTGCAATCTATTTGTGCAACATTCCGGGTCATGTGTATGACTATGTCAGTTGGCGCTGGGTAGGTACTCTGTGCTTCCATTCCTACTGTTTATTCGATGTGCGTTGCGCGTAAGCAATTCCGTCGGGGTTGGTACGAGCAAAGGATTTGGCACTTCACGTCCGAACTCACAGTTGCTCACGCACTTCCATGCGCCCCAGTGAGATCCAGTTCAGATGGTCATCTACGATTTGACCATGGTTTGCTACAAAGAGCGGCCGTTCACCACCAGCCCCGCCGTTGCAAACCACGCTCTGTTCTATACAAGGGCGAGGGTAGACCCACCGATTCATCAGCAGCCAACCTGGATTTGCACTGCATGTTGCCGTGGGTTTTATTTCGCAGTACTCGGACAGTGACTGGTACATCGCGACTATGGGAAGCTGTCAAAACAGTCAGAAGTCGTGCACATGGTGTTCGGTACCTAATCTTACGCGAAACAATCCCAGTGTGCTTGTCCACATCAACAATATTCGAGTCCTGTGCCCGGAACATATCACGACATGAGAACTGTTACCGAGTAGCCGATGAAACGGAGCATCCATTACCAGTTTTCAGTACATGCATCGAAATATACCTATGCTCAACGGATCCCACATATCGATCCACAGGGGTGACCGACTGCCATCAAAGTCTATAACATCTTGCCATCTCGATGTACATTGTAGATGCCCACAGATGGTTGTCATCTACCTCAAGTGACGCGATTTCAATATGCTAAATTAAGCTCACCTCAGCGTGAAACTCTCAATGCCCCGCGGGCCCTGGCCCAGCCTTATCCCCCAGCCCCTGCACCGGCACAACCGACAAGCTCAACCCCTTAAACGGACTACCATCATACGTATCCCCGCCCACAACCAGCAGCTTCTCCTGCTTCTTGCCAAAGATACCCAACGCGCGACTGTACGCCGCCTGCTGCCCGACATCGACCTCCTCCCACGCGGCCGGATCGCCGCCCTTCTTGTTCACATACACGGGATCGTGATCCGCATCCGACACGACAATCGTGCCGAGCGGCCCGCCGACGGGCGACCATACCACGTAGGGGGACGCGTTGGGCGCCAGCTGCGTGCCGTTGGCGTACGTGATGATGATGCCCTGCGGCTCGGCGGAGGCGAATTTCAAGGGATCGTCGGCGAGGCGGTAGGTCACGGGGTAGTGCGAGCCGTGCGAACTCGAGTTGCCGATCGGGAGTTCGTACGTCAGGATGTACTTCTTGAGCGGCTCGATGTAGGCCACGACGGGCATGCCTGGGCGCGCGATGTACTCGTCGTAGGCGGCGGTTGTGACGGCCGGGGTCCAGTTTACCAGGTCTTTGCTTGTTTGCTGGGTGAGTTTCTGGCCGTGCAGGGGGTCGCGCTGGTCGGAGTAGTAGGCGACCAGCTGGTGGTTGTAGGTGCTGGGATGCAGTCAGCATTGAGTCATGATGCTTTGCGGGCTGAAAGCGGATTTCTTACTAGAGGAAGGGCTCCCACACGGGAGTGGCACCGTTGGTTGTGTTCGGAGCGGTGCCCTGGGCGATGTGGCTGACGAACTCCCAGGAGCGCGCCTTGTCGGTGCTGGCGTACAGGTCGATGTGCGTGCCGTTGCCGCTCCAGCTGTTGCCCGCAGCAAGCACCGTGCCGGCCTTGTACTTGCCCATGGGCTCGAGCAGCTCCAGCAGGGCCGGCTGCGCGCTCATGCCCCAGCCGTTGACCTGGTCGGTGATGTTGGAGATCCACGTCCAGCTGGCGCCGCCGTCGGTGCTCTCGAACACGGGGAACGGCTGCGCCGCCCCGCGGGGGAACGAGCCACCCGACACGCTTCCCGTCACGAGCAGGGTGCCGCTCTGCAGCTCAGCCACGCGCGCGTACAGAGCCCGGGTGCCGTTGGGCGGGTTGTAGATGGTGCGGTTGTGGAAGTAGGTGTCGGCCCCCGGGGGCCCTGGAGGTCCTGGCGGCCCCGGAGGGCCCGTGGGCTGCGGGGGAGAACATGCAGCTGCCAGTGCTGCGCCAGCCTGAGCGGCTAGGCACAGGAGGGTGGTGAGTCCTGAAGGCATAGCTGCGTTGAGTCTCTTAAACCACTTGTCGTGTCCTGAGAGGGGGTTCACAGGTGCTCTGACGGGAGGGATGTAGGCCGTCAACCCGACAGCTGCTCGTCATGCATGCCCAGGTCTATATACTCCTCCCCGAGAATGTTCTCGCCTCCATGCCCATGTCGCCATCTGAAGATCTCAACCCCTCGACGGGCCGAGGGCCGGCCGCGCCGAACCGAGCTTGTTTAGCCAGCCGTTATCCAAGACTCCAGCGGGATCACACTCCGTGGGGCTGAATTATTCCAAGCGTCGTGTTGAAGTGGCATCCCGCGGCCCTGAACCGCTCCAATTGGGGCCGCGGCTTATCCCCGGGCTTCGTCAGCCTCCGGGTAAATAGAAGGGCGGGTCTTACGCAGTAGTGTCTCCCCGCTTGCTTGAGTACTGTGTATGCACCCTTTGCCCTGATCCAGTATGGCTACCGCGATAGCGTGAAGTCATTCCCAGCTAGCATCCTCGCTTGCTGACTGCCGCAGCCGGGAAACGTCCAAGATCCGGGGCCGGAAGGTGGAGGACAGTCTGGGGGCTCCAAGGCGTTATCCCAGCAGCCCAGGTACATTCAGCCAGAAGTTCCATGCACAACAAGGTCAGGCCGTTATATCCGGGTTTATACCGCGCACAAGTATGTCCGCATGAAGTTTGTCTGCGTCCAATTTCTGCAATGTTACTCAAAAAGGCAAGGTGACGTAGCAGCAAGATCGAGTCGCATTGGATGATCTGGTGGTGCCGGCGCCGTGGACCAGACCCCATTTCCCCAATACCGGTGCTAAGAATAGCAACAACATGCTGTAAACTTGACAAACAACACCAAACCCCAACTCAAGCTCGTTCACGCCCTTGACAGGTTGATCTCTTCCCCATACTTGGCGCCTGGTGCGGAGGAGGCCGGTGGAGGGACACAACTTGTCCACCTCTGGTCGAAGATCCCATGAATCGTATGAACCGGCGGCGGTCTGGCCAGCGCGTCGGCATTCACCACCGGACTGTGCGTGGGAACCCCGGCTCCTGCTGCCTCCGCATCGGGGTACTAGTAAGCCTGTCTCCTGAGTCGAGACTCGCATGTTCCACCCGGCTCCCGAGACCCTTGGAAGACTGAGACGCAAAACATCAGAAAGCCCGACTAATGGTAGGCGGATGCGGGAGGGCTGGACACGTAACCATCGGCGCGGTGCCGGGCGGCTGGTGTTGCGCATTGTCCCGAATCGGGCGTGCCGATACTGCACGGGGCTGAGACATGGCTCAAGCCCAGAGACGGCGCGATGTATATATCCGTGACTCGGGTCCCCTCCCTCTGAGGCGCCCCGAGGCCTATCACAATTCATATCCGTGTTCACGGGACTGTTCGCTGAGCTATACGAATCGGAGAAAAGAATCGAAGATGAAGCTCCTCCTCAGCCTACTTCTACTCGTGGTTGCGACCGCCGCGCCTATTCGCCGATTACCCGTGACAAGGCGAGCATCGGAAGTAGCAACGCTATGCGGCCAGTACAGCGGCTGGTCTGGCGACGGCTACAACGCCAACAACAACCTCTGGGGCGAGTCCTACGCCACCTCGGGCTCGCAATGCACCTATGTCGACAGCAGTTCCAGCTCCGGCGTCGGCTGGCACACCACGTGGACGTGGGACGGCATGTCAAACAAAGTTAAGAGCTATGCGTACGCGGGCCGAGTCGTCGAGAGAGGCCACACCATCTCCTCCATCAGCAGCATGCAGACGTCGGTCTCGTGGAGCTACAATGAGACAGCCGACGTCAAGACCAACGTCGCGTATGACTTCTTCACCGATGAAGACCCGAACCACTCCACCAGTGGAGGACAGTACGAGTTGATGATTTGGTGTGTTGAGCTTGCCCCTGACAAAGCTGATTCTGTCTGTCGTGGACGAGGAGCTAACAGCGGCGGCGGCGATGCAGGCTGGCGAGATTCAACGGCGCAACGCCCCTCGGCTCGATGATGGACACGGTCGACATCGCCGGCCACAGCTGGGACCTCTATATCGGCACCAACATGGGCATGCAGGTCTACAGCTTTGCCGCCACGAGTAACATTGGCAGCTTCAACGCTGACGTCAAGGACTTCTTTGACTATTTGGCGGATAACCAGGGCTACCCGGCGAACGCGCAGAATCTACTAGGTGAGGATTGCCCCTACAATCCACCAATGGTGTGTACTGTCCTCCATCCTGATCACCTGGCTGCAGTTTTCCAGCTTGGCTCCGAAGCCTCCGCCGGCGGTCCGGCTACCTTCAAAGTGGATTTGTTTTCGGCCGAGGTCAAGACCTGAACCCAAACGAATGCAGAGACATCACGAGTTTACGAAGGCCCGGCGACGACTTAAGGAGATGGTGCTGATAAACGCCAGTTATGTTGTTGTTGAATGAGTTCTGATCATGCCCTATGACACACATGAACTACGGAGGGGACGCTAGGTCTCATGTATACCTGAAGCTGGACGAACATGCTATGACTTGGCTCTGTTTGGAATCAGTTTTAGTTTTCTGCAATGGCTCCGGCGTATTTAGCATACTACCTCTACATCCTTACGACGGACACTAACCGCATGCATGTTTAGCAGTCATGATGTCTTGCATGCATTTGTCTCACTGGAGCAGAGCACCTTGCTGTCGTGCCCGGGAACCTCTTTAGTGTTGCATTCATGTTGTGGCACCGTAGTCGCCAGTTACATGTACACTGTCGTGCGCTATGCATGCACGAGGGTTTTGTGTTGCAGCTCGACTCCTTTCACACAAGTGCCGCCAACATGCGGAAGGGAGTTTCTTCTTCCATCTACGCAACGCCAATATCCCGAAACATATATTAGCGCAAAGAGCGTCTGACATTCCTTCTCGTTCTTATCTCGTGGCCGTTTGCTAAATCATAAGCCGGCATGTCTTTTGTTGCTTCGTTTCTGCGGTGTTCGCGGTAATTGCCAAGGAGCTGGTAGTGCTTAAGGTTGACCGCTTGCATGTTGAATGCGCGGGCTGGGAATTGAAGAGTGCAAGCTTGAGTTACGCTCATGGTAAAGCCATGGCCTCAAAACAAATCATCAGCCCAGAAAGACCTGTGCCACTTATTCCCGATACTATGTTGGAACTGGGAAGCAGTGGCGGCAAATGGTGTTGTCAGCCACTGCTTCGATACCTAGGTAGGTATGTACATGTAGGCAGCCGACATGTGCTGTAGTACTCGAATCATCAAGTCTCATCTGAGCGGTCACGGCTATGCGTGCGTAAAAGCATCTGAGACACTTGGGTGTGCTGACACGGGGAGTTTTATCCTCGAATGCTCCATGATTTCGGCCGGTGGGGATTGGAAGGAACTTGACCTTGCCTGCCTACCAAGGTCAGGTAGGTAGGCAGGCAGCCTGGTCGATGCTCCGGAGATGGATAGAATCCGGCAAGCAATCCGATTTTATCAGGCATTACGGTCAACAGTTTGGCGATGTACCTAGGAGAAACTTGCTCTGAAACCAGTTGGCAATGTGTGTAAATAATATGATCAGGGCTCCAGCGCCCGCGTCGACTCCCTCACATCATAAACATGTTGTAAAACCCGCGTTATCTGAAAGTGCCAGTGACATGACAAGCATCTCCTCGATGACAAGCGCTCCAACGTTGGCCTTGGATCAAGATTTGAACGTTGGGAGAGATGCCAAACTCTCGAGGTAACAGTTTGGTTGGGTTCTGAACGTGTTTGCGTTAGGTGTGGCCATGATGGCAACAACCAATGAATCGAACATGTAGGTAATCTGACCTTATGTCTCCAGACCTTTCTTTCCCAGCCCCGTGCTCACACCACACTAACGGTAGCACAGCCCGTTCGAGCAGAACCTGGCATCCGGCGCGCAGCACTCGCGGCTGCAGCAGATGCTGTACGGGCAGCAGAGGCCGTTGGGGCAAAGGTACGGGTAGTTGATGGGGCAGGTGACGGCAGCGTTGAGCGCGTTGGCCTGTGGGGCATGAGACTCAGGAGCGATGCCCGCAGCTACAGAGCCGTCTGTGAGCTCTTGCTCGGGAAGGGGCTGGCTGCTGTCGAGGGCGAGGGCCAGGGAGGCGAGGAGGAGGGCGACGAGTGAGAACTTCATTGTCAAAGAGGGCGACTGCCTAGAGCAATTAACGGTATAATTTGGTAGGTATGCTTGTGTGTTTGCGAGCAAGTCCGAGGAACTGAGGATGAGACACTGGCCGTTTTTTTTGCGAATGGGTGGTGTCTTTATACCAAATACATGTATTGACTGACCTCTCCTCCACACGGTCTCTCTGCCTTCAGCCTTGTGAACAATCTAACTAGGTGACTGTGGCTCTGCTTCAGCTCGTTTGTTGATCATTGCGCCGATCAATCGGTGAGAAGGACCCTTGCAGACTTGGGCCAACCCGCATGACCGCAAGGCTGCCTGAGCTTCTGGGCTATCCTCGAGGAAGATGCGTTCTGGTTGGAAGACAGGAACCGCTCGAGGTGCTGACGGACGCTGATCCCCTCCGCGGAATTCCGCAGTCTGATTAGCAGGCCGTCCGTCACGATAGCTCAGCTGCGAGTGCCCGTTGAGGAGGGATATTCGACCCGTTTCCTCATGTCTGAGGAACCTGACGAGACTGTCACTTGTGAGGTCTGGTCTCGTCGAGAGAGGGTTCGTCCAAACCTCCTGTCTGTCAAGTAACCACCCCATAACGTTGGTGCACGCAATTTGACAAGAACGCCCGGTGCCGATATTGAAACAGTGGGGGGTGAGAGTTGCAACATCGAGAAAGAGCATGGGCACCGACTGTCTGACCGACGGGTCTCGATCGTCTGGAAGCCTCGCGTCGTTGGCAGATGCACTGCGCCGATCTCTGCTTGGCAGTTGGGCTTGTCACGACAAGCGACAAACCAGATCAAAGAACGCACCATCACCTGCGTATAAGACGGTCAGTTAGTACACCCGTCTGACGGATGTGACAATCCATTACTGGGTTTCCGGATGGAACCGGCTCCCCTGAGACTTCGCAGGGACTCCCCGCTATCGATCCGCCGGGCAGTCAGGCTCAGCTTAGGCTGTCAGCCTCTTACCTGCAACTGGTCGCCCGGAAATGCTTTTGCTTTTGATAAAATCATTATCTCTCTTTAACTTTGACTTGCCTGCGACAGCGCAAACTACTTCAGGGACTGGAACTTGCAACCTGACAGGAGAGTGCCGGGGTCGTGGGATTCTGCGCCTCCAGCAACATGTCAATCATAAACGAAAGGCCGCCGGAATGTCAGACACCGTTATCATGCCTGCTTTGGAACCCTAGAGCTGTTATCACATTACGGCAGCAGTGTCACTGTAACCGCGACATCGTTTGCACCCTCCCGCTTGTGCACACTGAGGAATTTTGGGTTTACGCTCACAGGCCTACCCACCTGCACAATTCAGTAGGCGTCACAGAGGCTAAGGTAGGTAGGTACCTTAACTACTCAGTCTAGGACATCTGACTCTGTTCTCTGCTTGTCCCTATGGAACAAAGATTCCTGTCCATTAGGACAGCCAGCTTTGTCAAAGGTACTGTGTGCAGCAAGGGGCCCACAGGGGTGCCAAGAACAAGACAAAACGGTCTCGAAAATACGAGGCACAATCAAGGTCGATGTCAATCCTCTTTTCACGCCTTTCCCGCAGCTTCGGTACCAATGCAAAGGCCCAAGCTGCTTCTGCAAGTCTAAGAGATGCCTAGGTAGCTTCTCCTGTGCGGTCGGCTACATCCGGGCTCCAGCTGCTTCAGGTGAGTAAACGTAGCTCACCCTTAGAATCGAGTCGCGCGAGGCTAGGTCAGCTGAGTCGGGTAGGTTGCAGGCGCGATTGAAGTGCACCAGTCACATATCCAGCTTTTCACAGGTAGCAATGCCCACAACAAACACCCAAGAGGGCAGTGTCTTCGTTGCTCCAAAGACCATCTCCTAAATAAGATTATCCCAGACCCCAAGAGGACGGATGAATACTTTCACTTATCGAGCCCACGGTTCCAGCTTGCAGAACGCTCCAGAGCCGGTTTATGTTGCCCTTGCGCAATGTTACCGTTCATACCTGCCTGATGTTCCAACACCTTGTCCTTGTTTTCTACCGTCCGCTGATATACAGACTCCGCTTCCATTGCTGGCCTTGAAAGGCGTAGAAGTTGCCTAACATGCATTTATATTGTGTTCAGCGTCGTTGTGTCCTTAAGCGTCGGCACTCATCCCAAGTACACTCCTGATCACCGCAAGCACTATGTTTGGTGCTCCCACTTCCGATTTTCTTTCCTCTTACTCACCTTGGGCTTTTCGGTTGCAAAGGCTGCGACTATTTGGTACAAAGTTACCACAACGGAACCTTGCATTTTTACTTGGTGAATCTTGGGTTTCACCAGACTCAGCATAAAGGCCGTAGGTTAGGCTGACTTGTAGGCGTCAAAGAAGGCCCGCGGGAAGTCTAATATTGCCGAACCTCAGCTGTCCATAATTCACCGACAGAAGTTTTTTGAAAGCCGACCTTACTATTGGAGCAATCATGCCGGCGCAGGCCCTAGACGCCATTCGTCCCATGGGTCTCTGACCTCCCAATGCGCCGGGTGAGTACAACACATGTCTTGGACCGCCTTCATACGAGGTACGGACAGCACTCATTAACCAAAGGGGGAAGACAGAGAGTTCAATGTAATATCTTGAGGGCCCTTGACGATTTTACATGTCTCAGCAGGGTAGGCTTGCAAAGAAGGCTTCTGGTTCGTGGAAGGAGGTTTCGTGGGCCTCTGAATTGCCTCTGTCAGCTTCCAGCAGGTCCCTCAGATCTCACCGGTACTGTCATCTTACCTTGCAGAGCATCTCAAGGTTGCGGTTCCGCTGCCCACCACAACGGCGATCACTCATCTGCTTGACTTGTTTGCGACCACTCATCCACTACGTACACTGTACGTTCATGACGGGACGCTCCATGTCTCGCGTCTCGAACGGGATACGGCCATCCCAGCGCAGGTCGCCGCGGCGGGCCGTGTAGGGGGCCTCGGCACTCAGTCCCGCCGGCTCCGTGTTGCTGATGTGCGCGAGAGCAACGGGAGAGCCACCGTCGAGTGCAGGGGGCCACGCTCGAGCATCTCATAGTCCAAAGTCTCAACGTCTATAGGTATGTAAGTTCAACTATCCGACGTCTCAGCCTCATCGTACCTCAGAACCTGACATGCCAAGTATCTGGAATCATACCACATCCACTCCCTAATCTCGAATCATACTGTCCAACATGACGGCATCCGAATCCGAGTGGGCGCCGCCAGCGAACTACAAATCCCGGCCTGTCGCCGTTGTCGGTGCCGGTGTCCTTGGCCGCCGCATCAGTGTGTTCTTATCGATCGCCGCCACCGCCCTCTTTCGTCCCCTTCATTGCTACACAAGGCTAACGCATCCTCTTTCCACATGAGCAGCGGCATGCTGGATCTCCGGCGGCTACAATGTCAACCTCCGCGACCCCAGTCCCCAGCAGCGAGAAGCGGCCCTCCAGTACGTCGAGAGGGAAGGACGCAACTATCATCACGACCCTTCTACCCAGCCGGGCGTGGCCCATGCATTGAACAGTCTGCAGACGGCGCTCAAGGACGCCTAGCTGGTCATCGAGGTTGTCCCAGAGAAGCTAGGCCTGAAGATCGACACGTTCGCCGAGCTGGAAGCGCTTGCCCCTGCCGACGCCATCCTGGCTAGCAACTCGTCTTCGTACAAGTCTTCACAGATGCTCGATAAGGTCGGGGATGCAGCCAAGACCCGCATCCTCAACACGCATTACGACATGCCGCCTACCGTGATGGTTGTTGAGCTGATGACCGGCGGTTTCACCGCGCCCGGCATCTTCCCCTTCCTCATCGATCGCCAGAAGGAAGCGGGCACAATCCCCTTCGTTGCCAGGAAGGAGTCGAGCGGGTTCATCACGAACCGCCTCTGGGCCGCCGTCAAGCGCGAAACGTTGGCTATCTTGCCCGAAGGAGTGTCGGTCCCGGAGGAGGTGGACCGGATGTGGCAGCTGATGATGGTCAAGTCAGGCATCAGCCCCTGCCGGGCCATGGACCGTGAGTTGGTTACCTACCTTCTCTTCCCTTTCCTCTCGCCTCCTGGAACGGACTCGTACTTTTTGCTAACCGCCCGGCAAAGAGGTCGGCCTCGACACCGTGGCATTTATCGAGGATCATTACATTGCTAAACGCCACCTCCCATCGTATCTCGTCGCCTGGCTGCGGAAGGAATACGTCAGCCAGGGCAGGCTAGGCACCAAGAGCCCCGAGGGCGGCTTCTATCCTCCGCCGCGCAAGATCCTCGCCTTGGTTATCGGCCTGGCCCAGGACGAGCCGTCCTCCACAAGCGGCCGGCTTCTTCAGTTCTCCGCCGAGGGGGGGTTTAGAGAAAACGATCGTCTCCAACCTTGCCCTGCCGGACGGTCTCGATGCCGACATCGCCAGCGGCCGGCTCTTCTGGACGTGCATGGGCACCCTGGGCGAAAACGACGGCGGCGTGTACTCGGCCCGGCTCGACGGCTCGGACGCGCGGCGCATCGTCGGGGACGGCGCCGTGCACATGCCCAAGCAGCCGGTCGTGGAGGCCGCGGGCAGGAAGCTCTACTTCTGCGACCGCGAGGGCCTCCGCGTGCTGCGCTGCGACCTGGACGGCTCGGCGCTGGAGACGCTGGTGCAGAACGGCGACTGGCGGAACGGGGCGGAACGGGGCGGAACGGGGCGGACGGGGCGGACGCAGCGGACGCGACGGACTGGTGCGTGGGCATCGCCGTCGCGCCGCGCTGGGCAAGTTCTACTGGACGCAGAAGGCCGCGTCCAAAAGCGGCCAGGCCCGTATCCTATGTGCCGACATCGTCGCTCCCGAAGGGTGCAGTGCGGGCGATCGACCCGACGTGCAGGTTCTCGCTGAGGGCCTGCCTGAGCCCGTCGACCTCGACGTCGACGCCGAGTCGCGGACGCTCTACTGGATGGACCGCGGCGAGCTGCCCTTTGGCAACACCTGAACAGCATGAGGCTGGACGAACGCGGCCTGGCCGCGGCCGCGCAAACGAGAAAGGTACTGGTCAGGCATCTGAATGAGCCATTGGGGTCAGGCTCGATGCCCGGACTCAGCATGTTTACTTTACGGATCTGGGCGGCTCGCTGTATCGCTGTGATCTGGATAGTGGAGACTGCACGAAACTGTTCGCCGACTCGAGCATGGCGCTGACGGGCCTGACCATTCTGTGATGGAAAGTCTGGGCACGTGTGGCGAATGGTTGTGTCTTATGTCGTATAGGATGAAGGACACTACTGGCGACGTTGGTGTCTTGATGGTTCGTTGTTGTTGAGTGCTACAAAGTGGTACTCAGCTCAGGGACGATGTGGCGGTGGCAACATGAGCAAACCTTGAACATTCAGCGATAGACTCCACAAGGATCTGACGGCCCCGGATGCTTGAGATTCGGCGCCGAATACTTCGCGTTCGGCTTGATAATGATTGCACAGCGCGTTTTGACGGTCCGTGAAGCATCCGGTCCACCAACGCGATTCCACACCCGTAAAGGTGGAGTTGGGCATACTGAGGCATACCAGTATCACCATCAATTGTTAATTGCCAGTAGCGGGTCCAGAACGTGAACACGTTAAGAAACGGTAGAATGAGGTGTACACTAGGTACATACCCTCATACATATGTGCATATACCCCAGTCGCACTCGCTGTGCTCCGCCAGCCCGCTTTGGTGGTGGCGAAGTCAGGGCTGCCGGTGGCCCAGGCGGCCCGAGAAGACATGATTCTCACGGATCCTCGTCCACCTGCGCCCGGTAGGGCTTATCGAGTAGCTATCAGCCCAGGGGCAGGGTTCTGCGATCTGGATAAACGCATGCGGGTTCGTGTCCAGATTGTACTGTAGGTAGTAGGTAGAGAGAGATCAGCGAACCCAAAGGCTCATCGCGGTGGCAAAGGTAGGCTCGATTTGGACATGTACCAGTTGAGTTCTACCTATTCACTTCGGTCAAACGTTAGCCATCTCAATCGCAGTGCAGTCAATGATGCCCTGAGCTGTGGATCAAGTATTACCCCTCGACCTAATCCGCGCGTCCAGCTTCCCCAGCTGTACCCCGGCATACAAAGAGCGTCATGGCTCAGTGTCAGCGTGGCCTTTTCCCATCACCTATTTCAACTCAATTCGCCACGGGACGGAACAAAGCCCCCGTCTTGTTGGACAGCTGGCCGGACTCTGCTGCGATTATGGGGTCGGCATCTGTCCATGGAAAGTAGAGAACATTGAAGAAAGACGCCGCTCAGTGGCCTGGACCACGCCCGTGCTGTGAATTGACGTCCCCCGAATCAGAGCGGTTGGGCAGACGCCTGTTTCATCTCAACTCGATTCGCTGTTTTTGGCTCGCCTTCTCCGACCTGCCGCGCCTCAATGGCCCTTCCTGCAGCGTTGCCCCGCCTCCATTGGCGCGCGGCGGGCTGCTCCCGACTCAGCTAGGCGGCCAGATCCCTGACGGATCCCCTGCTTATCGTCCTATCAACGACTCCACTACGCCTGATTCGGCCTCCCCGGAGGGCGGTGAGACGGCGCGTAATGCAAAATTTTGGATCGTTGAGGCAACGGCAGAGAAAAAAAGTTTTCGGTGCCGCCTTCCTGTTGCCCCTCCATCTGTGGCCCAAGTGGGGCTCTCGCAACCTGAAGGCTGTGCCCACGCCGCATCTTTTGTTAAATATTCCATGCATGCTCACCACCCAAAGCCCCTCCTCTTCCTTTCTGCTTCTCCAGGTCTCCCTCCTCCCTCGCCTTTCCTTTCGACTGTTCCGTTCCCTCGAGGACGCTTCTCCGCTCAGTCTCTTTCTTGGGCCAAGATAGAGTAGGCATTTCGACTCTCCATCGAAATCTCTACGGGCTCAGTCGCACTCGTCCGCTCGCCACCGCAGGATACCCGATAGACAGCGCGCAGCAAGTCTCGCATTTTTCGGATAGACGGCAGGATTAGATTCCTTGTGATCGGATTTTTGCGACGCTCATAGACTTACCGACCCTTCTTTTTCGATACAACATCCTCAGTTTTTCGATACCCCGAAAATCAGCCATCATGCCTGCCGCCACTTCCCAGGTCGCCGCCGAGAACGCCAAGAGCGTCAAGGTGCTCGACGAGCTCATGCAGAAGCTTACCATCTCCAAGGAGGCCGATGCCATCAAGGAGTCCGCCGCTGCCATCGCTTCCTTCATCAACGGTCGCATCGAGGACCAGGACACCCCCACCAGGTAAGATAGCGCTGCCCCCGCTCAACCGAACAGACACCCCGCCTTCGACCCCTCCACAACCAAACACACCGCCTTGTGGGCTTTGACCCGCCATTTCCAAGGGCAAACGGGTGGTCGCTTTGTGCGCCATCAAAGACGGCCCGCACTCCATACTGCCCTCCCTTCTGAAGAAAGGGGAGGAGGCATGTTTTTGGGCTGCGCCGTCTCGTTTGCACCTATTGGCTGCATTCCCCGCAGAAGGCCATTTCCCCAAGCTAAAAAAATTTCTCGCATCGCACCAAAATAATTTCGGGGAATCCGCAGCTGACATGTGATCTCCAAACTCAGGACCGTCGAGGCGCTCAAGAAACAGCTCGCCAACAAGAAGGATGCCACCGTTCGCGAGAAGGCCCTCCTGACCATCCAGGCCATCGCCCAGCACTCTGAGGTTTCCGCCAATGTCGAGCCCTACCTCGTTGCCCTGCTTCCCAGCGTCCTGGCTGGCGCTGGTGACAAGATCACGGCCGTCAAGAATGCCGCCATTGCGGCTGCTCTCGCCATCGCCGAGGCGGTCAACCCTAACGCCGTCAAGGCCACTCTCCCCGCGCTCATCGACTCCCTGAGGAACGCCCAGAAGTGGCCCGAGAAGATGACGGTGCTCGACTTCATTGACACCCTCATCCGCACCGCTCCCACCCAGACCGCTCTCCGCGTTCCCGAGCTCATTCCCGTCGTCTCCGAGGCCATGTGGGACACCAAGAAGGAGGTCAAGGACCGTGCCTACCAGACCATGGAGAAGGTCTGCCAGCTTATTGTCAACCGCGATATTGAGCGCTTCATCCCTGAGCTCATCAAGTGTATCGCCAAGCCTGAGAACGTCCCGGAGACTGTTCACTTGCTGGGTGCCACCACTTTCGTCACTGAGGTGCAGGAGCCCACCCTTGCCCTCATGGTTCCTCTGCTCGATCGTGGTCTTGCCGAGCGCGACACCGCCATCAAGCGTAAGGCGGCCGTCATCGTCGACAACATGTGCAAGCTCGTCGACGACCCGAACATCGTCGCTCCTTTCTTGCCCAAGATGATGCCTGGTCTGCAGAAGAACTACGAGAACCTTGCCGACCCCGAGGCTCGCGAGAAGACCAAGCAGGCTCTCGACACCATCATCCGCGTCGGCAACGTTGTCGATGGCAAGATCCCCGAGGTTCGCAACCATGGTGACATTGCCACCGTCATGGGTCACCTGAAGGAGCTTCTTTCGGGCAAGCACGCCGCTGCCTTCAACAAATTCGCTCCTGTGCTCGAGTACGCCTCTGCCGTCGCCGGCCAGCTGGTCGATGAGAAGGCTACCGACTCTGCCTCGTGGGCCGAGACCGTCAAGCCTTACCTCGCCGTTGTCGTTGGTGACGAGGAGTCCCAGAGCGTTACCGATGCCCTTCGCAAGCGTGCCGTCCCCGGCGCCGCTGAGGCTGATGAGGCTGAGGAGGACGAGGAGGAGGGTGAGGATCTTTGCAACTGCACCTTCTCGCTCGCCTACGGTGCCAAGATTCTGCTGAACCAGACCCACCTCCGCCTCAAGCGTGGCCAGCGCTATGGTCTGTGCGGTCCCAACGGTTCCGGCAAGTCCACCCTGATGCGTGCCATCAACAACGAGCAGGTCGAGGGCTTCCCCAAGCAGAGCGAGGTCAAGACCGTCTTCGTCGAGCACGACCTCGACTCGGCTGACACTGAGATGACCACCATCGACTGGACTATGAAGAAGCTTGCCGAGGCCGGTGTCGCAACCACTCAGGAGGATGTCGTCAAGCAGCTGACCGAGTTCGGCTTCTCCGAGGACATGATCAAGAACGAGATCACTGCGCTCTCTGGTGGTTGGAAGATGAAGCTGGCTCTGTGCCGTGCCGTCTTCGAGGCCCCGGATATTCTTCTCCTCGACGAGCCCACCAACCATCTCGACGTGAAGAACGTGAAGTGGCTTGAGGACTATCTGATCAACTCGCCCTGCACTTCCATCATTGTCTCTCACGACAGCGGCTTCCTCGACAACGTGTGCCAGCACATTGTTCACTACGAGCGCTTCAAGCTCAAGCGCTACAGGGGCAACCTCAAGGAGTTCGTCCGCCGCGTGCCGTCGGCCAAGTCGTACTACGAGCTTGGTGCTTCCGAGATGGAGTTCTCTTTCCCTGAGCCCGGTTTCCTCGAGGGTGTCAAGACCAAGGCCAAGGCCATCCTGCGTGCTAGCAAGATGAGCTTCCAGTACGCCGGCACGGCCAAGCCGCAGCTCACGGACATCAGCTTCCAGTGCTCGCTCGGCTCGCGTATCGCTGTCATCGGTCCCAACGGTGCTGGCAAGTCCACGCTCATCAACGTGCTTACTGGTGAACTGATCCCCACCGGTGGTGAGATCTACCAGCACGAGAACATCCGTATCGCCTACATCAAGCAGCACGCCTTTGCCCACATCGATAACCACCTGGACAGCACCCCGTCTGAGTACATCCAGTGGCGTTTCCAGACCGGTGAGGATCGCGAGACCATGGACCGCGCCAACAAGATCATCACTGAGGCCGACGAGGAGGCCATGAACAAGATCTTCAAGGTCGAGGGTTCCCAGCGTCGCGTCATTGGCATCCACGGCCGCAGGAAGTTCAAGAACAGCTACGAGTACGAGTGCTCGTTCGCCCTCGGCGAGAACATCGGCATGAAGAACGAGCGCTGGGTGCCCATGATGACGGCCGACAACGTCTGGCTGCCGCGTACCGAGCTGCTCGCCTCCCACCAGAAGATGGTGGCTGACGTCGATATGAAGGAGGCCCTCGCCTCTGGTCAGTTCCGCCCCCTCGTCCGCAAGGAGATTGAGTCACACTGCGCCAACTTCGGCCTCGACGCCGAGCTGGTCTCCCACTCGCGCATGCGCGGTCTGTCCGGTGGCCAGCGTGTCAAGGTCGTGCTCGCGGCCTGCTCGTGGCAGCGGCCCCACTTGATCGTCCTCGACGAGCCCACCAACTACCTCGACCGTGACTCGCTCGGTGCCCTGTCCAAGGCGCTCAAGAAGTTCGAGGGTGGTGTCATCATCATTACGCACAGCGCCGAGTTCACCAAGGACCTTACGGAGGAAGTCTGGGCTGTCATGGACGGCAAGATGACGCCCTCCGGCCACAACTGGGTCCAGGGCCAGGGCAGCGGCCCCCGGTTGAAGGCGGACGATGGCGAGGAGGAGGAGAAGTTCGATGCCATGGGCAACAAGATCGAGTCGACCAAGAAGAAGGCCAAGCTTACTTCATCGGAGGCGCGGAAGAAGAAGAAGGATCGCATGGCTCGCCGGAAGCGCGGTGAGGAGGTATGTTGCTTTTCTCACTCACATCATGACACACTTACAGATGCTAACTGGTGTTCCCCCCTACAGGTCTTCAGCGACGAGGACGACTGAACGTCTCGCTCTTGACTGGAACTTTTCTCATGATGGCTTCAGCGTCGCGGGTATACAAAAAGTTGCTTTCTTCTTTTCTTTCACTTCTCTGGGTTTGGGGTTGCATGGTCTGGCCTTAATGGGATTATGCTCTTTTCACACACGTCACGTTCTCTTTCTTCTCTCAAGTCTGGATGATCGTAATGCCTTGCTCATGCCCCCCCGCGACGTTATGTATCTTACGACTGGCCTATGATGGGACTGGGTTGCTCGCCCTGCTCGGGACTGGAGACCCTGGGTTGGGCTGGGGCGCCTAGGTTGTTTCCCATGTTCGGCTGGACTGGAGGGATGGATAGATACTGAGGATGATGACTTTGGGCGGGGAGCGCCTCTTTGCAGATAGAGAAGACTGTTTCGATCATGATCAATATGACTTGCGTGTTGCCTGTCTCCGTGCTGTATGTGTCCAGCTGTTGGCTCTGCCTACCTTCTGAACGTTTCCGAACCGAAGGTAAGAGATCAGTATGCGTGGATTAAGTAGACTGCAGGTTCCAGCGGGCTGTTTTCCTTGCCCACCAATCCACTGCATCGTTGTTATGGGATGCTGCGAGAAATTATATCGCTTTGTAGAGCTTTCGAATCGAAGGAATTCGATCACCTTGGGAAGATCAAATGGACTGTAGGTTCTAGTGGGGTGTTTCTCTTGCCCTCCACATCACTGCGTCGTTGTTGTGGGACGCTGCGACATTGTGTGAGAGTTGAACTGTTAGGGTGTCAGCTTGGGAACTCTCACTTCGGTATCGACGGAAAACATGGCAGCGTAAAACCATTGTCATAACTAGAACTTCCTCGCGAATTGACGCTAACGTGCGCCGTGGCCTCTTGTCTGTGCTACTTACATAAACCCGCTGCTTGCGATGGGGGGTATCATCATGCGCTCGTCCCTAGCTCTCTCCCTCTTTTCTCAACGTCTTCCATCGCAAGCCACAGTTCTTCTTTCGTCCCAATCCCCAACCTTGTTCCGCCGCCTTCTGCTCTCCGGTTTTCCCCCGTTCTTCTCTCTTGCAAAATCTATCGCATTTTCCACGCCGTGGGGGTTTCCGATTGTGGAGTGATCAGTCCTCCCGCTGCTTCTGCTTCTTGTCGGCGTGGCCTGCGTCAGACGGGTCTGAGGTCGGCGCGCTGGGCAGCTCCTGCGCGATGGCGGCCGCTTCAGCGTCTTGCTGGGCTGCGCTGTCGCGCGTCGAGTCGGAGGGCTCGTGTAGATCGAAGCCGTGGCTGGACTCTTCAGGGACTGGTGGGAAGTAGAGGCTGTGGATTGTGAAAGAGAGGTTGTTAGCACAGGAACGGCTGGGCGAGAAGCAAAGGGGAGAGAGAGAAACATACGGAATAAATTCATTGTACGCCTCCACATCCTTCATCTCAAACGTCACAATCACCACCTTATCCAGCTTGTCACCATCCGGCCCGACCAGGAACTTGCGGATCGCGCTCAGCGCCACCGGCGCCGCCTCCAAGCTCGGATACCCGTACACGCCCGTGCTGATGGCGCAGAACGCTATGCTGCGGCAACCGGTTTCAACCGCTAGCTCCAGCGATCGCAGGTAGCACCCGGTCAACAGCTGCTCGCTCTGCCGCGGCGCCGACGGGTCGTAGACCGGCCCTACAGCATGAATGACCTTGCGGCACGGCAGGTCGTAGCCGTCTGTCATCTTAGCGGACCCGGTCGCGCACCCGAGTAGCGCGCGGCATTCGTCGTAGAGGCGCGGGCCCGCGGCGCGGTGGATGGCGCCGTCGACGCCGCCGCCGCCGAGGAGGGAGCGGTTCGCTGCGTTGACGATTGCGTCGAGGGCGAGCGTGGTTATGTCGCCCCGGAGTAGTGCCACGCGGTCATTGAGCCATTTGGAAGGGGCCGGGAGGTCGGTGCCGGTGTTGGGGCCGAGGAGCGTCGGTGGGAGTGGGGTGTCCGAGGCCGCGGGGGAGAGCTTGCGCAGCTTGTAGAGGAGCGAGAGGGAGGGGATGTCGGCGCTCGAGAGGAGGGGCATTCTGGCGGCCATTCTGCAGAAGGACATGTGCAGTCGAGTCGAGTGTTCCGTTCCTGGTTTTGCTTTGTTGTGCCGTCAACGTCGGTGGCTCAACCTGTTCAGCCGAAGGAGGGCTTTGTCGTCGGTGATAATCTGCTCGAGTTTTCCAGGTTGGCACGTTCGCCGTAGTCGTGGCTCTGGTGAGCGGGCGATTGATGACCTGGTCTCAAAAACGCGTGGGTTAAAGAAAGGAAGGAGGGAAGTCCGTTAAGAAACAACAGGCGGTGGCTAACGGGAAGGAGGGAGCGCAATGCTGAAAGGTTGAAAGGCGGGGCGGGTTGCTTGCGCGATCGTCCTTTCAGCGCCTTTTAGCTGCACGCTGCCATGGGATTGCAGCTACTCCCACACAACGCATCGGGCTGGAACGAGGTAATTCGGCGTGCAGTGGGCCACAACCGTCGATGCAGGCGCCGAGTTCGATCGCAAGAGGGAAGCTTCGTGTCCCTTGAACCGTGTCGAACCCCAAAACGGACGCCAAGGCGAGTCTGGACCCCTCTGGCCCTTTCCGTGCAGCATCGACGGAAGCACAGCAGAGCGACCCCGCCGTTCCAGACCTCTTATCTCGCCTTATCACCCGACGCAGCAACGAGACGAACCCCTGTCGCGTGTGTTGGCCCCTCCTTGCCGACCCGATGTTGTGCAGTTGTGCCCCTCCATTGAAGGTTAATTTTGGCAGAGGCCCAACCACAGCTGTTGACTCACCGCGACCCAGGGTATTCTGACTGACGGCGGAGGCGCAACACACCACACCGAACCCGATACTTTGTTGGCGTGTGCTTGAGAGGAGAATTGCCTCCGTTGCCGTCGTCCCAGACATTCTTCCCACTTCGACCCCACCCTATCCTCGACCTTAGCGTTCTCGAATTAGCGAAGATAACGACGATTTAGAGACACCTCCGACACAAACATGGCGGACGCCGTAGCAGATGCCGCTGCCAAGCTGCAGCTGGGCGACGCCCCGACCGACAACGGCGCAAAACTCCAACTCGACGAGGAGACCGGCGAATGGGTTTCCAAGGGCGAGCTCAAAAAGCGTCTGGCGAAGCGCGCAAAGAAGGCGCTCAAGGACAAGAGCAAGGATGTCAAGGACACACCCGCGGCTCTCAAGGCCGCCCAGGACGCCGCGACGGCCAAGAAGCCCAAGGAGAAGGCGGAGGAGGGGCCCATTGACACGGATGCCATGTTCAAGCAGGGCTTCCTCAACGACGTCTACCTCGAGCGGCCCGTTGCCCCCGTGTTCACACGGTTCCCGCCAGAGCCCAACGGTTTTCTCCACATTGGTCACGCGAAGGCTATTGCGGTCAACTTTGGTTTTGCCAGGTACCATGGCGGCAAGTGGTAAGTACTTTGGGACAAGGAGGTGTGCATTGAGAGCCCTGGCCTAATTACGGCAACAATCTAGCTATTTGAGATTCGACGACACCAATCCCGAAGCCGAGGAGGAGATTTACTTCACTGCGATCGAGGAGATGGTGCGCTGGCTCGGGTTTGAGCCATACAAGATCACGTACTCGAGCGACAATTTCGACAAGCTGTATGAGTTGGCTGAGAAGCTGGTTGGGCTTGATAAAGCTTACGTCTGTCATTGCGGAGGTCGGTTGATCCACGATCTGTCAAATTACTCTCCTTGTGACTGACGTTTCAAAGATGAGGACCTCAAGCTTCAACGCGGTGGTGAGAAGGGGACCAGCCCCCGCTACCGGTGCAAGCACGCCGAGCAGTCGGTTGAGGAAAATCTCCAGAAGTTCCGCGATATGCGCGACGGCAAGTACCAGCCAAGGGAAGCTTTCTTGCGCATGAAGCAGGACGTATGTTGTCCGTTTGGAGGAATCGTCGTGCAATTCAAGGCTGACCGAAACCTCCCCAGATCACCGATGGCAACCCCCAAATGTGGGACCTTGCAGCGTACCGCGTGCTCGACAAGCCTCATCACAGGACAGGGTCCAAGTGGAAGATATATCCCACCTACGACTTTACTCGCAAGTGATCCATAAACTTGGGATTTGAACTGCGGTTCCTGACTCTCAGCAGACTGCTTGTGCGATAGCTTCGAGGGCATCACCCACTCGCTCTGCACGACTGAGTTCTTCCTCAGCAGGACATCCTACGAGTGGCTGAACAAGCAGCTGGTCGAGTTCCAGCCAATGCAGCGCGAGTACGGGCGTCTCAGCATTCAAGGAAGCGTGCTCTCCAAGCGCAAGCTGAAGGAGCTAGTCGACAAGAAGATCGTCCGGGGCTGGGACGACCCGCGGCTGCACACGCTCATCGCCGTGCGCCGCCGGGGCGTGCCGCCGGGTGCCATCCTCGAGTTCGTCAACGAGCTCGGCGTCACCACCTCCAACAGCATCATCCAGTTCTCGCGCTTCGAGCAGACCATCCGCCGCTACCTCGAGCGCACCGTGCCGCGCCTCATGCTCGTGCTCGACCCGGTCCGCGTCGTGATCGAGGATGCGGACGAATTCGACGGCACGGAGCTTACCATCCCCTTCTCGCCCAAGAACCCGGCCATGGGCGAGCACAAGCTCAAATTCACCAAGACGGTCTACATCGACCGGTCTGACTTCCGCGAGGTCGACAGCAAGGACTACTTCCGCCTCGCGCCGGGCAAGACGGTCGGTCTGCTGCAGGCGCCCTACCCGATCAAGGCGACGGGGTTCACCAAGGACGAGGCATCGGGGAAAGTGACCGAGGTCCGCGCCGTGTTTGACCGCGAGACGAAGAAGCCCAAGACGTTCATCCAGTGGGTGCCGGCGGGCGAGGGCGCCAGGTCGCGCCGCTGTGAGGTGCGGCTCTATAACACGCTCTTCAAGTCGGATAACCCGGCGGCGGCGGAGGGCGGGTATCTGAATGATATCAACCCGGAGAGCGAGATTGTGTACCCGGATGCGGTGATTGAGTCCGGCTTTGATGAGGTCAGGGCGCGCGCGCCGTGGCCGGAGGCGGCGGGCGAGGATAAGTCGCATAAGGGCGGGGCGGAGTCGGTGAGGTTCCAAGGCATGCGCGTCGCGTATTTTGTGAGTTCCTTCTTCCCAGCTTGGTGATGATGCGTGCGGCGGTGATGGGGGCTTGCTGATAATTTTCCAGGCGTTGGACTCGGACAGCACGGATGACAAGATCGTGCTCAACCGCATAGTGTCGCTGAAGGAGGATAAGGAGAAGAGCTGATCTGGGTAGATGGGTTGTTGTGCCGCACCCTGTTTCGTGATCATGTCAGGCACAAATCCACTGGATCCTCTTCAGCATTGCGCTCAACTGTCCAGTCTCAAGATCGTAGCCCAATGCACTCCGTACAGTCTTGTTCACGTATTGATCTCTTCGCTGGTGAGGTTGTTACCCTGAACAGCTGTAAAGTACATCTGCCCCTGCTTGATTCGCCCAGACCGCCTAGTGTATTCTCTGATTCGTTGGCCCCGGCTGGTAGGGCTGAACTCCTCCATTTCATCCATTCGCATGCAGACGAGCTGCGTCATCCGTGATCACCCAGCTCTTACCAACCTGAGGTACTGACATGCGCCGCACTCACGACAAGTCGTACAGGGAACACAAGGTACCTCGGGGCTTCCGTCGCCATGAAAGGCCTTGGGAACATCACCCCCGCCTCCCTCGAGCAGCTCCCCGCCGAACTCCTCCTCAACATCCTCTGCTACCTGCCCAACCTCAGCGCCTTACACAGCCTGCTCCTCGCGTCCGCTCACATCTCACGCGTGTTCCTCGGCGCGGCGCGTCACATCACCGACACCGTCCTCCTGTCGTCCCTGCCGCCGCAGGTCCATGCCGTCGCCCGCGCCGTCGTGCTCCTGCGCGTCGCTGCCGCCGTGCTGCCCCCCCGTGACCTTGTGCAAGCCATCGAGGTCGGCCGCGGAGATAACGAAGCGACCACGCCGCCGCCGCTGCCGACGGCGGCGGCGCCTGCTTTGCTGCGTCGGTTTGTAGCGTTGGCGCATGAGATCCACTGCACGGCGCATGCGTGTTTGGGTAGCTACCTCGCGCGGTGTGGGGTGGATTTGCGGCCCGCGCGGCTGCCGGACGAGGTGGTGATTCCCCGGCCCGAGAACGGCTTGCGGGTGATCCCGCCGCCAGAGGTGGGCGTGCCGTATGAAGTGCCGCCGCAGGAGCCGCCTAGTTGGATTGAGGAGCAGAGGGTGCTCGTGGAGGTGTGGATGGTGCAAGTGTTCTATGAAGCGCAGAGGGCGCAGTTCGAAGGCAGGTTGGGGGGCTGGACGGAGGCAGAGCTGGCGTCGCTGGATGCGTCGAGCGCGGTGGATTTCTTCTTTGGCTCGACGGGTGCCCATATGTTCCAACGGGAGATGATGTTGACGGTGCTGGATTTCCTCGCCAGCCGCCGTCCGAGCAGTGAGGGCGATGGTCAGACGCCGCCGGCCTTCCGGGTGAGCCACCAGCCGTGTGCGCGGGGGAACGAGTTCGAGCATCGGTGTGCTCCAGAGCCCTTGTTTGGTCCCGAGGATCGCGACTTGTGGCTCCTAGGGCGGCGCAACCTGGGCTTCTTGCCCCCGGCCTGGCATATGTACAGGAACTTGCAGGCGGGCTGGCGCATCTCCTATCGCTGCGAGAGCTTCGAGCCATTCCGCCGGTTTGGCTTCGCCATCTGGAACCGCGAGCGGCTTACCCGCCTTGGTTTCTATCCTGAGCAGCTCCATGTCGTCATCTTTGAGCCTTATCGTGTGTTCTTCACCTGGTTCAGTATACTCACCGATGAGGAGATTGTGGGAACGAGGAGGCCTGATCGAGACGCCGAGGAGAGGCCCGCTTGAAACCCGTGCGTCACCAAGGAGAACTTGAAGTAGCAAGCAAGGTAGCGGAAGAAGAACCTCTGTCTTATGAGACACTATTCAACTTTCCTCCTAATCACCCCACCCCTCAACTCAAACTCATCCGCAAACCGTCTCCGCCGATAATCCCTCACCACCCCCTTTGACAGACTCATCAGCGCCGTAAGCGGCAACAGCGCCAACAACCCTAGCACCACCATCCCCGCCACCCCGGCCCACCCATCCCCCCCAATCCGCCGCGTCGTCGTCGTCAGCGTGCCGGGCGCCACCTCCCGCGGCCACGAAAAGAACTGCGCCTCCTCCCGCCACTGCCGCAACAAGCTAAAATACGCCTGCGCCGTGTCCACCAGCACCTGCTCGATCAGCTCGTGCAGCGCCCACGTCCGCCCGCGCAGCAGCTCCCACGTCTCGAGCGAGGTGATCCCCGCGGCGGCCATGCCGGCAAGCATGGCGCCGCCGCCGCCGCCGAGCGCGGTTTGGATGGCGGACGCGGCCGGGTACAGGTCTTCCATGTCGAGGGGGCCTTTGGTGGCGAGGATGTCGCTGATGCTGATGGGGTCGATCGGCGAGGTCATGGTTACTTGCCGGATGACGTCGACGCCGCTGTAGTGGCAGTCGATGAGGGTGAGCGTGGGGGCGTGGGTGATCGGGTGGGTGTTGGTCAGCAGAAAGAGCTGGTGCACTTCCATGTTGTTGGCGTCTTCGGGGGCGTCGCCGGCTTTTTTGAGGGCGAGCCAGGTCTCGAGCTTGAGGTGCGTGATGCCGCCGATGTAGGTCACGGTGCGGTTTGGGCCGCGCGTGTGCCAATCGATTTTGGGATAGACGTGGAAGCGGTGGATGGTGGTGGGCGGCTGGTCGGGTTCCTCTGTGGATGCAAATTGTTGTTTCTCGTAGCCCCAGGCCCAGTTTTCGGTGCTGTCGGTGCACTGGACAGTTACGTTGGTGGCGGCCACGATGGGGGAGTAAGCCAGCACGCGCCCCTGGTCGACGGGCACGCGGTAGCCGCTGCGCTCCCACGGTGCTGGTGCGACACCGACGCCGTGCGTCCGGATGGAAGGGTAGACGGTTCTGCCGACGCGCACGCCCTGGCCGTCCACGAGATGGCGCGTGAGATAGCTGTCCGTGACCGCGAGACCGTGCGGCTTCTGGGAAACGACGCGCTCGAACGCGCTCCGCAGCATCACGGCCGACATGTCCCAGGGCGTTGCGGCCGGTACACGCGTCAGCTCAGCCGTGATGTCCGCCGTGGACACCGCGCCGAGGGGGGCCGTTGTCGTCCACGGTGCGAGGTGCATCCCCAGCAGACTGGAGAAGACTTCGGCACCGATAGCCACACATACCAAGGTGGTGCCGAGACCCATCTTGCTGTTGAAGTTGAAGCCGAACGCGCTCCATGGGCTTGCTGTCACCGTGTTGGGTGCTCGGCGCGAACTGCCCGCTGGGCCTGAAGTTGGCTGGTCCGTCCCCCGAGCCTGCGCATTGCCACTGCGATAACGCTGGAAGGCAAGAAGGGTGACCACTGCAATGATTCCTCCGCCGATTTGGACGGCATGGTTCCAGAGATCGGCGTCATAGCGTGCAAGCTTGCGCGAGTGGACGACGGTTCCTATCTTTTGGTAGGAAATGTGCATCGGGACTGCCCATGCCAAACGCGGTTTGTTGTGGAACTGGAAGGCATAGTAGAGTCCGGTCAGCAGACAGAGCAGCGAGACGACGTTGAGTACAAAGGGCCATGTGCGAGAGGCGGCCATTTTCCCAGTTTCTCGTGGAAAGTCGTTCTTCGCTTTTGGCCGTCGCCTCAGCTGAAAAGCATATACCGGGGAGAGGCATACCTTTTCTGATCATGTCCTCAGCTGGTCCCACAAGACCCACTGCCTTTTTTCTTAGTACGGTGACGAGGGTGAATAAATACAGATTAGGTAGCTTCTCATTAGCGAGACCCACCTTGTTCCTCTTCCTACGCAGTAATTACTCAGCTCGCATATACTAACTACCAGATCGATATAGCTTGAGGGAAAGCTTGACCCGGTTGTCTTGGCTTATTGAACGTTCAATGTGATGTTGTGTACCTGCTAGAGCGCACGCCTACAATATAAACATGAGCATAGACCTATTGGAACATAGGAGAAACGAAAGGAACAAGACGTCCGTAATCGGGAATCCCGCACCATTTACCCCAACAGGAACGTGCGTCGTTGAGGTGAGAAAGGTACAAACAAAGCAGGTCGATAGATGCTGCCAAAACTTTGCACTTCATCTCCTTCATGTTCTATATGGTAAGTGGTAACGTCAATGTGTCCTATCCTTTCGAAACCACTACCAACTCTCCAAACAACAAGCCCAAGCCCATTTCCCTGACAGAGTCAGATGCAGTCAAACTCCTCCTCACAGAGCATATGATGACGCTCGTCGCCAACACACACCTGGATTGAGTATGTGACTGGCCAGTAGTATGCGCCTCGGTTGATCCGTGGGTCTCGAACATTAGCGACGGTAAAGTACCTCGAATGAGGGTAGTTCCTGGCGGAACCTGTCCTGTAGCTCTCGAATCCTTGCTCGATGTACTTGAAGCGCACCTTCGACGTCCAGGCCTCCACCCGGAGTATCGAAGTGTAGGTGATAACAGCGAGCTGGTCTTGCTCAATGACGCGCATCGTTACAGACTCATCCAGTCTGTCAAATGTACCATGGTCGACCTTTTGAAGCCCTATTGTTCCCACCCCGCTTCCGGCGCACCCCCCCCCCCCCCCCCCCCCCCACTCCCCTTTTGCAACAAAACGTTGTCAAGCGGGAACGGTGGTGATAGGATGCCCCGCCACCGGCCGATGTGCGCACCCAAGCCCGTTTGCCAGGCCGGCCGCGATGTCTCCAGTCAAAGTAGGTAGGCAAGGTGACGAAGCTACGGAGTGCTCATGTGTGTGTGTGCGGCCAGGCATCATGCCATCATGGACCGCTCACATTGGCTCGGCTCTTCCGGTGTCACGTACCAAGTAGGATTTGGGTCGGCAGTCCAAAGCAAACGAAACCAGGTGAGCTGATTGGACCGGTTCCTGTCTGATTGTTCGCCATGCTACCGACTAGTATGTACCTGCGGCCGGTTTGCCGGACATGCAGCAGTGGCACTATTACAAGCTGTAGTAGATCGTGGCTGTGCCCGATCGTCAGGCAACCACATAACTTTATGCACCAACGGGTGCCGGCGCAACTGTCCGGCAAGCGCCTACTGCAACCCTAACAGGGGCCGCTTGCTTCCCGCCCCCCTGGCGGCCGCGAGGCACAGCACGCTACGGCCCCCAAACCCCTGCCCAAGGTCCCGCGTTTTGGAAGTCCGAGGTCCTTGCCACTGTCCAGACCATGGCAAGGATAAACAGGCTCTGCCCTATCTATCTCTCTGGCCTACTTTCGAAATGTCTCATTCCATCCCACTGTCTGCGCCAATGCCATCGACATGTCCCTCATCGAGCTGTTCGCCCGGCGAGCACGATGGCAGCAGTCGGCGCTCGTGTTCTGCGCGGGCGCGTTGTTATCGTTCATCGCCAATTTGACTTTCAGCATCTGGGCGACGACGCGGCGGGGCAGTAACATCGAGAACGGCGTGGGCATGTTGGCGGAGGTCACGTCGTGCACGGCAGCAAAGAATATCAACACGGCTATTCACGTTGTTATTAACGTGCTCAGTACGGTGTTGTTGGCGGGCAGTAACTACTGCATGCAATGCTTGACGGCGCCGACGCGCGAGCAAATTGATGGGGCGCATCGCCGCTCGCGGTGGGTAGATGTGGGTGTGCCGAGCTTGAGGAACTTGTTCACGGTGGTATCGACGGGGAATATGATGCTGTGGCTGCTGTTGTGTTTTTCGTCGCTGCCATTGCATCTGTTGTGAGTACTCAAGACAAAATCCGACCTGTCCACTCCGAGCAGTTAAGTCTGGGACACGAGCTCATGCGGCAACAGCTACAACTCGGCCATCTTCACCTCCATCTCGGTCAACGAGTACGACATCTCCGTCGTCAACGAGGCGTACATGACGTTGAAGAAGTATGAATGGCTCCCATCCTACCTGGAGGACGATAGCAAAGTCGAGGCGATGCGCACCGCAGCGCTCGCAGGCCGGCTTGACCATCTCGACCGCGCCGCCTGCCTCGACGCGTACTCCGTCGACTTCCAGTCCACGCGCGGCGACTTGCTCATCGTCATGTCAAACACCTCAGGCCCCGCTGCCCTGCCGATGGGCAGTCTCCATCACCAAGGGACGTACGCTCTGGAGAACTTCGGCTGCGGCATCCGCCAGGCTTACCAGTGGATGTGCTCCGGGTTGTCCGATGCCAGCTTCGCTTGTTCCATGGACTGTGCGGATTACATCGCCGGCTTCCGGGCTGATTTGGATAGCTGGGCGCCATTCGGATACGGCGTTAAGGAGTGCTACAGCCTGCCGACCGAGGAGCGGTGTCGGCTGCTGTTCAGCCCGACGCTGTGCTGGCTGGTCACGGCGCTAAACCTGCTTAAGGGCGTGCTGATGCTGGTCACGGCGCTGCGGCGCGACAGCAAGCCCATCTTGACGGTAGGGGACGCTGTGGCGTCGTTCATGGCCGTGCCGGATGAGCACACCGTGGATATGTGTCTCGCGTCGAAGCGGGATATCGCCGGCAATCATGGACTGTGGTCTCGAGTACCGCGGCGGATGGCGCGCAGGCGTCATCATAAGTTCGTGGCCGCCAGCCCGTGTCGGTGGGTAACCTGTCTATTGATGTAAGTGTGCCGGCAACCTGTCGTCTTGAATCCCGGATCTCGCCACTGACACGAATGCCCCGTGCAGGTTCTTGCTCGCCCTCGGTCTCTGCGCCTTTCTTTACTCATACGGCGTTCAGCACATCGGCGGTAAACAGGACCTGTCCAACGACCCATCCGCCCTGATGCACCTCGGCCTCGGCACGCTCAACAGCAAGACGCTCATCCAAGACGGCGACGGCTCTCTGGGCCTACAAGGCTGGGCCGGCCTGCTGAACAACGTCATGCGGGCCAACATCCCGCAGGCCATCATGTCGCTGCTCTACTTCACCTACAACGGCCTCTTCACGTCCATCGCGCTGGCCACCGAGTGGGACGGCTACGCGCGCCACCGCAAGGGCCTGCGCGTGACCTCGCCGCCCGCCGGCGACCAGCGCTCCGAGTACTTCCTGCAGCTGCCCTACCGCTACTCCATCCCGCTGCTCGTCGTCTCGGGCCTGATGCACTGGCTCATCTCGCAGAGCATTTTCCTCGTCTTCATCGAAGTCTACCGCACGTCGCTCGACAGCGGCGGTGCCGTCGCGGTGGGGCCGCCCACCTACGACTGGGCGACGGACGGCTGGTCGCCGGCCGGCGTCGTCGCCGTCATGACGGTGGGCTCGGCCATGGTGGTGTTTCTGCTCGCGTCGGGCGTGCGGCGGCTCGGCTCGGGCGTCATGCCCGTCGCGGGCAGCTGCAGCGCGGCCATCGCGGCGGCCTGTCACCTCGCGCCGTACGACGAGACAGCGCATGTCGAGCCGCTGCAGTGGGGGGTCACGAGCCACAGCCTTGATGCGGACGACGATAAGAAGGGCCACTGTTCGTTCTCGAATGCCGAGGTCGATGCGCCACAGGACGGGGCGCTGTACAGCTGAGAGCGCAGCCAAGCATGGAGTGCCGTTGCACACCTCTCGTGGCGTGGTACTCAAGGGGAAGCTGCTAAGAGTTGGTCATATTGTCCAAAAAGGAGCCAGATAACCTGGGCAGTCACGACAGGGCAGCTCTCCGCTCCGTCACAGTGCGCCCTGGCTGCTTGCCCCTGGTCTGGGCCTTGGTCTTCTGAACTACATGTCAGGACACTCTCTTATGTCCTCGGTACCGCATCTCTTCGGTACCCAGCCTTACGCTGATGGAAGAATTTCTCGGCCGACGAGCTCACTGCGGCATCCGCGAGCGCACTGTTCGGTCGAGAGCAGCAGTACGCCATCGGATGGGGCGATCGATCATTGAACCTCTCAGCTTGTGCTGAAAGCCGCCGGCAACCAGCATCGCATCAGTTGGGGCCGGATATATAACTACCGGTACAGTGTAAAGACAGGCCCGCGACAGCGGTTGAAATATACCGTTGGGCTGATTGCGATGCTGCCGTCGGAGAGAGACCGTCCCTGGCTTGCAAAGCAAGACTCGGAATGAGCCGGCTTTAAGACGTCGCCCGCAGATCCACGTATTTGACACCGTCCCCGTGGCGGGGAATGGTCGGGCTAGCGAGGGGAGGTAACATCCATGATGGAGGCGACCAGGTTTAGTGATGTACAAGAGTCATCGAAATTGGCGAATGTGCATCCATGGGATTGGGCAATGGGCCGCCACCGGGATACAAGCCGTTTGGAGAGCTTGAATGCTTCCCACGTCCAGTCCTCCGTCTGCTTCTTGTGACAACAATGAGAGATCCCCCGGGTTGGAGTCAAGGAGGGCGCTACTCGCAGCTGCTAGAGGGAGGGATCAGAGGTGTGAAGGCAACATTGGCCGTTGTACTGTAAGGAAGAATCCAAATCACCTGCCTCTTCCGGCTAGCACTAGCTCAACTCAAGTGAGGTGTGGTGAACTGTTTGCTTCGTCCAGCGTCCACCAGTCACACAGCATTGTCTCACGGTCGCGAGCGAGCCCCTGAATCTCGTGTGTCTTGTGCATGGCCGACAGAGCTCGCCTATGCGGTGAGCCGGCTCTTGACACTCTGGAGTGACCACGCCATGCCGAGGAGGTTCTAGAATGCAGTCGCACCGCTCCGTGTAACACTCGCACCTGGACAGTCTCAGATGGATCCGATCGGACACAGCGCAACACACGGACCCCTTTCCTTCACCTCTCGCCATCCTCCTCCATGGACATGCGCCCCATTTCTCTCCCTTCCTTCCGCCCAAATCGTGCCCGCAACAAACAAGATCAAGACGATGCCCACACAAAGAAAAAATGTGCCTCTACCCCCTCATCAAGTTCTCCTGCTGCGACATGCAGTACAAGCCGACCGACGAGCCGCCAATCGTCAAGTTCTGCGCCCGCGGCCGGCCCGACACCCTGCGCGGCGAGCCGTTCCCGGCCTGCGCCGTGCGGCAACCGCACGCGTGCAACGACTTCTTCCGCCTGCCCATTAAGTGCCCGGAGCACAAGCTGGCCTGGCTGACCGAGATGGACCTCAACGACGCGTGCCAGGCCACCGACGCCCGCCTGCTGCGCGCGGGGGTCGCCGATCTGTTGCGGTTTCGCTACCGCGACAAGATGGCCCGCGCGTTTGAGATGGTTGCAAAGTGCGCTGATCGCATGGAGGCGGAGCGGCTGCAGGCGTGGAAGGTGAAGATGTTTTGTACCGGGGCGGCGTTGGAGCTGTTGGGGACGGCGATTGTGGGTAGTGATGCGAAGCCGCTGGATTATTCGGTGCTGGAGCGGTTGAGGGAGCGGTTGTTGGGTCATATCAATGCCGAGGCGGAGCAGCTTATAGAGGAGGCAGCACGGGGAGAGGGCCTACAAGTGGGAGAAGGAAATGACGACGGTGAGGAAGACCGGGCAGGAATCTGGGCGTCCAGCTTGAGCCCGCCGCACTCGCCATTCGAAGTTGACCAAAGAAGCTGCACCACCATGGCTGGCGACCAGGACGAGAACATCAGCACCCCGATAACGACGACAGGTCAACTTCACCCCTTCGCGCAGGATCTCCTCGCCAGACAGCCCAACCCCCACTTCTTCAGCTATCCTCGGCCGCGGTTCCCCTCACATCTTATGGAACCAGTGCAGCTGCCGATGTTTCACTCTGTCCCCTCGCCGCCGAGCCAATTCCCCCATTTCCTACCTTCCCAGAGCATTGGGCCGCTTATCAACCTTAGGGCACATGGGACTACCATACCGCAGTTCGCGCCCCCATACGGCTTTGTATCGAACTTGGCAAGCTACTCTGACAGACGCGGACATGCGCCATACCACGGGCTTCCGGTCCAACGCCATAGCTTGCCGACGGGGGAACAGTTGGCGGATTTATCGATTCCTCTGCAGGACGGCACCCGTGGTGGGTTTATTGGAGATGCTGGTTCTATTGTGGACGAAACGCCTGACGCGATTACGGGTGGTTTAGACAATGCTGAGATGTTTGTCTCTTGTGTGAACGATGACGGGTGACAGGACACATACTAGGTGGTCAAAGGGACAAAGGTACAAGACAGGCTCCAGTTGTTTGCGAGTCCGCAGTGGCATGTTGGCAACGCGAGACTGGGTCTTTAATCGGTTTATGCTGCGACTGAGAGCCAACAATGGGTAGTAGAGATATGCAACGGCTTTGTTGAGTACGGCAGTCCAGTAGCAAACTTCCTTTGTTCTGGTAGACGCAGCGAGGTATTGTCGAGGCCCAAGAGCGGGCACGGGCAGCCAAGCCAAGAGTCGCTGAATCAAAGAACTCAAGAACAAGGCACCCATGGATTGAAGGCCCCCGCCAACACTGTGCTACTAGTAGTATAAGAGTCACAGACCGCGACTGTGGCTACATGGCCAACCGAATGCCCTAACCTGCATCACAGCATCTCGACTGCGAAGAGGCACCCTATCCGCCATCATCCCCCCACGTGCCCGTCAATCATCACCAACAAGCACCCATCTTCTATCAGCCCACCTCTAGCTGCCGCATCATGTGCATCGAAATCCCCATCCAGTGGGCTTGCTGCCACGCAGACTGGGCGCCGGACAGCGACCACGAAGTCCAGCATCCAATTTGGCAAATCTGCGATACGGTGACCAAAGCGTTGTCTGAGGTTGACCTGCAAAACGAGGTGTCGAAGGAGGCTGCGATGGCCTGCGCAAACCGCGTGCGGGGACGCCCCGAGAATACGAGTGCATATCGCGACCTGGAAGACGATGACGACGATGAAGTTGACCATATGCTGTACCCCGGATGCTGCAGCGCCTGTCTGGAGAATGAGGCGAAGGTCGAGGAGTTGAGAGGGACGTTGTGCGGCTGGTATCGGAAACATCAAGATCTTATCAAGGAGGCAGCCTGTGAGCGTTCTGGCGAGGGCGAGCCTGGTTGCGACTCCGACATCGAGAACCGCGAAGCCGAAATGTTTCGTTCCGCAATAAAGGCGATCGATCCGACTCTAGATGAGGAGAGAAAACGCGCGGCCCGTGGAAGGGTGTTCGAGTTGTTCAAGTATATCTGCGCTGAGGCCGAGAAGGACGCGATGGAGGCATCAGTTCGGGAATATCTTCAGCTAGAACAGAGTAGCCGCAGGGGTTAGGAGGCGTCGAGGTGAGGGATGGAAATAACCGATGGCTGGATGGCCTCAGCTCAATCGAGTTCCTAGTTGGAGCCGGGCAAGAAGCAATGCATGTCGATGGATGCGCCGGACCATGACATATTTCTTTTTCGTCCCTCATCCTTGAGAAAGTGGAACGCATAGCACCTCATCACTATCCATTATCCTTCAGGCAAGATACGAGGTTACCGAAAAACATGAGCCCCTATATCGTACACGTACCTAACAGCGGGCATTTATTTAAACGGCAGCTTAGGGTCTTATATAGGTAGGTAGTCTGGATCCACTATCGTAGAGTTGATCCTTCTCGGGAAACCTCCACACTGCCCAACTCCTATTCCCGTATCGAATACTATCTTGACGACCTTTAGCCTAAATATACATTGCTCTAACAGATGCTCTTTTACTGGTTTCCCTGACTAAGGTGGCCTTCGCAGTCCCATCGCCAGTGTCTATCAAGGGAATCCACGATCATGAATCATGAATACATGCACCTATTCGTCCATTTGTTCGTAGCTTCTTTCACAGGCTTTTTCCTCTCATCCCTAACTGAATCCTTTCATGATTTGCAGCATGTTTGTTAATTTCTAGCCACGTAGGTAGGTAGGCCTCTAAGGGATAACTACGTATGCTAACACAAAGCGGAGTCGAACCACGGGCTTCTTTGGTACAGTGCTAGAGCACGGCGCGCTTGGTCACGATGTGGCAAACACTGTTCGTTTATTGCAAGGACAATTAATACGTATCATGGTTAGGTAAATGGCTAGTTGGCCGGTTACAAGAGGCGTGACCTGCAGGACCTTATAACGTATTTCATATGCGAGCGGCGCATATAAGCGAGCGGCGCACTGGTAAGGGTTGCATAGAAACTTGGACACGGC